>CM077658.1:15873573-16196073 GCA_039707465.1 Rhabdophis nuchalis
TAGAAGTTGTAGGAGGTTTCAAAGAAGATATTAGACAATCATTTGTATGAAATGATATAAAGTTTTCTGCTTGAGCTGGAGGTTGGACTAGAAGAACTCCAAGGTCCCTTCCTAGCTCTATTATTTTGTTAAACTTATACTTGTTCTCTGTGGGTTCTTCAGGCCAAAAATTCTTCCGAGTAGTTCCTTGAAAGGCAGCTCAACTATGCCATAAAATGAGGGTATGGGAACGTATTAGTAAGCTAACCTGGAAGATGTAGCTACCATTACTGTCTCCCAACCAAGACAATCTTGGTTCTGGTGTTTAACTACCGTGCTACTCTGTTACTCCTGGCATCGGAGGCCAGTTGCAAAGACGGAAAGGAAATGTTTCCCTCATTATTTGGATGTGCCGTTTGAATGTTGTGATCAGTGATTCAAAGCACATGATTCATCAGGAAGGCATTTGCGAGGCAGACATGTGAAGAGCTGTCGGCCTCCTCAATCTCCCTGACAGGGCAAAAAAATGCTGATTTATAGTAAATCATTAAAATCTGCTTATTATGGCACTGCTTGTTCTCTTGCTCCACTTCAAGCCGGCATCTTGATCTGCATTGTGTCTCCTACAATTTTGAACAACAGCTAGCAGTTATGGAAACCAGGGAGAAATTATCCTCTGTTTTTATTAGGGTGGAGGGAAGAGGGACTAATTAAGAATGCAAACTCTGATTCCTTGACCGGCTTTAAGGGAAGAGAAGGTAGATTTAGGACAATGCAAAAGGAAAGGGCAAAATAGGCAAACAGAATGAATGGGAAGAGTTTGTGAGGAGAGAATTATTATTATTTGAGTCTTAACTAGGGATTGACTAGGGAAGAAAACCAGGAGTAGCCCTGTCGTGGTTCCTGCGTCTTAGTTTATTTTTTCTTTCCACTGAAATTCATGGGAACAAAGAGTGCAGGCGAAAATGCCCCATCCAACCAATCTTTTATTTAGTTTGTAACCTCTTTATAGAATAGAATAGAATTCTTTATTGGCCAAGTGTGATTGGACACACACGGAATTTGTCTTTGGTGCAGATGCTCTCAGAGTACATAAAAAGACAAGGTACATTCGTCAAGAATCATAAGGTGCAACGCTTAACGGTAGTCACAGGGTACAAACAAGCAATCAGGAAACACTATCAATATAAATCATAAGGATACAAGCAACAAAGTTACAGTCATAAGTGGGAGGAGATGGGTGATCGGAACGATGAGATGATTAATAGGAATAGAAATGCAGCCTTAGTGAATGGCTTGACAGTGGTGAGGGAATTATTTGCTTAGCAGAGTGATGGCATTCAGGGGAAAAACTTTTCTTGTGTCTAGTTGTTCTAGTGTGGAATGCCCTATAGCATCGTTTTGAAGGTAGAAGTTGAAACAATTTATGTCCAGGATGTGAGGGTTAGGACTTGTTTGTTTGTTTATTAGAATTTGTCAAACAAAAATGAGAAGAAGAAGAGAATAAAAATACAATGACAGAGACGATAGATACATTAGTGCACGTATGCACACCTCCTTCTTAAGTATGATGTAAGGTCCACGGAAGTCAATTTGTGAAAATTTGTGGCCGAAACAACTGAATGAGGTAGAGCACTCCAGACTTTGACAACTCTATTACAGAAATCATATTTTTTACAGTCAAGTTTAGAACGATTTACATTGAGTTTAAAACAGTTGTTCATGCACGTATCATTGCGATTAAAACAGAAAAAGTCATTTACAGGTAAAACATGCATACATATATAATTTTGTATGCAATACCTAAGTTTGACCACAAGCAACGCATTCCAAACTGAGAATATTGAGCCTAGTAGCATAGGGAATTCTATTGTGTACTTCTGATTAAAATAGATCAGAAGAGCTTTGTTATTGGAGTTTCTTTCTTTCTAAGAAGCCTGAAAAGTTTTTAACCAACCTTTCAAAAGAGAAACATATTTGGGACAAAATTAACAAAAATATTCCAGGCCAAAAAAAAAGAAAAGAAAAGAAAAGAGACATATATGCTGTTATTTTCTTTACAATTTGTTTTCTTTCTTTACACCTGACGACAATGGTGCTTGTCACTGAATTAAAAAAAGGAAGGATTCAAAATTAATCCATACAGATTTGTTCCCTTAATAATATCAATTCAAGAGAACATCACAGTGCATAATGCATTTTAAATTAAGTTGGAAATGCATAATTTATATTTGTTTCATTTCTAAATATATTAACGGGGAAAATTTGGAAATTGAACAATTTAGGAAGGACAAATTTTGTCCGTCTGTAGAAAAGAATGGTGGAGGAGGATGATATTTTTAAATGAACAGTATTTCTGGAAGTTTTCAAGAGGAAGGATTTCAACTGTGAAATATTACTGAGAAAAGATAAACTCAGTCAGGCGAACAAAAATTATTTCTAACGTTCTGGGCAATCAATAGTATATCTTTTTAAAACAGGCAGAAGGCTGTTAGTTCCTAATAAAACATTCTCAATCAGATTAATACGTATTGCCTTAGCGGGAAGTATTGCCCTTGTTTCTGAAAGACAGGGAATTAAACCATAGTAAGGGATATTAAATGTATCCGTGGAAGGAGAGGAATTGTTAAGAGCCAAGGGTGAAGAGACAGGGCACAGGGCACATAGGCACGACATCGCCAAGGTTACATTGCCAAAAGCTCCATTTTTTTTCTTGAAAAGTGTATTAACTTTATAGTAGTTTAAATCCAGGCTTAATCAACCTTAGAATAGACCTACCGAAACCAGTGGGATAGAACTAAAGTAAGCTAAGTATTCCTATGAAAGGACCAGGAATTGAGCTTGACTTGAGGGCATTGTATATAATATACTCTGCGTCAGAGGTGGTATTCCGTCGATTTGGACTGGTTCAGGCAAACCGCTAGTGGTGACCTACAGCATTATGCCGTCCAATTTAGCCACATTTTCTAAGCTGTGTGCATATGTGCAAGATGTATGCATGAGCAAAGTGCATGCACATAAGGCCATACACATGTGCGAAAGTCATGCACGCTCACGAAACAAGTGTGCGTGCATTCAGTGAACCAGTGGTAAACCTATGTGAAACCAACCTCTGTTGGGTGTGTGTGTGTATTCTTTCTATCTATCTATCTATTTATCTATCTATCTATCTATCTATCTATCTATCTATCTATCTATCTATCTATCTACATACAGATAGATAGATAGATAGATAGATAGATAGATATTCAATGTCATTCTTTCCTAAGCAGACTTAATTTCAGTCTTCCCTAAGCTCCAGATGTGTTGAGAAAGAATCTCTCAACACTCCTAAGCAATATGGCCAGCAGCTGGATGAAGAAGACCAACATATCTAACCTATAGTCATTATATTATGGCAAGATGATTCTTTATCTCTGGGCTTCATATCTTAAAGAATACCTAGTTTTGATGAAAGTGGCGTTTCAAACTCAAATCTTCTTAAAGTCCCATGCTGCGAACATTTCATATGGGTGGACGTCACTCCTAGAATTCTCCAGATATTTCTAATAATCTGGAGGTTGATGTTTACACATCTACAATTTACCAAAGTTGAGAAACTCTACTCTAACCAGAATGCTATCTTAATTATAATCAAGTATAGCTTCTGGAAGGGCTCAGTGGCTAAGCTTGTCGATCAGAAAGGTCGGCAGTTCGGCCGTTTGAATGCTAGTGTTGTGTTATGGAGTGAGCTCCCATTACTTGCCCCAGCTTCTACCAACCTAGCAGTTCGAAAGCACGTAAAAATGCAAGTAGAAAAATAGGGACCACCTTTGGTGGGAAGGTAATAGCGTTCCATACACCTTCAGCGTTTAGTCATGCCGGCCACATGACCACAGAGAGGTCTTCGGACAGCACTGGCTCTTTGGCTTAGAAACAGAGATGAGCACTGCCCTCTAGAGTTGGGAACCTTTACCTTTACTTTTATAGATTCTGGAAAATGAAGGTTCCAGAAACTATGTTGGGTTTCTTTATAGATAAAGAAAATAACTCTGTTGTTGGTTTCTTTCAAAATACACTTCTGTCTCACTAAAATACACCTATTCTTTCATGGGTCCTAAGACCTCTACTAACCATTGTAGGTTTAGCATCTTCACGTGGTTTTCTAAATTGTTTGAGATATGAAGAATTAATCTTTATAATACTTTAGGATTTCTGATGAGCATTTACAACACTTTTCCAATACCGTCAAAAATAGTATTCCTCTCTGGAAACAATTCTCTTGCTTCTTTCTGGGAGCAATTCCTCAACTGCACATTTTGATATACGTGGAGAAAACACACACACACACACACACAAACAACCCAATGCATATTGTAATAGTTCCCAAACACGGGAAGATATATTTACAATTATGCTTGCAGACAAATTTATGGGGAAGCCTAAGGCTGACACGTTTGTCTAGAAATACCACGTCTCCCATTTGTGGAATTATCTCGTAGTTTATTTCAGGCCTCTGTTGGAAGGCTGAAGCGTACACAATGCTTAAGTAAAAAATGATAATCAGTCACTTTAACACTTTTAAATCATAATGTTACATTACATGGCAACACCTTGCTTTTCTTACAACTCTTGGCAATTCTCTTCCCCAGAGACCATCATTCTTTCAAGAAAATAAGATACTTCATTTGGAACAATCCCGAAGAGAGTTCATCCACTCGAGGGCATTTCTTAATATATATAAAAAAGACAATTTACACACGAGAATATGGCTGTTGATGCGATAATTGAGACCCACTTGGTGAAAATGTCTTTTTCTTTCCACAATTACTTCTGAATATTTTCCCCTCTAGGAACAAAAAGGAAAGACAAGGGGGAAGGGGGAGAATACAGCAAACAAGCTGCGATCATAAGGTTGATTTTGCACACACAGAGACACACAAAGACACAGGCATCTATATAGAGATGAACATACACCTGGTGGGATTCACTTATCTTTGCTACCAGTTCACAGATGTGAGCGCGCTTGCATGTGTGCTTACTTTGCTCCTACGCCCTCCGCACAGTCACTCAAGCGCTCATTACGACCCGCCTAGACTACTGTAACGCTCTCTACATGGGGCTCCCCTTGAGGTGCATCCGGAGGCTCCAGTTAGTGCAGAATGTGGCCGCACGGGGGATTCTGGGAGCATCTCAAAGCTCCCACGTAACGCCTCTCCTGCACGAGCTGCACTGGCTGCCGGTGGCCTTCCGGGTGCACTTCAAGGTGCTTGTCACCATCTTCAAATCGCTCCATGGCACGGGGCCTAGTTATTTGCGGGACCGTCTCCTGCCGCATACCTCCCACCGTCCGATCCGCTCCCATAGGGAGGGCCTCCTCAGGGTACCATCCGCCGGCCAATGCCGGCTAGCGGTGCCCAGGGGGAGGGCCTTCTCAGTGGCTGGGCCATCCCTCTGGAACGACCTACCCCCCGAACTTCGGACTATCACAGACCTTCCCCTCTTTCGCCGCTCACTTAAGACATATCTTTTCCATCAAGCCGGTCTAGCTTAGAGCTAGCTTAGAGCTTAGAGCTCTGATATAATTCAATTTTAGCCAATGAGTAAATGTATTTTAGAATTTTAATGGGATGTTTTAGCACAGGTCTTTAGTTTAATTTATTTGAGACATTACTCTGTATTTATTGTTATTTATTGATTTTAACTCCCTGTGCACCGCCCTGGGTCCATTTCGATGGAGAAGGGCGGTTATATAAATTGAAATAAAATAAATAAATAAAATTAGTACGTGCCACCTTGTACGCATGCGCATGCGTGGGTGGAGCCTCCAGCAGCTGTCGCTACCAGTTCACCCGAACCGGTAGGAACTGGCTGAAAACCACCTCTGCTTACAGATAATCCTCGACTTATGTCTACAATTGTGGCCAAAATTTCCGTTACTAAGCAATTTTCTGGAAAGGTTCAGATTTTCTCTGTCTCATGGTTATAGACAATTCAAATGTACCACGTTTAGATAGGTACAGATATTGACATTTAACACACACACACACACGATCAATATTTATATTGATTAATATATATTTATATTTACATTGATATTAATACAAATATTTAATGTGCCTACATAGGTATGTGTGTGTATATACGTAGGCACACACACTGATCCAACATATATTTGCAAGATACATAAAATACACACATTTGTATGTGTTCTATATGTTTTGTGCACTTACAAATATAAACTGTCATCTTCCTCGGTTAATTCTCCAATCAACTGACTGAATGATGATTAACTTAATATATAAGTCAATTTTGCTCTCCTGCTCTTTATGCAGTTCAAGCTACCTGATTAAAATAGATAATACCAGCGTGTTTACTTTGTTGAGCCCTGCCATATAATTCTGAAGATTAGGGTTTGTTTATTTACAATATTTCTTCTTTCTGCATGTCTGCCTCCACAAAAGTGCACAAAGATTAAAACTGAAGAAGTTGTGGCATCCTTGAGATTATCAACAGCTGTGTTACTGCCAGAAAAAGAAAATCTCCATGCATTTTCTTTTTTAAAAAAAATGTGTAGCAGCTCTCACCTGATTTGAAAGGAGAAAACTTTTATTTGACGTTTCTTTCACAGGGGAAAGGTTCTGAGGAAATTCTCATGAATGGAATTGAGAACTTCTTATATGTATTAGCTTATTTATTTATTTAGCAAATGGCATCTACAGAGGTCAGGCAATCTCTGATATACAATATTATACATACAGACCAGTGGCAGGATTCAAAATTTCTTACTACCGCTTCTGTGGGCGTGGCTTGGTGGGCATGACAGCGGAAGGATACTGTAAAATCCCCATTCCCTCCCGATCAGCTGGGATGCAGGAGGCAGAGAATAGATAGGGAGCGGGGCCAGTCAGAGGTGGTATTTACCGGTTCTCTGAACTACTCAAAATTTCCGCTACCGGTTCTCCAGAACTGGTTAGAACCCGCTGAATCCCACCTCTGATACAAACACAAGTACCGATAGTCCCCGAGATACAACAACTCATTAAATGACAGTTCAATTACAATGGCACTGCAAAAAAGTGACTTTTGAATGTTTTTTACACTTACAACCATTGCAGCATCCCCACAGTTATGTGATCAAAATTCACACACTTTGCCACTCACTCATATTTATGAGGGTGGCAGCGTCTTTGGGTCACGTGACCCAAGTCATAATTTCTGCAATCGAGTTTGAGTTTGTATCTATTGCCTGCCTGTGTATTATTGAGGTTGAAGCTGAAGTAGTCATTAATACAATACAATACAATAGCAGAGTTGGAAGGGACCTTGGAGGCCTTCTAGTCCAACCCCCTGCCTAGGCAGGAAGCCCTATACCGTTTCAGACAAATGGCTATGTAGGATGTTGTAGCGGACAATTTTGTGTACTATGCTCAGGTCAGACCCTAGGCAGCGTAGTTCCAGGTTGTCCAAGCCCAAAATATTCTATAATATAGAAAATATTATTTATTCTGTAATCCAATAATCTGATCTATAATCTATCTCAAAGTTGAATGGACTTATACAATACAATACAATAGCAGAGTTGGAAGGGACCTTGTAGGTCTTCTAGTCCAACCCCCTGCGTGGGCAGGAGCCCTATACCATTTCAGACAAATGGCTATCTAACATCTTTTTGAAGACTTCCAGGGTTGGGGCATTCACGACTTCTGGAGGCAAGCTGCTCCAGAGGTTAATTGTTCTAACTGTCAGGAAATTTCTCCTTAGTTCTAAGTTGCTTCTCTCCTGGATTAGTTTCCACCCATTGCTTCTTGTCCTGCCCCCAGGTGCCTTGGAGAATAGTTTGGCTCCCTCTTCTTTGTGGCACCCTCTGAGATATCGGAACACTGCTATCATGTCTCCCCTGGTCCTTCTCTTCATCAAACTAGACATACCCAGTTCCTGCAACCGTTCTTCATATGTTTTAGCCTCCAGTCCCCTAATCATCTTGGTTGCTCTTCTCTGCACTCTTTCCAGAGTCTCCACGTCTTTTCTACATCGTGGCGACCAAAACTGTATGCAGTATTCCAAGTGTGGCCTTACCAAGGCACTATACAGTGGCATTAACACTTCACGTGATCTAGATTCTATCCCTCTGTTTATGCAGCCTAGAACTGTGTTGGCTTTTTTGGCAGTTGCTGCACACGGCTGGCTCATATTTAAATGGTTGTCCACTAGGATTCCTAGATCCCTCTCACAGCTGCTCACAGACTTGTTCTGTATTTCACTACACCAGAAAAGTAGGATGTCTGAACGCCTATGGAGATTCTCAGTCATCCAAGTCATGGTTTGTCCCAAAGCTGTTTTTTTTTCTTCAAGAGGCAGCTGCACTTTCTGGTTTTTCTTTGAAGACCTTTCACTTCTTATCCAAGAAGCTTCTTCATCTCTGACTGGTTGGTGGGGAATGGAAGAGCTGAAGAAGCTTCTGGGATGAGAAGCGAAATGTCTCCAAAGGAAAATCAAAATGTCCAGTTGCCTCTTGAGAAAGCCAGGATGTCTGAATTTTGAATGTATAAAAATCAAACCAATGTTTGGCATCAACTATCAAAACATCAAGCATGTGTGTTCTCTCTCTCCCTCTCTCTCCCTCTGTCTCTCTCTTTCTCCCCTGTCTCTCTGTCGTTCTCTCTCTCTCTCTCTCTCCTGTCAATTCTGAAAATATCCACACGTCTCCACCAATCTCCTGCATGTGGTGTAATCACATCTGAATAGTTTACCTCAATAGTTTCCAAATACAGCAGTTGCAAGGATTATAACTGAGAAATAAACCTCCAGAGAAACAGATGTTGCTTTCTATGGGCAGCAGTAAAACATGGGGGAAGCGGGGAGGAAAACCATCTTGTAAATATGAGCAAACGTCACTAAATAGAATGTTTGCTAGGAAATGAAGTACATCGCCTATCGCAGATGCCATTCAGCTTTTTTTAATATATAATCATGACTGCATATTTTTTTTAAAAAAGAAAAAAGACAGAGATCACCTTAAACACCTTTTGTTTAGTTCTGAAATTTAAAAGAAATAGTTAAACTTTATTAAGTGTGAAATTGGGTTTTTTTGAGATCGCCTTTGAAATGTGACATGGAAGAAAGCAAATTCAAGAAAATCTGTTTTTGTTTCTCCAGATCGGGGAGAGGGAATGAATGGTCCCCTCCTAAACCAAGACTCAGAATAACAGAATTGACAGAATTGACAGAATAGCAGAATTGACCGAATAACAGAATTAACAGAATTAACGGAATAACAGAGTTGGAAGGGACCTTAGAGATCTTCTAATCTTCTAGTCCATGCTCAAGCAGGAGATCCTCTACCATTTCAGGCAAATGGTTGTCTAATCTCTTCTTAAAATCTTCCAGTGTTGGATCATTCACAACTTCTGGAGGCAAGCCGTTTCACTGGTTAATCATTCTCACTGTCAGGACAATGCTCCTTAGTTCTAGGTTGCTTCTCTCCTTGATTCATCTCCATCCATTGCTTTTTGTTCTGCCTTCAGGTGCTATGGAAAATAGGTTGACCCAACCCAACTTCTACCATGTCACTTCTAGTCCTTCTTTTCATAAAACTAGTCATACCCAATTCCTGCAACTGACTCAAACGAGCCAAGCAAAATAGACACATTCCCACAATTACATCATTGCAGGAAGTTTGTGGTCCAGTTGGGACCATCTTTCAGCCCTAAAGTGGAAGCCTAGGTGAATGCCTTGATGTAGGGGAGTCCTTTTCTTTGTAACAGATGGCCAGGATACCTTTTTTCCCCCGAGCATTTCTGGCTTAGCCACACATGCACTATTTTGGAACAGTTGGGTACGAGTGGAAAAATGGAGGGCTTGAACAGCTGGCTGCCGATATTGTCAGAGTGACATGGATTAAGGACTTAATAAGCTATAAAGTAAAGGAGATACAACCCCCTACCTTTCTGTTTTTCACAGATGTGTAGAGAGGTGCCTTTTGTTTAGCAGTTGTTTAAAATTCATGTTCCAGGGATGCAGAAAAATGCACAGAATGTTTCACTTTGCAATAGTGATTAGACATATGCACTGCCCCATAGTGCTTTACAGCACTGTCTGGGTGGTTTACAACATAGAAATAGAATTTGCATGTTGCCCCCAACAATCTGCGTTCTCATTTTACTGACCTTAGAAGGATGGAAGACTCAACCTTGAGCTCCATCAGGATTAAACTCCAGACTGTGGGCAGAGTTTGCCCGCAGTACCGCACTTTAACCCCTAGGCCAGTAGGCCTCTTCCTTCATTTAAATTTATGACAATTCATACTTGCATAGGTTGTCTGTCTTATGTTCCTCATCTAGACCCAACTCTCCTTGCTATTGGTATCAGGATAGGGCTAAAAATGACTATCCTAATCTATTCTCCATGCTTTAAAGCAGGGGTCTCCAACCTTTGCAACTTTAAGTCTGAAGGACTTCAACTCCCAGACTTCTCCAGCCAGCTTTGTTGCCTGGAGAATTCTGGGAGCTGAAGTCCTTCAGACTTAAAGTTGCAAAGGTTGGAGACCCCTGCTTTAAACTAAGTCACAGAAGGCACAATTGAGTAGGCTTTCATTTTCTCCTTGTGAACACCTTGTTGGGGAGGCTGAAATAAAAAGAACATATTTGAGAAGGGTTTCTAGCTATCATGCATGTTGGAAGAATATAACTGATAGTCCTGCGAATTACCATAACAAAATCACAGAATAACAGAGTTGGAAGGGACCTTGGAGGTGTTCTAGTCCAACTCCCTGCAGGAGACTCTACACAATTTCAGACAAACGGTTGTCCAATCTCTTCTTAAAATCTTACAATGTTGGAGCATTCACAACTTAAACAACAAATAAGTGAACACCTAGAACCAAACAAAGTAATAGCCAAAAGCCAACATGGGTTTGTCAAAAACAGATCATGCCAGACGAATCTAATTGCATTCTTTGACAAAGTGACAAAATCAGTGGACCAGAGGAATGCTGTTGATATAATTTACCTGGACTTCAGTAAGGCATTTGATAAAGTAGACCATAACCTACTATTAGATAAAGTAGAAAATTGTGGGTTAGACAGCAGCACCACCAAATGGATTTGCAACTGGCTGACCAACCGCACTCAACGTGTAGTCCTCAATGGAACTGCATCTACATGGAAGGAAGTATGCAGTGGAGTCCCCCAAGGCTCTGTTTTAGGCCCAGTACTCTTTAACATCTTCATCAACGATTTGGATGAGGGGATAAATGGGGAACTCATCAAATTCGCAGACAACACCAAGCTGGCAGGAATAGCCAACACTCCAGAAGATAGGCTTAAGATACAGAAGGATCTAGACAAACTTGAACATTGGGCACTGTCTAATAAAATGAAATTCAATTGTGAAAAAGTAAGGTCCTACATATAGGCAAGAAAAACCAAATGCACAAGTACAGTATAGGTGGTACCTTGCTCAATAGTAGCAACTGTGAGAGGGATCTTGGAATCCTAGTGGACAACCATTTAAATATGAGCCAGCAGTGTGCAGCAGCTGCCAAAAAAGCCAACACAGTTCTAGGCTGCATTAACAGAGGGATAGAATCTAGATCACGTGAAGTGTTAATGCCACTGTATAGTGCCTTGGTAAGGCCACACTTGGAATACTGCATACAGTTTTGGTCGCCACGATGTAGAAAAGACGTGGAGACTCTGGAAAGAGTGCAGAGAAGAGCAACCAAGATGATTAGGGGACTGGAGACTAAGGCATATGAAGAACGGCTGCAGGAGCTGGGTATGTCTAGTTTGATGAAGAGAAGGACCAGGGGAGACATGATAGCAGTGTTCCGATATCTCAGAGGGTGCCACAAAGAAGAGGGAGTCAAACTTTTCTCCAAGGCACCTGGGGGCAGGACAAGAAGCAATGGGTGGAAACTAACCAAGGAGAGAAGCAACTTAGAATTAAGGAGAAATTTCCTGACAGTAAGAACAATTAACCTCTGGAACAGCTTGCCTCCAGCAGTTGTGAATGCCCCAACCCTGGAAGTCTTTAAAAAGATGTTAGACAGCCATTTGTCTGAAATGGTATAAGGTTCCTGCCCATGCAGGGGGTTGGACTAGAAGACCTACAAGGTCCCTTCCAACTCTGCTATTGTATTGTATTGTATTGTATATTGTACTTCTGGAAACAATGTCCATATAGTCTCCATCTTCTACTTTCAGCTCATTGTCTCGCACATATCTCTTTGGTAATAAATTGCACTACATTAAAAAAAAAAAAAAGATTTTTCAAGGCTCAAGCACAGCCTTCTTTTCTCTGTCCTGCCAGTAAGCAGCATTTTCTCTTTTGGCTTCCCAGACCCAAATCACAGTAGGATACTAATAAATAAAAAAAAAGACAAGGGGAAAAAAATCCACAATAACAATAATAATTTCATCTGCATTAAACTTAAAATGAGATTCATCGGGTTTTCAGATTCTTGCTTTGAGCTGAAAGAAGGCTTCCAACCTTAATGATCAAATATATCACAAGCAGATAAAATTTGCTAAGAGAGCTGTTGGGCAGCCGCACAGACACACAAACACACACGCAGTACAAGCAGAAGCCTTTTGGGAATGTGATTCACTCCAATGCGCCTAAAATTTTGACTCGAACGAGCTCCAAATATTACACGTGATTGATACAACCATGAATTTCCGCTGACCCTCAAATATACAATTAAGCCTTCTCTGTGTGACTTCTCTTTATTGTCCCCTGCTCCCTATGGATTCAAAAAGCAGCTAAGCACAGCACAATTGTGTTTAATAAAGAAGTTTGTTTCTGACAAATAGATGCCCAATGATATACCAAAGGCACAGGTTGAAAAATCACCAGCTTTTATTCCAGATTAATTAAACTAGAATGATGGTCCCCCTCAGTATCATTCTTGCAACTGTGGCTAGATATTACAGGAGCTGTTCTCTGGGTGAGGAATATAAGGCTTTTATTTCTGGAGCTTGGAAATTGAAACTAAGTATGGCGATGTGATTGTACAGTGGTACCTTGGTTCACGAACTTAATTCGTGAAATGACACTGGTCGCGAACCGAATTGGTCATGAACGGAGGCACAATTTCCCATAGGGTTCAATGTAAATGCGGTTAATCCGTTCTGACCTTGTTTTTTGGTCGTAATTCTTGAACTGACTCTGTTCGCGAACCGAATTGGTTGTGAACCGAGGCACAGTTTCCCATAGGGTTTAATGATTCAATCCAATTAATCCGTTCTGATCTTTCTTTTGGTTTTAATTCTTGAACTGACTCTGTTCGCGAACCAAATTGGTTGTGAACCGAGGCGGAGTTCGTGAACCGAGGCGGAGTTCGTGAACAGAAGCGGAGTTTGTGAACCAGACCATATTTTTACGAACTTTTCCGTTCGTGAACCGAAACGGTGTTCGTGAACAGAAGCGGAGTTCGTGAACCAGACCATATTTTTACGAACTTTTCCGTTCATGAACCGAAACGGTGTTCGTGAACCGGAGCACATTTTTTAGAAAATTTCTGTTCGTAAACCGAATTGGTCGTGAACAGAGGCGTTCGTGAACCGAGGTACCACTGTATTTGTCTTCTTAGCAAGGTTGTTGGGAGAGCTTCTTGTTGACAGTTATGGCCTGTGGCTTTCTTCTTTCGCCTACAGGTCAGGATAGGTATGAGGCAGTGGTGCATTAGGCATGCATGCGTGCAAAGCATGCGCTCACGAACCGGTTGTTAAACCAGCAGCACCCCCTCCCACTGACTAGTATCTCCATTGTTGTCAATATCACCCACAGCTCTCAACTTCATCACGTTGCTTTGTTAATCATGGCTGTGTTCCCTCATTTACAGACAAGGCGGCACATTCCATCATTAGCATACATGCTGGCATGTCTATAAATATATAAATTTGGGATTTGCCACTGGAAGTATTCATTACAGTTTGAAAATAAATGAATAATGAATAGCAATGCCACTTCTTCATTAATATTCTACAAAAGAAAAATATGTACTCATTATTCCTTTCATGAATTCGGCCCATTGAAGGTTCATAAATAATTGTGCTCTACAATTGTGTCTAATTAGTAATGAACTTAATCCAGTATACAGTATTGCCAAGGCCTAGAGCAAAGGATTATTCTCTCCCTCTTTCCTCTCTTTAACTAAAATGGGTTTATTCTGGATCTTCAAACACTTTCTAACTTGCCAAGCACCAGATGTTTCTCAGGCTTTGAGCTATGCAGCTATTTTCAAGGAAGGATTTTTTCCCCACCTCCTCCGTTCGGTGGAATTGCAGAAACTCCGATGTGATATGGTGGAGCTGAATTGGTATCAGGAGACGGGACAGAAACTTAACGTTTAAGAATTATTGAAGGAGGATTAAATAAACAAACAAGTCTGAAGGAGAAATAGAGCTAGGATGATTAATAGGGCCGTGCAGTTATTTTGTAATGAATGAAAAATTAAACTTACTGGGACCGACTCGTGTCTTGCTAATTCACAACGTTCTTTGGGGACTTTGCAGTTTTTACTGGTGTTGTACTTTTCTTTCTATAAAATGCCTAGTTTGTTGTTCTATGTGAAAGGAAATCGTTGGTCTTGGGGCCACTGTTTATCAGAATCCTCTGAAGAATTCAGTGTCTGAGGAAGGGAAGGAAAGTCATTGACAGAGGTGGTGGAAGAAGGCACATGAAAAACCAGGCATGCAACTGTATGTAGCTAATTAGAATGAACTGCAGTATAATAGACGAATAAGGAAATAAATAGTACAATAAATTATGTTTTCAGCCAAGAGCACATGGGTTGTCAGGTTTACGTCCAAAAATGACCCAGCAAAATCCAGTTGAGTTTAGTTCTTTATTTGCTTGCACCAATAGACAGAATCTTGCCAGACTTAAAGTATAACTTTCTAATCGAATAGCTATATCCTATTTGGTTAGAATATTTTTTTTTATATCCCCCATCCAGTTCAGGACTGCACAATCTTTTATTCCCCACCCCTCCCATTCCTCCTTCAATTGCACATTCCATCACATCAGTAGTCCTCACTTAACAACTACAATTGAGACCAGCAGCTCCATTGCTGAGTGATATAGTTTTTAAGTGAAGCACCTTGCCATTTTGCTGGACTTACAACATTAGTTCTGGTGAGATTAAGTGAATCCCCTATGACTGTTAAGTGCAACAGCACCTGAGCATAACTTGCAACTTTGTGATTGCCTTATCCATTGGCTTTGTTTATCAGAAGCCAGTTGTGGCAGTTTGCAAAGGTGATTACATGACTGCAGGATACTGTTATAAGCTCAGCCTTAAAACTACTTTGTCAGTGTTGTTGTAAGTTCAAATGGTTGCTAAACAGGGCAGTTTCTGAAACCAGGACCACCTGTAATGTGGTTTTGAGTGTCCAGTGAGTAGAAAAGTGAAATATAAATCAAATAAAAATAATTCAATGAAGAAAGTCTTCCTATACCACCATGACAAGTAACATAACTGAATCTCAACCTCTCTTCAACCTCTTACATCTCCAGAGACCTGTCAACTATGAAAAGATGGAATGTTTAATACAAATCTTATGCAAGGATGTTCACTATTTTGCCTGTATATTACCCAATTTGTCAGGCTCCAAAAACCAGGAAAGACACACGGAGTTATTTCTAAGCAATTTGCTTTATTGTTCTTTATCTATAGGCAGAAATCTTGCCAAATTTAAGCAGCCTATTTGAACCAAAAAATCCTATATTCTGGGAACGATCGAGGAGGAGCTACTTCCACTCTCCTTTCTCCCACACAAACACCGTCTCTTGGTCTTCTGGAAGGCAGCCCCTCCCTCCCTCCTGGGATCCAGACTACATTCCACCACGGTATTTATTTATTTATTTAGTTAGTTTGCAATGGGCATAATTTCCATATCCAAATATTCTGGGATTCTGAGAGGAATGAGAGTAACTTTGGTACAGAATGATCACTCAGCTAGCGATGCTTTATAATTTCTTATCTGGCTGCAGTGAACATAACCTTTTAAAGCTTAAGGGGGAAAAAAGTGCACTCCAAGGTTGGTAAAATGAGGGCCCAGATTGTTGGGGGCAAAATGCTGACCACTTAGAGAGAGTAGTAAAGCACTCTGAAGTGGTATATAAGTCTAAGGGCTATTACTATTCCTGCCTCCCTCCCTCCCTTCCCTGGTGGTGCAGTGGTTAGAATGCAGTATTGCAGGCTAGCTCAGTCCACAGGCAGGAGTTTGATCCTGACTGGCTCAAGGTTGACTCAGCCTTCTATCCTTCCAAGGTTGGTCAAATGAGGACCCAGATTGTTGGAGGCAATAGGCTGAGTCTGTGAACTGCTTAGAGAGGGCTGTAAAGCATGGTGAAGTGGTATATAAGTCTAAGTGCTACTGTTATTCCCACTAACCCTATTATAAACTCTGTCTCAAGTACCGTAGAAGTACAATTACTCTTTCTCCTGTAGAAATATCTCAGAAGGTTTTCCCCCATTTCTCTATGCTTAATTCTATTTATTATCATGGGATACATTACAGGAGATGGCACATCTCAATGACACCCTTAGGCCTTACTTAAAAGTGAGGCTTTATTTAGGAGGTTCTTTTTAGTGCAGCTGCAGTAGCATTTCCTAGTATTTATTCTCATTAACAACACTCTCACACAAGCCTAGATCATCCACAAGTTCTTTACATCTATCAGGAATGAGAAAATCTGTGGCTCTCCAGATGTTGGCCATGCTGGTAAAGACAGCTGGAGCTGTAGTTCAGCCATATCGGACAGACCGCAAACTCCCCAAGCTGGCTATATCTGTCTTGAAAAGTCCATAAGCTGAAAGCTATTCTTAGTGCCAATGGCTAGAAGTGGAAATGTATTAATCAAGGCTCTTCCCCATCGGCTTCTTCTAAGATGCCTTGTACTTCCCAGCTGGGATGGAGGAATTGGGAATTACTTTGCCCAATGTACTTTTGGCTGTTTCCTTTGATAGAAATCATCAGGAGACATCCTGAGAGCACCGTTCCAACAAGCCCCAATGCTTCCATTCAAAATGCAGTAATAAATGAAAAATACATACACAATAGAAGCAATGAAAGTTGTTTTCGTTGCCCGTTTTATTTAGTAGCATGGACTGTGCGCAGAACAGACAATTTTGCTTGTGCAGATGTCTCGTTCACCCCCATATTCTTGACCCTGAGTTATAGTCTCATTTTTATCCATCTTAGGATAGTCTGCTGAACTCTGGTTCCCACTCTGGTTTTTTTTTTTCAAAAGCTTTAATTCTGCATAACTATTGATGTAGCCCTTTAAACATAAGGGAACACAAAGGGAAGGTTAATTGGAGTGGCTAATTAAACATCGTGAAGTTAAAGAAGTGGAACACTGGGATTTTTGTTTTGATATTTAGCAACGTTGCCTAACCCTAAGGACATAGATTTAGCCCATGGTCTAGTATTATTATAAATTGCAAGATCCTGAAGAGCAGCAAAAGAGTGGAGCGTTGATAACAATTGATCCCCAAAGGAGAAGTAATAACAATTATGACTAAGATGATTATTTTCAGCAGTTTAAAAATAAAAAAGTGTGGATTTCTTTTCAATTTGAGAGTACCCAGCTAAGTTGTGAAAACAAGGAGAATGGGGATTCTCAGCAGGCGATTCAATCAAGTCATTTTTAATCTCCACTAGGATTGGGAAATAGAAATGACAGGTATTGATCTGCCCCAGGGACCATGTTTACATCCACTGGCCATGGAATAGAAGCCCAACTTTGGCCAGGAGAGTCTTTAGGTGACTGACCAGTTGCTAGTAAAAGGTCACTTCTGCCAGTCCTTGTGTACATTTAGGACAACTGTCCTCCTAATTAACAACAGGGTTCTCCATTATAAGTCCTCTGAATGCCCTTGATGCCTTATTGTTCCTTTGTGTTGCCATGAAGACAGGGTCACCATGGCAGGAAGGAAGAGGGTTAGTCCAAAGTAGAAATATCAAAAGTGCCTTCAGAACATAAAGGTTCATCTAGAGCAGAGGTGGCAAACAGAATCTCTTCAAGGGCCGGATGAGCATTGTCATCCATGGGCCGGAAATGGGGGGGGGGGGGGGGGGAAAGAATTGAGACGAGACGCTTCCTGCGCCTCACATTTTTGGCCTAGATGGTCTCCAGCAGCACTTTCTGCACCCCATTTTGGCTGCCAGAAGCAGTGCAGGCCGGTCCTTTGCTATTTCCAGGCTGACCTGTGAAAGTGGTCAGACAGCCTTCACTGGAGTTATTTCAGCCCTGAAGTAGAGGGCTTAAAAATAAAAACACCGTCCCCTTCATCGTTTCCTATTCTCTTTGAAGGAACAGGAACCATTCAAAGCTAGCATCCTGTACCCAAATGCTGAGCTCGGTCCATTGCCTATTTAAATAGGTCAATTAAACAGCCAAATAATAATTTTAAAAAGTTCAACATTCTCTTTCCGTTTATAAGGGAAGCCAGAATTCGGGCAGGAAAGAGAAGGGACATTTTTCGAACGAAGAAATAAAAATCGATGGAGGGGGTTTTCCTCCCCCCTTTTCTTGACAAAGAATTCTGCTTTCAAAAAAACCAACAACCAAAAAAAACTGGGAAGCAGATGGTTGCTTATATATTTCTTTTTTTTTTTTATTTACTGCAATACTAAAGCCACCATAAAAAAGCAAAGTTGAGCAGACAGAGTTAATAATATAATCATTCAAAACACCTGCAAAGAGTACAGATGGGCAATTTCTATCTGCAAAATCATCAGCGAGAGCCCGCCTTCCCATATGGGCAAATGGTTCTGCCTTGAAGCATTCAAAGCTTTGTCCCTACCTTAAGAAAACCTGTTCCGAGCCTATGAGGTCTTTTTATAGCCTTCACAGAAGCGCATCAGACCTGGCGGCTTATTTTGAGCTAAATATAACTTACAGCATCTTTTGCTTTCCATCAGCATCGCGGGTTTGTCCATGCTCTGATACAAAACAGCAGAAATGGAGAATGGGTTTGTTTTTTTTAAAAAGAAAGAGACAGACAGAGAGAGAGAGAGGGAAAGAGACAGAGAGACAGAAGAAAGAAAACAGAAACAGAGAGTGATAGAGACAGAGAGGGAGAGAAAGAAGACAGAGAGAGAGAGAGAGAGAAAGAGACACACACACACACACACACACACACACACACAGAGAGAGAGAGAGAGAGAGAGAGAGAGAGAGAGAGAGAGAGAGCGAGAGAGAGAGAGAGAGAGAAACAATCAATATTCAGGAGGAAAAAATCAGACAGCTTTCTTTCTCAGTATATTTGCAATTGGTTAATGTATATTAATGAACCAGAGAGCCTATATTTTACTCCTAAATTTCTGCCCGTGAACAGTGTGCCAGAAAAATCCTACTGTTTTTTTTAATTGCTGAATTTTCTTTTCTTTTCTTTCTTTCTTTCTTTCTTTCTTTTTTTTTACTATGAAACATGTTGGTTGTGCTTTGCCCCTTCGGGAGGGAAATTGGGAAAAAGAAAGGAGGGGAAAAAAGGAAAGCTGGTTTGGTCTAGTGGTTAAGGCGCCAGGCTAGAAACCAGGAGCTTGGTGAGTTCTAGTCCTACTTTAGACATGAAAGGTAGCTTTGGGCCTGTCCCTCTCTCTCAGCTCAAATCACCCCACAAGGTGATGAAAATAGAATAGAATAACAGAGTTGGAAGGGACCTTGGAGGTCTTCTAGTCCAACCCCCTGCTTAGGCAGGAAACCTTGCACTACTTCAGATAAGTGGCTATCCAACATCTTAAAAACTTCCAGTGTTGGAGCATTCACAACTTCTGGAGGCACTGATTAATTGTTCTCACTGTCAAGAAATTTCTCTTTAATTCTAAGTTGTTTCTCTCCTTGATTAGTTACCACCCATTGCATCTTGTCCTGTCCTCAGATGCTTTGGAGAATAGCTTGACTCCCTCTCTTGGAGTATTAGTTATCTTGAGTTAGTTATAAAAATGATAGAGGTGGGATAAAAGAAAATCTAAAAATGAATCTTAAAAAAAAACACACTCAAATAAATTCCAGTTTATCTTCAGGAGTCCTAAGCTAGGTATCCCAAAGATGCTTTTTCAAAAGGCAAGTGGATTTGGTTTGCTTTTCCTTGCAAATATTTCGCTTATCATTCAAGAAGTCTTTTCAGTTCTGCCTGAACAGTAAAAAAATAAAAAAAGGAAGGATTTATATTCCTTGCAGCCGTCTGGTTGTTAGCACTCTCTCTGAGGGTCGTTGAGGCCACTTGGAGGCTTATCTGTGCCCTCAGGGTCAAAGAAATTCCAGGATCAAAGAAAGGCCAGAAAACAAAGTCTAACTGCCTCTTGAAAAAGCACCTTTGGGACAACCATGATCTGGATGACTAAGAATCTTCATATACCACCTGAAGTTCCTGGCTTTCTGAAAAGCCTCATCAGCAGGTCTCCAGGACTTCCACATGTCACAAGACTGTAATTTTAAAGTACAAAAAGGACAAATTATTAAATTTTAATAATCATTGTTTGGGGTAAAAGAGTTATGAATGAAATAAAGTTCATTTTTAGTCCACTCCCATCATCATTTTTGGGACTATAGCTCTTATAGCAATAGCACTTAGACTTATATATCGCTTCATAGTGATTTTACAGCCCTCTGGCCCCCAATAATCTGGGTTTTCATTTTACCAATCTTGGAAGGATGGAAGGCTGTGTCAACCTGGAGCCGGTGAGATTTGAACTGCTGAACTGTAGCTGACAGACACCTGAAGTAGCCTGCAATGCTGCACTCTAACCACTGCACCACCTCAACTCTTAGACCATTCAAATGTCAAGTTGCAGCCTTTGTCTAAAGGAAACTTGCAACTTCCGACTTTAGTAATTTTGATTAATACCTGCCAATGATGGTGAACTTGCTGAGGTTTCCCCTGAATAGTTGTTGGTCTTTCATTTTGTAAATCTTTCTTTTTTTTTCCTTCAAAGTTTCTAGCAATAGTTAGTAATTACAAAAAACCCAGAAAGCTTCCTTGATGCCTTGGCCATGTTCTCCATTTTCCTCCCAGCTAAATTTTTGCTTTCACGTAGCACATAAAAGAACAGTATGGTTTTGATGAACTAAATCACATGGGTTTCCTAATTAACATTAAAATATTGTCTTTTATTGTTAGCTTCATTTACCCTTTAAGTATCAATTCCTGCGAAACCAAATCTTACATGGGTGACCAAGGATATGGTGGGGAGGGGAGATGAGTCCCTTTTAAAACTAGAGAAGAGAAGAAAAGAAAATGTTGACTTTGTACAGTATAAGCAAGTTCTCTGCTGCTCCTTAATTCAAACGGAAGCTGGAACAAATCCCTGTGAAATGAAACAAATTGTGCTGATAGTGCTTGATGTAAAGTGTTAAAACGGAAGAACACCAAACAGCTTTACAGAGATTTAAGTCTCATAGTTTGTAATGGAGCTAAGCCCTTGTTAATGGTGCCTCCTTGGAAAATGGCCATGCTAATTAGGGAATGCTGAGAGTTCAAGTCTACGTCAAGAAAGATTGGAGTCTATGGAGCTTCTCAATAATTCAAGTCATCATTTGTCCCACTGGACTTTGTTTTTTTTTTCCTTGAACACATTTTGCTTCTCATCCAAGAAACTTCTTCAGTTCTTCTTGGATGAGAAGCAAACCATCTTCAAAGGAAAAAAAAATAAAGTCCAGTTGCCTTTTGAAAAAGCATCTTTGGGACAACCATGATGACTGAGAATCTCCATAGACATTGGCGTCTATTCTTGCATCTAACAGTTCTGGGCACTCTTACTTGAGATTTCATGTCAGAGAATCTTAGAAGAAAGAAAATCATGATGGAGATCATGTGATCTATGCAAGATCCATTAGAGACTATCATCAAGCCTCTTCAATTCACATCTTCCCAGTTTCCTAAACTTCAGCTCAAATCTGGTTATCTTCGGTTTCCTACCCATCACTTCTAAACGTGTTCATAGATTCACAGAGAACTTATTTTGGTTCATGTATTTGAATCAAATAAGGACTGAGTCATAACTTTCTTCCCTCAAAATCCACAATTCTCTGAATTTTGCAATTGAACTGCTAACCAGACTTTGCTCTCATCCACAACAAATCAAGGGAATTCCAATTGAAAACATTGCGGACACTTAAAATTTTTAAAAAAGAATTTAAAGTCTAAATCCTTGAATTCAGTGGGTTTAATTTAAGGAATGAGTCTGACACAGAAAAAGGAGGTTTTGAGAAAATGTGAAAGCAATTCAATCTTTAAGTCCATTTGTCGGCTTCTGTTTTTTTTTTAAATTCAGGAAATCAATCAAAAACTTGATCTCATCACCTTCCTTCCTTCCTTCCTTCCTTCCTTCCTTCCTTCCTTCCTTTATCTCTCACTCTATCTCTTTCCATCCATCAATCCATCCATCCATCCATCTATCTATTTTGCCTACAGGTTAGGGTTAGGGTAGCTAACAAACATGAATATACCTCTGTTCCTAGCAATGTACTTGTCCTTTAAGAGGCATTTTGCTTGGCAAGCTTTGACCATCAATTCCAGTAGCTAGTTGAAGCCCACTGAATAGTGGTGAAATTCATTTTTTTTTTTTTTGCTAATGGTTCTATGGGCATGGCTTAGTGGGCATGGCAGGGGAAGGATGCTGCAAAATCCACATTCCCACCCCACCCTGGGGCCAGCCAGAGGTGGTATTTGCCAGTTCTCCCAACTACTGAAAATTTCCGCTACCAGTTCTCCAGAACCTGTCAGAACCGGCTGAATTTCACCTCTGCTTTTGAACTTTCCAGAAAAGTTCCTGGAAGCTTTCAAGAAAGTCCCCAAACAAGATGGGGAAAAACAGACCCCTTCACGTTTTTCTATAGAAGTAGAGAAGCACACTCTTTCCATAAAGCAGTTTTGCAGAGGTGTTTTGCTTGAAGCATCACCTTTGCAAAAGCTTTGTACTACTATATCTCAGCTCAGCCTACTCACAGGGAGTGCTATGTATGTCAGCTTCAGCTCCCGGAGAGAGATAGACAAGCCTAGACACCCATACATAAATACACAGAGAGAAGTTGTACATAAAAAATGCATACATTGAGAAAAATCGTTACAAAATGCATTACATCAGAAGAAAATGCTTGCAAAAGCAGAGCAAAATAAGGAACTTTGCAAGCAAAAAAAAAAAAAAAGTGAATAGGAGATATGTGCAAAAATGCCCATGTACGTTTTTGTACCAAGTCAAGATTAGAAGGTTGCCGTGTCCGTTTCAAATTAGGTTTCTATGTGATCTCAATGAATATCAACCCTAGTCAATAAAAATGAGAGCTGTTTTCATAGTCATGGTCTGTACTGATGGTGGCTAAGACTAACTACAATTTATTCAGCTCTGTATATCAGAGCAAGCTGTGACTTGCCTACCACAGAAAAAAGCTTTCTAATTTTTCTGCATTGCTACAACCAACCCAGTGGTGAAATACATTTTTTTTTACTACCAGTTCTGTGGGCGTGGCTTGGTGAGCATGGCAGGGGAAGGATACAGCAAAATCTCCATTCCCACCCCACTCTGGGGCCAGCCAGAGGTGGCATTTGCCGGTTCTCTGAACTACTCAAAATTTCCGCTACCGGTTCTCCAGAACCTGCTGGATTTCACCCCTGAACCAACCCAAAAAGGAACAGGTTGGACTCTTGAGGCTTAAGAATGGGAACATTGTGTTCTCATAAGAATTCTAATTTAAAATAGATATTTAGCACAGTTGTTATGCTTCCTGTATTTGTAATATACTTTTCCCGGTCTTATATTTTATATTTTAAGTCTCTGTTATGACCTGCGATTGAAACCCCACATCTATTCTCAGGCTGGCTGCAAATTGTAGTTCCAAAGTATATGTGAATGTGTTCCAGGTATGAAATGGTTGTGTTATTCTGCACAATTAAACTTCATTAGAGATATGGGTTTGATTTAAAACTTGTCCCTGGATTTAAGTGACATCCTCCTGGGATAAACTAGAATTTTATGTTATTGCTGTTAAGTAATTATTTAAATTAGCAGTGGAAAATTTAGAATGAATGGACTAAACTTGAATTAATGATTGCTTTGAGAATAAGTTTTGCCCATTAGCCACAAACCTTCTCTGGCTTTCATGTTTGTGCGTGGGTCTTCTGGGGTTTCTTTTGAGCTACTGATTCATGTTGTGTTTGTGAGTACACACACACACACACACACACACACAGGCACACACACACACACACACACAAACACAAATTTAGTGGTCCCCTGGTGCTTATGAGGTTCTGGAAAATTCCCTTCCCTTCTTCTGCTCCTTTCTATTTTTTTCTACTGGTATGAAAACGTAGAATAATCTTTTCTCCTACATCCTTGTGAACACTGGTATTGTTTGAACCATTCGTAAAATACATTTCTTTTTATATGTGATTCTTTAAGAGGTGCACTCTTCTGCTTGCAATAGAATCCCTTATGCCAGGGGTCTCCAACCTTTGCAACTTTAAGTCTGAAGGACTTCAGCTCCCAGAATTCTCCAGCCAGCTTTGCTGAAGTCCTTCAGACTTAAAGTTGCAAAGGTTGGAGACCTCTGCCTTATGCCACTAAACTTGAAATTTTGGGCTTGGACAACCTGGAACTACACCCCCTATGGTCTGACCTAAACATAGAACACAAAATTGTCTGCTACCTGTCAACGACTACTTCAGCTTCAACCTCAATAACACACAGGCAAACAATAGATACAAATTCTAGGTAAACCGCTCCAAACTTGATTGCCGAAAATATAACTTCAGCAACAGAGTGGTCAACAATTGGAATACTCTACCTGACTCCATTGTTACTTACTCAAACCCCCCACAGCTTCAACCTTAAGCTGTCTACTGTGGACCTCACCCCATTCCTAAGAGGTCCGTCAAGGGGGCGTGCATAAGGACACTAGCCGTGCCTTCCGTCCCTGTCCTACTGTCTCCATTTATTTCTACTCATTTCCCTTGTTCATATCCATGTTTATACTTACACCTGTTATCTTGGGCATGTTTGACAAACCAAATAAAATGAAAAGAAAAGAAAACAGTTCAAAAATTTATAGCCTTTACCTTTTGCTGCATAGAACAATTCATAAAGTGCAAGAGAGCCTTGAGTTGAATCCTTGAGTCGGCTTGACCTTTTGTTTCTGGTGTTCAGTAGTTTTGCTCTGAGGGATTGGCATTGACCTACACCAGTGATGGCTAACCTTTTTTGGCTCGCGTGCCAAAAGCGGGGGGAGCGCAGGGGGGTCGTGTGTGGGCGTGCCACACCCAGAATGCTATGTGTGTGACCCCCTGCTTTTGGCGCGCTTTTTTCACCCTCCCCAGGCTCCAGAGGCTTTCTAGGAACCTGGGGAGGGTGAAAACAGCCTCCCCACCCACCTCCAGAGGTTTCAGGAGCTTCCCTGAAGCCTCCAGAGGGCGAAAAACGGCCTCAAAAGAAGGCGTAAATCAGCTGGCCAGTGCACACATGCGCGCTGGAGCTGACAGGGCAACGTCTCATGTGCCCTAAGCAATGGTTCCGCGTGCCACCTGTGGCACCCGTGCCATAGGTTCGCCATCACTGACCTACACCTTAGAGTAGAACCTTCAGGATAACAATTTGCAGTTTATGCAAGGATCAGATCTTCTGTTTTAGTCTTTTTCTGTCCCAATAAAACAGAAGAGAGTTTTCTCAATTTTTCCTTTGGCATTCCATGGGACAGTCCTTGCTTTTCAACCTCAACTGAAAGTTGGAAAAAAGTTTTCTCCCATTTTCCAGGTGAGCTTTAGAAAATTGTTGCCATGCTTCTCTTTGTGTCTACTCGTGAATCACAGGGGATTCAAAATAATGTGAGTGTTACGATACTTGTGTTGCAAAAATCCAGGGCAATAGTTTTCTCTATCTCGTTGATCCTGTCTATTGGTCCTCTGGATTTTTGCAGCACAGTTAGGGCAACTGTAATAAAATTGATGTTTAAAGTTGAAAAATCTTCTGCCCCTTACTCGGGAGTAAGCCCTGGGAAGTAAGGAAAGATACTTATGTCTCTTTAAAGTTGTACTGTAAGGCTAACTTAATGCAACAAACTAGACTAAATTAGGGACACGGTAGCTCAGTGGCTAAGATGCTGAGCTTGTGGATCAGAAAGGTCAGCAGTTTGGTGGTTCAAATCCCTAGCACTGCGTAATCGAGTGAGCTCCCATTACTTGTCCCAGCTTCTGCCAATCTAGCAGTTCGAAAGCATGTAAAAATGCAAGTAGAAAAATAGAGACCACCTTGATGGGAAGGTAATAGTGTTCCATGTGCCTTTGGCATATAGTCATGCTGGCCACATGACCACGGAGACGTCTTCGGACAGTGCTGGCTCTGTGTGTGTGAGGAGAACCTTTACCTTAACCAATTTCGTTGTAGACAAGTACAATGACAATAAAGATTATACTTATACCTAGACTAAACTTGAATTGAGTTGGTTCTTAGGCAGTATGTCAATCTGTTGGAAACCCAGTCACTGTGTTTACATGTTGTGTCAACCAAGTCTTCATTCTAAATCGTTGTATAATTTCTTTGTTCATATGATATATGATGCCAACATGACCATTTTGAATATTGTTAATCTATGTGTGGGTGTAGTGTATTAATGTAAACTGAGCCTGAACTTGAAAAAAATACAAAGAGGATTGGATGCAAACATCGCAAAAAATTTTTTTCCATCATGTAAATTTCAGAACAATAGGCACAGTTTCAGCTTGGAAATCTGCGAAGAAGTTACAAGGAGAACAATCTCTATTTAACATTTTGAGAGGCTGATCCCATAGAGCTGACCAGGCTGGATTTTATAGAATATGAATAACTAGAGTTTTGTAGCCCAGCCAAATTTTGAAAAAAATATAGACAGAGTATATCAAGAACCATTTCGGTCCTCTGGGAAAGTCACTGTGTGAGAAGCTGGCATACATTAGTTCCAGATTGAAGGTGGGTGGGTGGAAAATCTATTCCTTATTGGCAGGAATATTTTGGCAGTATAAATAACCGAAGTCTTATGAACAAACTGGTCAATTTGAAATGAAATAAATGATCTCTCACTGCCTCCATGTTTTCACCAGATAATCACAAAAGGTGATTTGTTTCAGCAACTCAATTAGTTGGTTTGCTAATTGAGTAAAGCAGGCAGCATTAAAGCTTCAAGAGCTTACCACTGTCATATGTCAACTTGCAGTTAGAGTTTGTTCCTTTCTTTTTCCTTTGAAGTCTAGGTATGAAGTCGGGCTTGCTTGTTCCTTTCCTCCAAACTGCCAGAAAAGGTCTTCAAGTGGTAGTACTACAAGGATGAGATATGGGACCAGATGTCCAAATCCTCAATCATTAGAAGGAAAAGGGGCCCAAACTCATAAAGATTAGCCTAAACAAAGTACATGCCTTTGAATCTGAAAAGAAAGGAGCATTTTGAGACATACAGATCACTAAGACTCAAGCAATCTCATGCACGATAGTCTGAAATTGTCCATCATACATCCTCACGGCCGATTCGCTCCCACAGAGAGGGACTTCTCCGGGTGCCGTCCACTAGACTTTGTCAGCGGGCGACGCCCAGGGGAAGGGCCTTCTCTGTGGCGGGCCCAGCCCTCTGGAATGACCTTCCCCCCGATATCAGGACAACCACTGACCTCCGCTCCTTCCGCTTAAAATTAAAGACGCACTTTTTTCGTCTGGCCGGCCTTGGGTAGTCTCTTTTTAGGTCAGGGTTTTTTAGGGGTAATTTTTAGTTTAGTTATGGGTTTTAGCGCAGGATCTATTTAATCTATTTTTAACTCTGTATTTTGTATTTGTTTGTGGTTTATTTGTATTTTTAATTGCCTGTGCCCCGCCTCGAGTCCCCTTGGGGAGAGAGAGCGGGATATAAATTAAAATTATTATTATTATTATTATTATTATTATTATTATCTATCTCAGTATTTCTCAACCTTGAAAACCTGAAGACATGTAGACTTCAATTCCCAGAATTCCCCAGCCAGCTTTGTTGGCTGGGGAATCCTGGGAGTTGAAGTCCACACGTCTTAAATTTGCCAAGGTTGAGAAAACACTGATCTAGCGAGCTGGTCTCCTGTTCCCACCTCTAATATAACCTTGGTATTTCTCACCTTTAATATAAATTAACTTTTCCCATATTTGTGCAGATCTGTTGATTCTTTCCTCCCTGATGTGGGGAGGCATATTTCACTTGCCATAAAACAGCATGAGGCTGGGATTGAGAAGATTATCTTTAGGTGTAGAATTTGGTTGCCGCATTTACAGAGCCAGCCCTAACTTAAGGCAATGTAAGAGAAGCAGGCATTGTTAGGGAGCAGACATGAAGTGAGAGCCCAAGATGGTATCTAAATAGATTGTATTACACTATTACTTCATTATTCTTAAGAATGCCCTGAGTCTTACTCAGCCTTGGTTTAATAATTGCTGTGTGGTTTTTACATCTGAATTTATCAGCTTAGATTAAAATTGGACTGAATCCTTTCCCTGCATTCAACAGTTTATTAATTTCCAATAGAAGACTTTTGGATGCTTGTTTTTGTTTTAATTCACACCATGACAACATCAGGGCTCAGTGACTAGAACGCTGCGCTTGTCAAATCAGAAAGATTTGCAGTTTGGCAGTTTGAATCCCTAGGACCCTGTAGCTCCCGTGACTTGTCCCAGCTTCTGCCAACCTAGCAGTTCGAAAGCATGTAAAAATGCATCTAGAAAAATAGGAACCACCTTTGGTGGGAAGCTAATAGTGTTCCGTGCACCTTCAGTGTTGAGTCATGCTGGCTACATGACCACAGAGAAGTCTTCCAACAGCGCTGGCTCTTTGGCTTTGAAACGGAGATGAGCACCGCCCCCTAGAGTCAGGAACGACTAGCACATATGTGCGAGGGGAACCTTTACCTGTAGCACCATTACTATGCAAGTTGCATGGTCACCTGACTATTGTACGGTTGAGTGTTCATGAAAGAAATGTTCAGAAAGCACAAAAAAGGGACTTCTTAAAAGGAAAAAAGCAAGGCAGATTTTAAAAGAACAATTTTGGTCACCTCCCAAAAAGAAAGAAAGAAAGAAAATTGCCTCTTTTTATTCCCCCTGCCTTACAAGTTCTGGAAGACATTTTTTACAATGTTCTCTTCTCTTCAGTTTGCTTTCAATGTGACGATTTAAAGGCAAGGCAAGCTGTTCAGAAGAGCTCTAGGTTAGCCACAATGGAGTATAAAATGAACATTATCTTTTTTTTTTTTCCTGGGTAGCTTTACATTTCCACTGAATGTGATTACGGCCTGCAAAAAATTCTCCCCTGTGAACTCTAAGGAAATTATCAACATGATGGCGTTTGTCACCTCTTTTCAATAGATGTCTTCTTTTTTCTTTTTTTTTAAAGGGTGACTTGGTTATCTTTGTAAAGTTATGCAAAGGAAGTTACAAAGCCTTGCAGATTGGAGCAAGACAGAACTCCTTGCACTTTGGTCAATGGGAAGGTATGGTGTTCTGTAGTTCCACATAAAAACCTGCATCTATTTTAATAGATCGTAATTACACCAGAAAGAATTTCTATCTCCGCTGATGATGAATGTCAGTCCTGACACAGCAGAAAGACTTCAAGAGGCTTTATTATAATGCAGCAGCACAAAAGTACTTGCTATTAAGTCCTGACAATAGCCAGCAAGTTGGAAGATGCTTCATTTGACCATTCTGAAGGCTATTAAATGCCTAGAATAATAGAACCGGTGCTCCCATCCTGGTGCTGTTTCACTATTGGAATTCAGCAGCCTTGGGCTCAAAGGAGTAGTAGAACGGAAGAGCACCATACTCGTATAGAAGCAGAACTTCGTATTTGGGGAGATAAGTTTTTCTTTAAACTCTAATTAAAGTTATACAACTCATTGTATAACTTTGTGTGACAAGTCATGGCTCAACTTTTATTGAATGCCATATATGTATACTTTAAAAATATCAGTGATTTGGGTTTTTTGCTAAGGTGTAACAATCAAATAAGGGTCGCCTTCAGCTTTGGGCATCTCCAACTGGAGTCTTCCTATCTTGGGAGAGAAAGAAATATGTACACATCGGGAATGGTTCGATTTGGTTTAAAGAGGAAAATGCTCTTAAAATCCAGATTCTGGGTGGATTTTCCAAACTACCTTCATTCTGGCATGATCTTTCCTTTGTGGAGTAAAAGGCACGGATGGCAGCTGGCCAATAGATGAACACCTAGGCCGGGGGAGCCTGGATGTGATACACCACAGTTTCCCCTAGTGTGATTTAACAATCCACCCCTCCTCTTCTATAATTACTTTGACCCTTGCAGTAGAAGTTAGGTGCGGTGTCCACATTCAATGTAATCTTGCAAGGAGAGTAGCTGAGATCAGGACCACGGATAGCTCCAAAGGTTCTGCTTTCGGACTCATATAATCTGCCAGAGATACACTCCCCAGCTTTCTGTTTTGCACGTTGAAGCTTAAGGAACAAAATAGATGTCTTACGCTTTGTAGAAGCTTCAAGCATAGGATTTTTTGTTTTTTGTTTTGCCTCCCAGAAATTCTCCATCCTCCCAAAATGTTATCCGTCCCACCTCCTTTTAGAATAAAACATGACTTGGTCCATACAGCTCTGCATAGTTTTAGAGCAGACAGAAGTTGTACCACACTCTTCTATTCCTCGGTGATTGGATCTTTGTCCCATGCCCTACTTGGCCATGAAATATAGAGGTAAAGGTTCCCCTTGCACATTTGTGCTAGTCGTTCCTGACTCTAGGGGGCGGTGCTCATCTCTGACATCTCCGTGGTCATGTGGCCAGCGTGACTCAACACCAAAGGTCCCATCAAGTGGTCCCTATTTTTCTACTTGCATTTTTACATGCTTTCAAACTGCTAGGTTGGCAAAAGCTGGGGCAAGTTAATAGGAGCTCATTCCTTTATGCAGTGCTAGGGATTCAAACTGCCAAATTGCTGACCTCAGAAAGCCTAATAGAAGAATACAGAACAGAAGGCTACTGGAGGAAGGCCAGGAAAACAAATTCATTCAATTCCTGCTTAAACGAGGCACACTAGAAAAAGTGGGCAAGGCAGTTTGGTGATTTTACTAGTCAAGGGATGTCCAAACTTGGGAACTTTAAGACTTGTGGACTTCAACTTCCAGAATTCTGGGAGTTGAAGTCCACAAGTCTTAAAGTTCCCAAGTTTGGACATCCCTGTGCTAGTCCAAAACCAAAAAGATTTGGGGCTGTGGGGCTGCAGTTATGTGATCAGTCAGGAGGGGCAGTAGTCAACCTCCACCTTTGTCCTCAAGCCATGTGAAGAATGCATGAAAGATGAAGTGTCCTACATGAATAACATACTCCATCATTTGAACCGATAACATTGGAACATTACGAAATTTAACAGCTCCAACTATTAGTATTGTAGTAATAATACCTCTAAATAGGCATTGCTTGTCTCTGATTTGTATCTCAGGAAACTGAGACAAGTTTTGAGACAAGTGATAAGGAATTTAAATTTCTGCTGAAGAACTCTGAATGAAAGAAGTTTTCTTTCTTTCTTTCTTTCTTTCTTCCTTTCTCTCGCTCCCTTCTTTCCTTCCTCAGGTATGTAAATGAGTTACAGTTGTACAAGAGTATAAGACAGATACACATTTATGCCAAATAAATCTTAGGTATAGATCAAACGACGCTTCTGTCTGATGTTGAAATAAAAGGATGCCTGCTATCTTTTTCATTGCCCCCCCTCCACACACACACTGTATTTTATTACGATGTATGGTTTTCCTTCAAACAATGGATCTTCCAGCCAGGAAGTGTGTCTATTGTTAGATTAAGCAAAGCCATATGTGTATAGTTGAAATGCGTACAATGAAGTGATCCATCCACATAGAAGCATGGTATGTACAAAAGACTGAATAGGAAAAATAAAGGTGAGAAGACAACTGCAGTTGCAGAAATAATAGGAAATACTCTACCCTTATAGAATATAATTAGGAAGGGAGATGCTTTTTTTTTTTTACTATAGTCAACTAAAACCATGTGCAAAATAGTGCCTAAGATGAAAGGAGATAAAACTAAGATGTGTCTGAGTGACTACTCAGTTGTAGAAGTTAAATTTAACTCCCATGTTTTTGACATAAATATATTCTTTTCTTTTCTCTTTCACAGTTTTCTCCTTAAGAATTCTTTAGTTCAGGAGCCTTGATTAGAGGAAAGAAGGTTGCTGATTATAAGGAAAATGAAGTGATGACTTTGGAGAGAGAAAAAATAAGTATTATAGCCTTTTCAGATCTACCAATAGCTGGTCAAAATGTCAGGTTAAATGTTCATTTCCCATTTCCTCATGAAGAGAGTGACAGATTTAGCAACTCGGAATGAACTCATTCTTCAGGGCTATTTCACTTGGGAAAGGAGTAGGAAAATCCCAAGCTTGATGATATTCCATAACACATTTTGTTTGACCCATTACTAAAGCAGAGGCACATTGAACACATTTAACAGATTAGCAGAGTTGGAAGGGACTTTATAGGTCTTACAGCTCGAGCAAAAGACCCTACCCCATTTCTGACAAAAGGCATTCCAATCTCTTCTTCAAAGTCTCAAGTGATGAAGTCGCCACAACTTCTGAAGGCAACTTCTGTTTCATGGGTTGATTGTTCTCACTGTCAGAAAGTTCCTCATTATTTCTACGTTGAATCTCTCCTTGGTCAGTTGCCATCCATTATTTCTTGTCTTACCTTTGGGTGCTTTGGAAAATGTTCCTCCAATGTCCTCTACCATCCTCTAGAGCAGGAGTCTCCAACCTTTGCAACTTTAAGTCTGAAGGACTTCAGCTCCCAGCAAAGCTGGCTGGAGAATTCTGGGAGCCTTCAGACTTAAAGTTGCAAAGGTTGGAGACCCCTGCTCTAGAGTCCATTTAAGCTGACATCAACTGCTTTGGTGACTCCATCCAGCCACCTCATTCACTGTTATCCCCTTCTTCTTTTTCCCTCAATCTTTCCCAGCATGAGGCTCTTCTCCAGGGAGTCCTTCCTTCTCATAAGGTGGCCAAAGTCTTTGAGTTTCATTTTCAGGATCTGGCCTTCTAAAGAGCAGTCAGGGTCTAGGACTGACCAGTTTGATCACCTTGCAGTCCAAAGGACTCGCAGGAGTCTTCTCCAGCACCAGATTTCAAAGACCTCTAGGTGTAGGCAGTGTGCATGGCAATATGATATTATGTGTATGCATCCTTGCACCCCGATGGAAAACAAAAAACAAGGATTAATTTGCAATTGCACGCACATCAAAATGGACAGTAGGATGTTTATCGGGTCTTTATTGAACTTTGGGTTCAGAAGATCCATTTTTTCCCCTTGTATCGAAAATGAAAAAAAGAACAGAAGAAGCTTTATTCTGCATCCTCTTTGGCATGGGACCTTTGTAAATCTTACTAAACATTCATCCCTTTTATTTTTTTGTTCTCTGTTTCTCCGACCGCTGTACTTGCCGACATCTTCCTAGCCTATGATTGATGTACTTATTTCTGCTAAACTATCACTAACCAAGCATATCATTTTTATACAGTAAGTGTACATTCAATTTCCCTACAGTTTTGACTACTAAACTGTCTCGGCAGTGAAACTGGCATATTGGAGAGGGTTAGGAAGGTCCTTCTGAACTGTTGGAAGCACTTTGATGGAGGGGGGAGGGAAAATGAAGGTCACATACTTTTCATCAGTGACTAAAATTTTGGTACAGAAGGTTGTCTTGTTGCTGACGCTGTTCCCCCCCCCCCCTCTCTCTCTCTCTCTCTCTCTCTCTCTCTCTCTCTCTCTCCTTTCTCTTTCTCTCTCTAGCTTCCATCTCTCACACAGCGACTTGAAGGCGATACAATAGAGATTCATTACAGGCAGGATACTCATTCATTTTTATCTTTAGTTCCCCCCTCTTCCCCCAGCTTACTGTGAAGTCTGTTTGAGCAGATTCTGCAAAACTTTAGGGTGCTAGAAAATGTCCAGTTTAGGGCTGTAGAAGGAAAAGGAGATTTCATTAAAAAAAGTTATCTAATAACTAAAAAGGACTGGTGAGCTGAATTTTTTCCATATGGGGGTCTCCTATCCCTACATTAAAGATACCTCCAATCTCAAAGGAATACATTGACTATAATTAGATGAGAGAAGAATTGTGGAACGGCTTGTCTTCAAAAGCGACGGCTGTGTCAGTGGAGGTGTTCATGAAGAGATTGGACAGGCATTGGTCTGAAATGGAATAGACCTTCCTGCTTGAGCAGGTGGTTGGACTAGAAGACCTCCAAAGTCCCTTCCAATTCTGTTATTCTCTTATTCTGACAAAGGTACATTGCAAGCATACCGTACAATGGACTTTTATCCAGTTATCTAACCATCTTGGTGCACCAAGGTTGTTAAAACAGGTGTTCTGACCCAGGCTTCCTTAAAAAGCAAGAAGCAGAGCCTTGGTCCTGGCAAAACCCCTTTTATTTATATGACTGTGAATTCCTTTCATTCACAGTCTTCAAGGCTTAGCAAACAATCTTTCAGAGGAATGTTTCTCAATACGAACCTTATTTCGTTTGAAGAGCTGTCAAATGACTAGTTTTCAAACTCAGGGCAAGGCAAACTTGGCACAGAGTCTCTTATAGTCACAAACAGAACTTTCCACTCTTGAAACGACCAAATGAACACATTGTTTCCTGCAAAAGCTCCCTCCCCATTCTCTCCTCTTTTGTTTGTTTCCTAGGGGAGGGGCCAATCACCTCCAAAGTGTGGCTTTATTCCTAAGTCATCCCTGCTTTCTTAGTTGTTTTTGTCTTCTGGAAGCTCTGCGCATGCGCACCCCGGGAACAGGCTCCAGCTGTTCCTCTGCCTCCCTGCCTCTGATGCAGAGCCCCAGTCTGAGCTTTCCTCAACCCCGCCCCCCCCCCAGGACTGACCCATGTTCCTCCCCAACCTCCTCACTGTCTGACTCTGCTGCCAGCTCCAATGGCCGCCGGTGGGCCACAACAACAGACAGACACCATTCTTCATCTACCTCAACCCTTTCTCTTCTTCCAAATTAGAGATGATCCAATGCAGAATAAATCTTAATCTCCCTAAGAGCCCACAAAACTGTTTTTTTTTTAAACGAAATGCCTTCCTCATTCAAAACCATTTTCTGTTCTTCTCTCTCTCTCTCTCCTCTGCCTGCCAAACCGTGGCATCTGTCCCTGCTGCTCTTTAGTTCTTCCATCCAGCATGTTTTTCAACTTCCTAGGAACATTTGTAGTTCTTAAATCCAAAGGTCATATTTAACATTAGAGAAGGGTTTTTTTAAATTTCTTTTTCAGAGGAAGAGGGGAGACTCGGATATTGCTGTTTAATGATTTTTGCTTGGAAGAAGCTTTGGAGATGGTGTTCATTTTAGCTGGAAATGAAACTTTCTTTCCTAATTCCTCTTTGAGCCCCTTTATGTCTTTGATTTTTAAGTGTTCTGGCCCATGGTCATTCAATTTCTGCTTAATATCTTAAGAAAGCGGTTAACTTCTTGGGGCACAGCGGCTCAGTGGGTAAGACGCTGAGCTTGTCGGTCAGAAATGTCGGCAGTTCGGTGGTTCAAATCCCTAGTGCCGCCTAACGGAGCGAGCACCCATTACTTGTCCCAGCTTCTGCCAACCATGCAGTTCGAAAGCACATAAAAAATGCAAGTCGAAAAATAGAGACCACCATTGGTGGGAAGGTAACAGTGTTCCATTTGCCTTCGGCATTTAGTCATGCCGGCCACATGACCACGGAGACATATTCAGACAGCGCTGGCTCTTCAGCTTAGAAACGGAGATGAGCACTGCTCCTAGAACCAGAAACAACTAGCACACATGTGCAAGTGGAACCTTTACCGTTACCTTAATAACTTTTCTGAATCACTTTCTGCACAGAAAAATGGGATTGAGTGCCTGCACATTGTCCATTCACAGCATGAGAAGGAAGAATGTTTCTTAAAAATCAGTCTCTGCATAACCTCTCTGCTAGATTTCTTCTAAACAGAAGCACTGAGCATGAATGCAATCCTCAAAATTCTTGCGAATTATAGAGGTGTTTTTATGCAGAGCAGCGAGGAGTTCTTCGGCTAACTACTTCTTCTCCCACTACCTCTCAATATTTTCAAGCCATGCCCTAAACTTCAAGGACCATAACTGAACTCAGGACGTGTCTATGGAGAATCTCAGTCATTCAGGTCATGGTTGTCCCCAAGGTGCTTTTTCAAGAGGCAACTGGACTGTCTTGGTTTTTTCTTGAAGATGTTTTGCTTCTCATCCAAGAAGCTTCTTCAGTCATAACTGAAGAAAAACCAAGAAAGTCCAGTTGTTTTTTGGGCAAAGAAAAACACCATTGGGACATCTAGAAGTTGAAGTATTTTCATTTAAAGCAGGGGTAATCAACCTTTTTATACCTATTGCCCACTTTTGTATCTCTGTTAGTAGTAAAATTTTCTAACCACCCACTGGTTCCACAGTCATGGTGATTTATAAAGTAAGGAAGTCAATTAAATAAAAAAAGGGAAAGTGCTTCAGTATTGGACAAAACTCCTACCGCCCACCATGAAAGCTGGAATGCCCACTAGTGGGTGGTAGGAACCAGGTTGACTACCACTAATTTAAAGCTTGCCCCTCTGGTGTCCCCGTAGGTTGAGGAAGGTCTATACTTGAATGGAGGATAGGCAGAGGATTGAAGCTAGGCACAGACCAACATGCAAGGTAGTTCCATCTACTCAAAGCAAACCAGTTAATGTTTTACTCCCACTAATTATCTTATTAGCATTTTGCCCCCAAAAGTTTGATAAACCTTGGGGTATTTTGCTACGTATCTAGCTAAATGTTTTGCAACTGTTAGCTGGACTAGTGGCCGCTAACCTAGTTCCTTTAAAAATGATTAATTAGCCAATTTCAAGGTGGATAAGAATATGAGTAACTAGACTCATGACAGGTATAAATTACTTCCAGTATTCAAGGCTGGATGCCACCAATTACCTGTTGTTTAGAACAAACAGGAAGGGCCCTGTTACATCCACACTGCTTATTGGAAATAACAGGTGAATTTTTAGTTCATTCCAAAGTTTTGTGGTTTTCGTTGTGGTCCGCCAGCAGCCAGAGTCTGGACGCAGAGTTGGACAGTGAGGAAGTTGGGAAGGAGCGTGGGCCAGTCCTGGAGGCTGGGAAAGGCTCAGACAAGGATTTTGCATCAGAGGCAGAGACAGGGCTGAGGCCTTAAAGCCTATAGTCTCTCGTGATTTACTTTTGGATCCCATGATTTATCCAAATTTTAAGTCCTTAACCTTTCTGTCCTGTAGCCTTGGAGTAAGATAAAATCAAAACACGAAATAATATTTCTACAGTCAACATTGGTTTTAAGGCATTTCTTCACAACTGCCAAGTATGAGTAGGACATCTTATGACGCAAGGCGTAAAATACATTTGTTAAGGTTGTAACACAATTAAGGAATCTTGGAGCACTGTGTAATTCTTTTATGGCATGCTACAAGAATGATGTATTAATTATCAGTGAACTAATCTATCATTCAGATATATGCATTTTATGGGTTTTACAGATGTTTTAAAGTTTTCTTGAACTTGTGTAAAAATCATAGGGGTGTATGTGTGGAAAAGAGAAAGAGTATGTGTATATGTGTATGCGTGTCTGTGTGTAAATACACATACCCTTATCAAAAAAGTTACATTACACATGCACAAACGCACAACCCTTGACAAGTGTCATGTGCCTCTTCCTCTCATTATAACAAGAATAATTTGCAACGAAGAATACCAGACACACATCTTTTGTAACATATATTGAAATAATTCACTTCCTGTTAGCTGTATTGAATTTTTAATCCTCTATATATTTATCGTGAAGTGTAACAAATTACTTATAGCACACAAAAGCTTATGGCATACGATTACCCTTAATTAATGGGTAAGTGCAAGCCTTTATTATTCAATGAAACTAATTTATTATCTTAATTCTCTGATGTTCGGTTCCACGTTTCTATCGAGACCATTGTTCGCACCATGGTAACCATCCGCAGCCATATGTAAAGGTGTGTGTGTGTGTGTGTGTGTCTTTATGACCTACACCACCTAATTAGATTGTATTGTTATCCCCAAATTATGGAGCAAACAGACTGCTGTAGTTTTAAGGAACTCAAAACCCTGGGTACAGATTTGTGGATAACTAGTGGTATCCCTTCTTTCTCTTCTCCGCATTCCAACAACTCTATTATTTCCCCCCCATCTCTTGTTTCCTCCTTGATTCTTTTGTCTGTGTTTCTCTCTCCCTCTCTTCCCTCCCCTCCTTGCATCACCACATCTCTGCCTTGGTGTGATTGCACACTTTCCTTACCTGTTCCTTGTCTCTTCTATTAGACACAGCTAGTTAACTGAGAGGAAGTGAAAAGAGCTGGAAGGTGCGTAGTCGAGAGTTTCCCCAGCTAATTGCTAGTCCTAATAGGCACCATTAGCCACTACAAGCCCTTTGAGATGGCCTTCAGCTCCTCTCAGGTAACAGCCATCACCAGATAAAGGCTGAAATACGCTCCATTTAGAGAGACACTTGCAGACAGGGATGTCACAGGCTGCCAATTATGCTCTGCCTGTACACAGTCACTTCCAAGCGATAGCGAGATATGTACACCGAGAGCTCAAGGAATGAGCTGTGTACTAACTCAACCTACAAATACACAGGGACTTCGGAGGAGGCTCCTTCTTTCCAAATTAGGCTCCATCACATTTCAATTATTGCGTCCTGGTTATGGCCCTTGGCCTGATTCTTCCCACACCATCCAAACAGTCAACCCAACATCATTGGGGAAGGCCAGGTTGAGCCTGGAGAGGCTTAACTTGTTGTATCTGAGCCGCCGAAGCAATATCTCTACATGCCCGGTGGTGTGTAAGGAACCCGTCTTTCTTAAAGGTACATGTCTATCCTTTGTGGCTTTTGGCCTCCTGAATTAGAGACATGGAGGCAGGTGCTGTGATACTCTGCAGATATTTCTACACTAAAATTTAAGGTTTAACATGTTAGGGGAAAAGGTCAAAGAAATGACAGGGAAACTAGCAAATCTTCTTTGAAGGATGACCCTTCATAGCCTTAAACACAATTCCATCTTCTTCTTCTTCTTCCTTCTTTCATCTGGAGTTGGAGGTAGGGATCGTTACCGTTACCTGCCTCACTCTCCCTATGAATTACTATTCGCTTTTTTATATTGTTCTTTAGAAGCATCTGGCCCCTAAAAGATGAGGACACATCCCTCTTTTGCAGCGTTGTGATTCTGACATGGGCGCAATTGAAGAACAATTGGATTCATACAAGTTCAAGTGGTTGCAATTTTTGTTGTTGTTGTTGTTGTTGTTGTTCAACTGTGTCCATTTCTCAAAGACTGCCTGGAAAAATCTCCAATGGGTAGAAACTAATCAAGGAGAGAGGCAACCTAGAACTAAAGAGAAATTTCCTGATAAGAAGATAATTAGAACAATTGATCAGTGGAATCAGTGGTTAGAGTGCAGTACTGCAGGCTGCTTCATCTGACTGCTAGCTGCAGTTTGGCAGTTCAAATCTCACCAGCTCAAGGTTGACTCAGCCTTCCAGCCTTCCGAGGTGAATAAAATGAGGACCCCGATTGTGGGGGGCAAGAGGCTGACTCTGTAAACCACTTAGAGAGGGCTGGAAAAGCACTATGAAATGGTATATAAGTGCTATTGCTATTCACACAACGTAGTGAAGAGGTCGGAAAAATCCAGGCAGTTAAAATAAAACCAAACGAACTTCAGGAAAAGTGCCTCTGTCTTTTTACCGATGAGACGCGAAGCAATCTCCAGCACTGTTTTCAGAGAAATATGGCAGCTTCCTTTCTTGGAAGGGAACATTATTTTTCAATCTTTTAAGAAACTTCACTCACAGCAAACAGAAAATCTTGGAACCCCTACAGCAAGAATTCTGGGTCTGCTGCCAACAATATTTTCCCTAAGATTGTCAGAAATCATACCTACATCAGGAAATATACAGAGTGTTTTATTTGAAAACTGTTTATTACTCTACGTTCGCCATATGGTAGTGATAAGACAGTCTTGGTTCCTCACCAATGCCAGATTTGCAGTACCCATCATCAGAGCCTCAGAGAAAGAACAGACGAGAATTTGACAGAGAAATACAGTCTTTCTCTTGGTTTATGGGGAATTCCTGAAATGGAAAGCTTAAAGGCCTAAATTTATCAGTGCTGCCCTTGGTTGTAGAAGATATCTGGTATGAAGACCTTGCTAAACATGGACTACATCAATCCACATGATCAGAGACACTTATAATGCTAATTCTTTGCTGCCATCTCATGGCTGTCCAGATTTTTGCAGATAGTCCTATATGGTTCTATTTAGTTCCCTAGCATGATTTTGATTGCTTATTTAGTATCCTATGACTAAGTGTTGTACAGTGGTACCTTGGTTCACGAACGCCTCTGTTCACGACCAATTCGGTTTACGAACAGAAAAGTTCCTCAAAATGTGCTCCGGTTCACGAACTCCGTTTCGGTTCACGAACGGAAAAGTTCATAAAAATATGGTCTGGTTCATGAACTCCGCTTCTGTTCACGAACTCCGTCTCGGTTCACGAACAGAAAAGTTCATAAAAATATGGTCTGGTTCACGAACTCCGCTTCTGTTCACGAACTCCGCCTCGGTTCACGAACTCCGCCTCGGTTCACAACCAATTTGGTTCGCGACCAGAGTCAGTTCAAGAATTAAAACCAAAAGAAAGATCAGAACGGATTAATTGGATTTACATTAAATCCTATGGGAAACTGTGCCTCTGTTCACGACCAATTCGGTTCGCGAAGAGAGTCAGTTCAAGAATTACGACCAAAATACAAGGCCAGAATGGATTAACCGGATTTACATTAAACCCTATGGGAAATTGTGCCTCGGTTCACGACCAATTCGGTTCGCGACCAGAGTCATTTCACGAATTAAGTTCGTGAACCGAGGTACCACTGTATCTTATGGTTCTTGATGAATTTATTTTTAATGCACACTGAGAACTTACACACCGAAGGAAAATGTCCAATCACACTTGGCCAATTAACAATCCTCCTCCTCCTCCTCCTCCTCCTCCTCCTCCTCCTCCTCCTCCTCCTCCTCCTCCTCCTCCTCCTCCTCCTCCTCCTCCTTTACCATAAAATGAGACATAGTTATATTTCTGTTTAAATTATAGTCATTCCCTCTGTACAGGAACCTAGCAAATAAAACTACATACACAACTATAATACCAAACAATATTCTTTGTCTTCGTTTCTATGGAGCCCTTTCTCTTGTGTTGGCCATATGGAAGTAACTTTTCAATCAACTTTGATAGCAGGATTTAGCTGATTTGGGCTGAATATGGTTGAACTGCTAGGAAATCTCTCAAGGCTACAGCCTAGATTGGACAGTTGTTTAAAAAAAAACAATCCAGAAGATGACAACCACTTCTAAATTGTCCATAAAACGATTGACCATGGAGTCTCTAGTTGACTTGAGGGAGCTTGTACCATTAAGGAGCCGTGCTACGATAATGGCTGTTAGTTCTCCTTTGCCTTTTATCAATCATTTTCAGCCTTCTTCGAGGTGACAGAAAGATAAAAAGCAGAAAGATGCATGACACTGCGGCGACATGACTACAGTTTCATTTATGTCACAGCCAAGGCCACAATCTCGGGTAGCTTCCTTAAAATAATAGCCATCCATTTCTAGCAGTCTTCGCAACTTTGATCAACAGCAGCTGCCGTCTGTTGTTTCTGAAGATAATGGGTCCGGTCCAAGACTTATTTATGCCTCGCCTAACTGAAGCATGACTAACTTTAAACAGCATCCCACCAGGACTGTTCCACTGAATTAAACAGGACTAATCCTGAATAATGACTTGAGGATAGGAGCTGATGTGAATGAGGAACTGTAATCCTTCAGAGAGGATGAGAAAAAAAATGAGATTATTTGAGGGTGGAGGTTCATTCTCCGAGCTTGTGGGTTGGTTTCCGAATGTTTTGTTACTTCAAACTCCACTGATGTTCCTTTGTGAGGGTAGCTCTAGATGCCCTGTCCTCGACTACAATCAGAACAACTCTTAGTTCTGATGGGATTTTTTCCACTTCTTTCTTCTTAGAGCTGATCTGTCTTGAGCAGGCACCATTTTAGTCCATTTCATCTTTGTTTCCCATCATAAGTAGGCTGTATTGCCATTATCATCTTTCTCATCTTCTCTTTTCTCATCTTTTTATCTTTCCTACAACCTTTTCCTATTGGAATCTTATGATTAATCACTTGTTGCTTATATCGTATGATTTAATGATTGTAACTATGACCTATCACTTCATTGTTGCTCTCTCTCTCTCTCCCTCTCTCTCTCTCTCTCTCTCTCTCTCTCTCTCTCTCTCTCTCTCTCTCTCTCTCTCTCTCTCTCTCTCTGTGTGTGTGTGTGTGTGTATTTACAGTGAGAGCTTATGCACAGGAAACAAATTAGTTGTCTGTCCAATTACACTTGTCCAATATAGCTATCTGCGGGATCGGATCCTGCCTCATACATCCTCACCGCCGATTCGCTCCCACAGAGAGGGACTTCTCCGGGTGCCGTCCACTAGACTTTGTCAGCGGGCGACGCCCAGGGGAAGGGCTCTCTCTGTGGCGGGCCCGGCCCTCTGGAACGACCTTCCCCCCGATATTAGAATGACCACGGACCTCCGCTCCTTCCGTCTTAAATTAAAAACTCACTTTTTCTGTCTGGCCGGCCTGGGATAGTCTCCCTGTCTTGGGGTTTTTATTGGGTAGCTTTTAGCATAGTTAGTTTTATGGGAATTTTAGCACAGGTTAAGTTTAATTTGGTTTTAGAACTGTTTGTATATTTTTTATTGTTTTTATTCTACCTGTGCACCGCCCCGAGTCCCCATGGGGAGAGGGAGCGGTTTATAAGTATTAAAATTATTATTATTATTATAGACTTCAATTCTATTCAATTCAATTCTATTCTATTCTAATTGAATTTCATCCATTAGCCTCATAGTCTCTAAATTCAGAAAACTCAATTTTTGTGTTGCATTTATTTTCCCTATTAGCAAAAGTTCCTAGTCCATTTTAATGAAGGAAAATTTGTCCAGAGGGACATCCATGCATATTTTTTAAATCTGAATGGTTAGAACTTTTGGAAACAAGCCCTGTGCATTGATTAGTGTTTGGGCCAGAGCCCTGCTTATTGCAATAGTGTTAAACACACAGGCACAGAAACACACGGGGTGCACACACAGAGAGACCCACATGCAAAGCAGAATCAATGAGAGAGGGGAAGCCTCATGGTATTTTCATTAGACATTGCAAGTTGCATTGAATTTACAATAATAATTAGACACCTCGTGAAATATCTAAGAAGAGTTGAGCATATTTCACTCAGCAATCCAATGAATTCTTCAAGTATGCAGATCCCCACACGAAAAACAAAAGCACCTTTGAGTATTAAATTAGCAAAGCGAATGGGCACACATTTTTGTATTTCATTTTTACAGATGCATTTGCAACCAAATTAGCAACTGGATTTTTCTCCAGTATAAATTAAAAAAAAAATCCTTGCACTTTCCTATTAATTAAGAATAATGTTATGCCATAAGCTTTTCTGGTGTAATTTGTTACTCTTCACTATAATAAATATACAGCAGATTAAACATTCACAGCAATCTTATATACATAAATTCATAGCGTACAATAGGCTGGCCCACCTCCATTCACTTTGCACAGTCCTTTTCCCTCAAAGAGAACAGAGGTGTGCATATTAAGGATATTATGATGTTAAGGATATTATCCATAAACAGAAACCTTGGAGACGAACTTCTGGATCAGCTACATTGTTAGGTAGAGGCAGAAGTTGGCTTCACATAATTAATGTATTTATTTAGTTTGTCAAACATGTATGAGGTAACGGGTATAAGTGTAAACATGGACATGAACACAGGAAATGGGTGTGAATATAAGGGGACAGTAGGACAGGGACGGTAGACACATTGGTGCACTTATGCATGCCCCTTACCAGACCTTTTAGGAATGGGGTGAGGTTCATGGTTGACAGTTTAAGGTTAAAGTTATGTGGGTTTGAGGATGTAACAACAGAGTTGGGTAGAGCATTCCAGGCGTTGACCTTCTGTCGTATCTTCTGCAATCCAGTTTGGAGTGGTTTAACCCTATTGTTTGCCCGTGTAGTATTGTGGTTGAAGCTGAAGTAGTTGTTGACAATTGATTCGCCTAGTACAGAACCAAAAATGCGAGCGCTTGCGTGCTTCGCTCGGTTTCAAACACATGGTGATTGCATACACATGGCTTCCAGCGCACCTTCTCGGGCAGCCCCAGTGAGTAGAGCGAGCGAGGCATGGAAATCAACAGTGGATGGGACGAGCGAGCCAGACAGTGAGTTATATAGTACGGGATAGCACCAGCTGGTGGTTGGAACTTTTTTCAGTGCCGTTGTGACCTCAAACAGTCACTAAGCAAACTGTTATAAGTCAAGGGCTACCTTTATTTGGTCTAGATTTGTTATCCATTTTTTTTAATTTTTTTATTCTGCTTAAAGAGACAGTTCTCTCATTTGTTGTTCAAAAGGGAACATTGAAGAGGCATTATTTAGGATGAGGCGAGGTTTAAGAGAAAATTAGAATTGGTTCTGCAGCAGGAATGAAATAGTCCAAGTTCTCTCTCCCTCTCCCTCTCTCTCTCCCTCTCTCTCTCTCTCTCTCTCTCTTTCTCTCTCTCTCTCTCTGTCTCTATCTGTTTCTCTCTGCTTCTCTGTCTCTCTTTGTCTCTCTCTCTGTCTCTTTGTCTCTCTTTGTCTCTCTCTCTCTCTCTTTGTCTCTTTAGAGTTTAGAGTTTTATTTGATTTATATCCCGCCCTTCTCCAAAAGGATCCAGGGCGGCGCACAGGAATTTAAAATAACATATAAATATACAAAATACAAAATTTAAAAAGCTATTAAATATTTCAGACCTGCGCTAAAACCAATTAAAATCCCCATTTTAAAACTATCTAATTCTAGTCACAGCGGAGGCTATGTCTCTCTCTGTTTCTCTCTCTCTGTGTCTCTCTTTGTCTCTCTCTGTTTCTCTCTCTCTGTGTGTCTCTCTTTGTCTCTCTCTGTTTCTCTCTCTCTCTCTGTCTCTCTTTGTCTTTCTCTGTTTCTTTTCTGTCTCCCCTCCCTCCTATTCTTATTAACCCATCATAAGGGTGGAGGGGATCCTCTGTAGGCCTACCCTGATGTATCTGGGAGAGAGGTGTAAGAAAATCTATCTGTTTCCTGAACCAAGACATTCATTGAGGGAGACATTGGGGAAAGCTCTCACCTCCTCTTGCAGTTGTGAGCCTCTCCAGGGATTGCCACTTCACTCTGCAGGCTCTAGAGCAATGCCATTCTGAAACGTGATGTCAATTGCACCGAGCACTTCTTAATGCTTAGCTTGGAAGCCTTTGGAGCCGAGACAGACAGACAACATATGAAATTTAACAGGAGGTGAACCAAGCTGTTTAACGTCTGACTATACATTGTTCAGTATTACTGGCTGAAGTGCCAGAGGAGCTTAATTGAGCATGAGATGCATAATCTTCTAAATGATTAAAATTCAGTCGTAACTGAGTTTTTGGCTGCGCATGTCAAATATCTCACATGGCGGTGAGGATGGCGAAGAAATGCATTCGGTTCACCTCTCTGTGTGAACTGGCTAAATTCCGATCTCCTCTTTGTGAACCTTGCCCACTAAAAATCTGCCCCTTTCCTTCTATTTGCAAGCACCATTCACAATTTCAATAAGAACGACCCAGGAAATAAGACTACAGAGTGGCCACAAAATGCGTTCTTGAAAAATAAAAGCTTCATTAGGAAACGCAAGTGCGTTTTTGTTCGATAGGAAAGTTATAAACAGTAATAGGAATATTAAGAAAAGTGTCTGCCAGAATTCACGAACGAGTCGTGCAGATAAAAAGCAATCACGGGTTGATAAAGAGACAGACTGGAAAGAACTTAATGCTAGAAAAATGTGGAATTGAAATTGATTCCTTTTTTTTTTTTTAGGAAAAAAAATCTATTTGCTGAAGATAATTTGTGTTTAGGTGTCCTTAAAGTGTAATGAGAACAGGATGATGCAATTCAAGAGTCTGATCTTATACAGAAAATATGAGTGCATCTATTTATTGTCTACAACATCCCTGGGAATGGTTTTTAAAGGTTTTTCTCAACAACTGGCCTATCCAACGAACAAAACCTTGAATTTTTGCACATAAATTCTGCACATAACGTTGTACTGCTAACTAGGGCATACAAAACCTTTGCCAGACCAATTCTCAAATACAGCTCATTTATCTGAAATCCACACTGTATATCAGACATTAATACAATTGAGCAGGTCCAGAGGTACTTCACAAGAAGCTCCTCTGCTCACAACAGAAGATCTTATGCCACCAGGTTCAAAATTTTGGGCTTGGACAACCTGGAACTATGTCACCTACGGTCTGACCTAAGCTTAGTACACAAAATTGTCTGCTACAATGTCCTACCTGTCAAATGACTACTTCAGCTTCAACCTCAATAACACTCGGGCAAACAATAGATACAAACTCAAGGTTAACCACTCCAAACTCAATTGTAGAAAATACGACTTCAGCAATAGAGTGGTCAACATCTGGAATGCTCTACCCAACTCCATTGTTACATCCTCAAACCCCTGTAACTTTAACCTTAAACTGTCTACCGTGGACCTCACCCCATTCCTAAATGGTCTGTAAAGGGGGCATGCATAAGCGCACAAGCACACCTACCATCCCTGTCCTACTGTCCCCGTTTATTTGTACTCATTTCCTTTGTTCATGCCCATGTTTAGACTTATAGCTGCTATCTTGTACACATCTGGTTTATGGTTTATTAAATTTATATACCGCCCTTCTCCCTTGCGGGACTCGGGGAGTAAATAAAATTTAGTTGTCAAGGGCAACTCCACTGAATATGGAATTTTCTCAATGATATGATGGGTCCTTTCTTAGAATCTTTATATTGCAAACTACATAGGTACCACACTCCAAATGCTAGTGGAACCACTAGCTTAACTCTCCTATTCCATTTTCCTGTGACGTGCAGCTTTCCTGGAACAATAGACAATGAACTTATTGTTTGCAGGCCATGTCAGCTTGGGAAAAGCTGCTAATCCTTTCAAATGTAGAGACAAGATTTAGTGACCAGAAAGAGAACTGGTCCAGATTTAAGAGCATAAATTTAGCTGAACCAGATTTAATGACGTGCGGGTGAATTTCTCCATGGTGTGGGAAGAGATCAGATGCATTCACTCTAGCAAGAGTGAACACATTGTTTGACAGAAGTACATATACTGATATTATTCAAGTTTACTTTGGTCACAAATCATGGGGACTGCTGTGACCTGTTCTGAAGGTTTGTGAAGAACCTGAGAATTATTTTGAAGTTATCCAGAGGCCAGGAACAAAGATTACGAGCAGCCCGTATAAGAAATTTTTTTAGGGAAGAGTTGAAATTGGGTGTATTAAAATAAGGGAGAGAAAAAAGGTAAGGATTAAGAAACCCAATGGTAGCTAACGGTGACTATTGTCATATAGAATATTGTTCACTTTTTGTTTAAGAGGATGCAACTTATTATTAGGATCAAACTAGAAATAACAAGAGTTCAATTAAATAATATGCAGATTTTTTAAGAGGAGGAGGAGGTGGAAGGAGGAGGAAGGAGGAGGAGGGGGTGGGGAAGAAGAAGAAGAAGAAGAAGAAGAAGAAGAAGAAGAAGAAGAAGAAGAAGAAGAAGAAGAAGAAGAAGAAGAAGAAGAAGAAGAAGAAGAAGAAGAAAAGAAGAAGAAGAAGAAGAAGAAGAAGAAGAAGAAGGGGAAGGAAGGAAGGAACTGTTTATTAGTGGAAAAATGCCATCTGCTAAAAATTCCAAATAAGGACATGATTTCTGATACAGTCTTGATCACCTTGCAATGGCCAATGGGGATTTCCTGCAATAAACAATTTCATTTTTCACCAATTGCAATCCAATGTCTTTCATATGTCCCAGATTTATCTCACTTTATCAAAAAAAACCAACAACAATCAGGTGGGAAAATGCTTCAATCCCCCTAGCCCTCATCGTCTTCCCCCACCTCCCTGCTTCCACCCACCTCCCTTTGCTAGAGCGCAGATTCTTCACCGCCTTCAAAAGACCCCCAATGACAAGTTGCTTGCCTTGAACGAATTTTTGTTTGCATAACTATCTATCAGGCGAGAGAGATGCCCGCACTGTAACAGAACATCCTAATCAATAGTTAAGGGGTGCTACTGCTATAGAATCCTTGAGAAGGAACAGCCAGGGAATGAAAACTCATAAAGGATATACTTCTGTCTGGTGAAGAGAACACACACACACACAGACACACATGCATGGACGCACACACCCTCCACACCATAGTTTCAGTTTATGTGTAAATTGGAGGCATATTCACACATAGCCCCAATTATCTAAAAAGGCTTTAACATGATATTTATATTGATAAGCTTAACAATGTTGAACTGTAACTCTGGGATGATCTCCTTGCGATTCACTTCCAGAGAGACCAGAAGGAGTAATTGGAAAGCTTCCAGGATATAAAAAAATAAAAATTAAAAAAAATAGAAGCAGACGTGGTTGGGTTTTTTTTTGGGGGGGGGGGGGGGAACCAAAAAGAAAACTGCAGTCTAAGATCTGGCATTTGCTGAAACAATTACCAAAACCCCTTCCAGGGAGAAAGGAAGGAGGGAAGGGATAGAAAGAGAAGGAGCGTGGGTAGGAGGGGGAAGAGGAAGAGAGGAGTATGGGAGAGGCAAGGGAAGAAGGGAAAGGGAAAGGAAAGGAGGAAGTAGAGAAGGGAGGGAGGGAGGGAGGGAGGTGTGTATGGGATGGTAACTTAGAATGTATATTTTAACCTTTTATATGGAAAAAAACAAATATGTAAAAATGATAAAGATAAACAAGAACAAGAACTAAATTTCTGCTGCTAAGCAAAACAGTTGTCAAGTGAATTTTGCCCCGTTTTTATGACCTTTCTTGCCACAGTTGTTAAGTGAATCACTGCCATTCTTAAGTTAGCAACATTGTTAAGTGAAACTGACTTCTCCTTTGACTTTGCAAAAGGGGATCCGACGATCCCCAGGACACTGCAACCATCCTAAATACATGCCAGTCACCAAGCATCTGGATTCTGATATTGCAATGGCTGCAGATGGGTAAAATCACCATGTGTCACTCTTTCCAGGCTGGTGTAACTCAGAATGGTCACTCAATGAAAGGCTGTAAGTCGAGGACTCTTAAGAAATGTACGAACGTGCCCCCAGCAAAAAGAGAAATTTTTGAAAACAAATAGAATATTACCTTTCCCATTTCTCTCACTAATCCACATTGATTAAATTAATATTGTGGCACATTTCTATTCCTACCTTATTATCTTAATTCAATGACACTCCCAAAGTTGGGGACTTTGAGGAGTAGCTTAAAAACCAGAAATGTAAGGCCGCCAAAAGAACAGCTAATACTGCAGGCAATCAGTATCCCAATATTTCTTTCTCAAGCCCTGATTGGATTTTGACACTTTTTTATGAATTAGTTTTATTTTCGACAATCAGTTCTCGATATAGAAGAGAAGGCAAGGAAGTGTGCCCCAGGGGCTGCCTATGAATTGTAGTAAGAGCCAGGTAGGGGAAAAAATGTATTGCAAAAAAAAAAAAAAAAAAAGAGCTCGATAATAACAGCTTCCTTATACATCAATACTATATCTAAAGGCATTTACAAAAATAGTAGTTGTTGTTTTTCACACCCATCTTTCTTGCCTGTCACTTTCTCCTCTCTCCAGAACTTTTAGCATAAGCAGTGTGGAGCAAACACAGTGAACAAAAATTCTTGCAATGGTCTGATGACCACTTTGGAGCTATTGGGCTCCATGGTTTTCAGAACTAGATACATCACAGATATTCTGAGTGGGGAATTCCCCTTCTCATAGCTGATGATGTCTTCATTTTTCTCCTTCTCCCTTTCCTTTTCCTTTTCCTCTTTTTCCCTTTCCTTCTCCTCCTTCTCTTTCTATTTCTCTTGTTCCTCCTCCTCATTCTCATTCCTATTCTCTTCCTCCTCATTCTTAGTCTCTTCCTCCTCCTCCTCCTCATTCTTATTCCTATTCTCCTCCTCTTCCTCCTCATTCTCCTCCTTATTTTCTTCCACCTCCTCCTATTCCTCCTTCTAGTCCTTCTTTTTTTCTTCCACCTCCTTCTTCTTCTCTTCCACCTCCTCCTTCTCATTCTTAGTCGTCTCCTCCTCCTCCTCCTCCTTATTTTCTTCCACCTCTTCCTATTCCTTCTTTTTTTCTTCTACCTCCTTCCTCCTCCTCCTCCTTCTCCTTCTTAGTCTCCTCCTCCTCATTCTCCTTCTTACTCTTATTCTCTTCCTCCTCCTTCCTCCTCCTTCTCATTATTAGTTTCGTCGTCGTCCTCCTCCTCCTCCTCCTCCTCGTCCTCCATAAACATCATTACAATATCAAACTTTTCTCTGGAACGAGTATTGGAATGCAGTATTTTAGAGTCATCCATTCTTCTTCCAAGAAATATGAGAGAACCTTCCCCACCCCATCTCTTCCATAAGGATATGTAGGGAAAGTTGGATCAGACCCACAAGTGCAGGAGGCCATGCATTTTATCTTGCTCTCCTCCCCCCAACTATCATTCCAATTGTCACTCATTTATCCCCTTGTGTGCGTAATTTTCTTTTTGTTCCATAGAGCCAAAATGTTGGCTGAACATTTTTGATCCTTGGACCTTTACAAAATATTTATGGGGGGAAAGTAGAAAAGCTGAAGGTGATACACAGTCAAATTGGGCTAAGAGTGTGGGCCATGTTTGTTTTGTTGGGTATTTTCATCGCATATTTTATTCCTGAAACACTGCACGGGTTTGACGTTAATTTATATAATAGGGGCAGAAAGAAGTAGTGCTGTTTTAGTGGCTATCGACAGTTAATTAACAGAGCGCTCTATCCCGCATCGGAGGAAGAGAATGTTGTAGAAATACGGCCTGTTTTTCCACCTCCCATCTTGCATTATTGAAAACACAAGAAGTCATTATGAGGAATAATAAACATTCATAAAGCCAGCAACTAACAAATGTATTCATGGAACTTTCAGAAAAGTTTGTAAATACAGTATTGTATGGAAATTCTCATGCATATTAGCCTTCAAATACGCCATAACATATTTTATGATATAAAAAAGGGGATAAGATACTTATCTTTTAAATTGGTGTTTAATATTTTATTAGTGCTGGGCACATAATTTTCATCAAATGAAAGGAAACTTTTTCCCCCCTATGAGTATAAATGTCTGGAGTTTAATATTTCAAAGATAAGTACCTACTTTTGCATCTATCAAACAGTGACTTAATGGAATTTACTTTTCCTTAAATATTAATACTATATATGCGTTGGGCTGTCGAATGTTTGTAGAACCACTGAAGCTGAACAAAGAAGGCAATGTAACTATTAATGTGCAACTTAATTCTTATTAATTTACAAAAAAAAACCTGCCTTGTTTGAAATGATGGTGAAAAGACAGTTTCTGAAACCTGGAAAATCTTCATAGCAAGTCTTCAGAAGAGCTAAACCTCTCATTCCAAACAATTTCAATCAATGGAATTGAAATGGATTTTCAGATTTCTTATCTTTCTAAAAAGAGTGGTGTAGGGTATTCTGTTTGAGCAGGGGGTTAGACAAGGTCTCTTCCAACTCTGTTATTTTATATTCTATGTGCCTATCCCAAGCTTGTCTATTTCTTTCAAGCAAACCACAGTTCAGTGGTCTGTAGATCAAGTACTTATGGAACCTCTTATAGGTATGTATAATACCACTTTATAATACCTTGGTAAGGCCACACTTGGAATACTGCTTTCAGTTTTGGTCGCCACGATGTACAAAAGATGTGGAGACTCTGGAAAGAGTGCAGAGAAGAGCAACAAAGATGATTAGGGGACTGGAGACTAAAACATATGAAGAACGGTTGCAAGAACTGGGTATGTCTAGTTTAATGAAAAGAAGGACTAGGGGAGACATGATAGGAGTGCTCCAATATCTCAGGGGTTGCCCCAAAGAAGCAGGAGTCAAGCTATTCACCAAAGCACCTGGGTGTAGAACAAGAAGCAACAGATGGAAACTAATCAAGGAGAGAAGCAACTTAGAACTGAGGAGAAGTTTCCTGACAGTTAGAACAATTAATCAGTGGAACAGAAGTTGCCTCCCAAAGTTGTGAATGCTCCAACACTGGAAGTCTTTAAGACTTTAAGAAGATGTTGGATAGCCATTTGTCTGAAATGGTATAAGGTTTCCTGCCTAGGGGGGTGTTGGACTAGAAGACCTCCAAGGTCCCTTCCAACTCTGCTATTGTTTTGGAACCGTAGTAGAACCATCATTCACGATGACCCAGAATGTGAATAAGCGACCAAGAGAAAACCTAGGATCTGTGATTTACAGAATAGTTCCACAAGCAGCAGCTTCCAGATTGCAAAGCCCATCGTCAGTTCTGAGAAATGCTTTCTGATCCATGCTGATACAATTACCAAGCTTTTATTGGCAATTTAGTCCTCTTTCAGGGGCATTTTAGAGCAAATAGTGTGCATGCGTGTTTGTGTTGCACGAAGAACTATTTGCTATAATACCTTTGGGAAAGGTGGAAATGAAGTCACAGGTTTCAGTAAATATCTGATGGATGGAGATTTTTTTATTCCACATGGAATACTTTTTATTCCATATGAACTAAGATATGGAAGAAAAAAATGTCCATAATTCTCTGTATCCAAACACACACACACACACACACACACCTATGGGAGCTCTCCTGCAGATGCTCTATTCCCTCTCTTCTGTATGGGAAGAGGAATCATTGCGATACTCCCTTTTTACCACCTTGTAATCCCTTAATTCAGGGTAGAGTTGGGGACTGGATGGAGATGAGCATTTACTATCTGGGTGCCCTTCCTGATGCCATGCAGAGTTCACAGCAGATATTGTTTCTTTGTGCTGTAGAAGAGAAATATCTGGTAGGGTTGAACGCTAAACCTTCCAAGTGGGAGGTGAGAATCTTCACCTGGGAGGCTGCGTTTTATTCAGTTTTAAATACTCTGGAAACTGTAAAGTAAAGCTGGACCATAAAGGGAATATTTCTAGATTGAAAGAATCTATTATGAAGGATATTTAATTTGTCATTTTGGTGCCCTCCTTCTCTCTCTCTCTCTCTCCCTCCCTCCCTCCCTCCCTCTCTCTCATTCTCTCTCCCTCTCACTCCTACCCTCTCAGTCCCTCCCTCTCTCTAGAGGGAGGGAGAGAGAGGGGGCAGAGAGAGAGAAGGAGAGAGAGGGAGGGAGGGGGAGAGGGAGAAGACAAATAGGGAAAAAATCTGAACAGAACAATGAAAAAACACTTGAAATATATTCGAGATGGCCACTGACTTTACTTTCAGCTTCTTGGTTTTGGTTTTTACCAAAAACTGGCACAATGTTTCACGATTCGCCAGCAAATTTCAATGGATTCCATTCACGATATGAAAAGAAATTTTTATACGCTTATGACCCAAAGGGAAGTGTAATTTACGTCAGGGGTCCCCAACCTTTGCAACTTTAAGTCTGAAGGACTTCAGCTCCCAAACCAGCAAAGCTGGCTGGAGAATTCTGGGAGCTGAAGTCCTTCAGACTTAAAGTTGCAAAGGTTGGGGACCCCTGATTTACGTGAGCCCTGTTTTCAAACGCACAATCTCCGCATGGGGTGATCTCGCTTTCCTGAGAAGATTCTAGAAGTTTGCACTGGTTTTCAAGAGGCACAAGTTTCGCGGTACCGCTGAACAAATGACCTATGGCTACACAGCTTTCAGGCAGCGGATGCGGTTGCTTATGGATTTGAATCCATGGCATTCTAAAACCGACTCGGTTCCAAGGGAAACTTGGTTATGTTTTTATGCGACAATCTAGGCTTTGGAAGAGCTGTTCCATTGTTGGAAGTTTGATATGTTGTTTCTGAGTCAGTTGTCACCATCTGATTGTGTGTGCGTGTGTGAATTTGTGGCAGGATGGCCTGAGCAAAGAAGTAAGTAATGTTCTGGAGAAGTGCAATTGCCCAGGAGCATAGAATTGTGATAAATAAAAGCTGCTAATTTAAAACTCTTTTAGCCAGAAGTGTGATATGTCTCGAGATAACTATTGTGGTAAATAAAATCTGTTAATTTAAATCTTATAATAAGAGAAAGCTTCCCGCTGTTAGTGACTGACACAAAACGTAGCATTAAAAATCTAATCAGTTTTTGGCTGAAAACAAGATTTGGCTGCAAGTTAAGGGATATGCTAACTTTGAAAGAGTAAGCTGTGAAGGAATCCACATTCTCTGTGGGAACAGACCCACACATATCACCCGCACTCTATCCGGGGGTACGACCTACTTCGTTTACACCAAGTTTCTTTTGGATGATTAATAATTCGTTTCAAGTTTCAGCCTCGTAAATCATCTTTCCATCTGGTTCTTCCTTTTAACAACTAACTTCGCCGGCTGTATTTATACTCAATCACAGAATTGAATGTCCAAATTCAGTGCAAGGGAACAGGGCTCAATCAGATGGCCCAGGGGTGAAATCCATTTACCTTGGCCATTGGTTTGGTAGCAATGTGAACACACGCAGAGCATCAAAAAGGTAAGGTAAGAGAACAGTATGCCGTGCCATGAGATTTAGATTAGCTAGAAAGAAGGATATCCTGCTTTCTAGCTAATACAAATCGCATGTCATAGCTGACCATCGGAAAAACCAGTTCACCCAAACCGGTTTCATTTTTTTTATTACTGGTTCGGGCGAATGAGTAGTATTTTTTATACCGGTTCGGGTGAACCAGTAGTATTTTTGCTACCACTTCAGGCAAAACAGTAGTATTTTTACTACTGATATGGGCAAGCCAGTAGTATTTTTGCTACTCGTTCAGGCAAACCAATAGTATTTTTGCAACTGATTTGGGCGAGCCAGTAGTAGTTTTGCTACCGGTTCAGGTGAACTGGTCCAAACTGGTAGCATTTCACCCTTGAGATGGCCTCCAGTCAAGTTAGATTGCAACTCCCATCATCCCCTGTGCATTTTCTGAACAGCAACAAAAACCAATACGGGGCAAAAATGATACAAACCTAAAGCTTTTGTCTTCAGTAGCCTCTAGGTAAATTACGTATACTGGGCTTCTCCGTGAATAGACAGACAGACGTATTGGTGTAATGAATCACTTGATCTCGTGCAATTTTAATATAAAATAGAAGCAGACATGACCTTTTGATAGACAGAACAAAAAAAAATTGTTCAAAAAGAGTAAACATAATGATCATAAAGATACTCACACCCACAATTAATACACTCTCAATTAGCATTAAATTTCCCTTATTCTTGACCCAGAAAATCAAATTCATCAAAAGTGACAGGGGTTCCTTTGCTTTGCATTTTAATAAGCCTTTAAAGCATTCAAATCAACATACTAATAGATTTATCCATACAAAGAAACATTTCTTTTTTTAAAAAAAAGCTTCAGAGTTTCACCTAATTTACAATAATGTAAATTACTTAATGCACCCAGCTACATTTGCCTAGGTTCAGCAGGATTTGGATGTGGTTAATTTATAGATATTTTTTTTCTGGATTTTACTTCCAGAAAATACCATCACTCTAGGCCGGATTGGAGAGAAGGCAGTGTCAAACCACTTCTCAAAAACTCCAGTGTCCTGATGGGCTTCAGCGGCAAACATTTAAAAGCATATTTTTATCAGGTTATTAACTAGAGAAATATGCTGTTGCCTTCCTACTCTGGTGCTTTCTACTGCAGGTTAGCAAAACTTCAATTCCCATGTTTTCCAATCTGGCAAGATTGAGGAAGTTGATTTATTATAATTTGACTTTGGTCTCATTCTCAAAATATAGGCTATTTTTAAAAAAATGATACACACGAAGAGTAGATGAGCCAATGAACCCTTTCTCCAAAGGAAGGTCCTTGTAATTTTGGATGGGTCTTTATTGTGGGTAAACCAAGTTGCTAGGTTGGGGGTCATCATGTGAAATGGACATGGATCCCTACTCTATTCATGTCCAAATTAGATGACTGCAATATATTGGATATGGAAGTGTTGGCAAAGATAATTTGGATACCATTTTGCAATTTGGCAGTTCGAATCTCACCAGGCTCAAGGTTGATTCAGACTTCTATCCTTCTCAGATGGGTAAAATGAGGACCCAGATTGTTGGGGGCAATAGGCTGACTCTGTAAACTGCTTAGAGAGGGCTGTAAAATCACCGTGAGGAGGTATATAAGTAATTGCTATTGTTATTGTTCTCCCTCCCTCCCTCCCTCCCTTCCTTCCTCAATCTAGGCGTATTCATTCTTCTCCCACTGCTTTCAATTTGTTGAACATTTTTATAGCATTTGTTTTTTTATTTCAAGGCATCTGAATTATTTGTTCGCATTTATTTTGTTAATTCTTTTAACTTCTTGCCAGATAGTCTGGGATCTATTGAAGGATGAGCGTAGAAATCTTTGAAACAAGCAAACATACAATCTCGGATACTCACCTCCTACTATACCATATTTTTCAGAGTGCAAGACGCTCTGAGATATAAGACACACTTAGCTTTTGTGGAGGAAAACAAGGGGGAAAAAATCTGCCTCTGCCTCCCAGAAATTTGCCTCCTTGCAGCAAACAACCCGTTTCAGCTTCAGCTTCAGCACAGGCTGATTAGCACAAGCAACTGATTGTCAGGCCTCCCGACGATCAGCTGTTTCAGGCTGCAGGACTGCACCCTATTTTTGGCCTCCGCATCCTGTTTTCAGCCTCCACATACCCCATTTTCAGCCTCCATGTGCCTGTTTTCCACCCGTTCCAGGTGGCAGAGATTGGAATGGGCAGAAAATGGGGTGTGCGGCAGTGGTGGGTTTCTGCAGGCTCGCACATACTCGCGAGAGCCGGTTGGTGAAATTTAGAGAACCGGTGAGAGGGGGTTCCACCGGCGTACCTGGAAGTAAATCTGGCCCGCTGCTACCAGTGACCCAAAGGGAAGGAAAGGAAAGGAAGGAAGGAAGGAAGGAAGGAAAGAAAGAAAGAAAGAAAGAAAGAAAGAAAGAAAGAAAGAAAGAAAGAAAGAAAGAAAGAAAGAAAGAAAGAAAGAAAGAAAGAAAGAAAGAAAGAAAGAATCATCACAATTGAATCCAAAATTTTGGTTGCTAAGCAAGAGCGTTGTTAAATGAGTTTCACCACATTTTAAAAGGTGGCCACTCCCACCCTGTCACATGACTGCCAAGCCACGCCCACAAAATAGGCCACACCAACAGAGTAGGTTCTAAAAAATTTGAAACCCACCACTGGTGCGCGGAGGCCAAAAACATCACGCGCAAAGGCCAAAAATGGGATGTGGAGGCCGAAAATGGGTCGAGCAGAGGCAGCAACAGGCAATGGCAAACCCTGCACCTGAAACAGCTGATGGTCAGGAGGCCGATCTAACCTGCTACTAGTGCTAATCAGGCTGTGCAGAAGCGGAAACGGAAATAGGCTGTTTGCTGCAGGAGGCAAATTGCTTGGAGGCAGAGGCCAAAGGGTGGGTGGGGGGAGCAGGTGGGCGGGGCTACATTTGGTGTATAAGACACACCCAGATTTTCACCTTCTTTAAGGGGGAAAAAGTGTGTCTAATACTCAGAAAAATACAGTAAATTCAGCTCTGAGATTTTCACTGTTCAGGGAAGCGAGGAATACTTAAATACCACGGCAGACAGTGAGATGATATTTGGTGTCTGAATGGAGATCAAAGCAGCATTTGAGCACAGATTCAATATCATTAAAATAATGTTCGAAACCTACTTTAAAAGGGCCCGTTCTCCCTCCTACTCAGTGCCTTTCCTTAAGTTTGTTGAATGTGCACCAACCAGCGTTTTGGTATTTGTTTTGTTAATTTCCTTAAAAACAAATCGGATTCAGAGTACGTATAAAAATGTGGGACAGCTATATTCATCAAACAGCAGGGAGGCGATTTCGTAATGGTTATTGTGCAAAAAGCTCCATTTGCTGAAGAATTCCCAGAAAGAAAGAATGGGGAAGAAAAAATCATTTAAATGATTTGCTTGATTATCAAAGTCCTCCTTAAAAAAAGAAAAAAAAAACACCAATGCAGAAACAAAAGCAGGAATTTTTTTCTTTCTAATATCCACTGCAACCCACCAGATAATTAAACCAAACATATGGGACTAAGTGACGCTGGAATCATGCTGGAAAATCATTTTTCAATACTAAGTTAATTTCTAGGGAACGGCGCATAAGCTGGATGGCCAAAGCATTCTGATTTTTTTTTGTTTTCTTCTATAAACACCAGTCGCAACAGGAAAGGACGAAGACTCAGCAATTTAAGACACAGATCATAAGAAGTGCGGTTTTGTGCATATGCATGCATGTTTAATTTCAACTGAACACCAATGGTGGTTTTTCATAGCTGCAGGTAGCAAACATGGTCCTTTCTAAAGGCAATTACCAACATTTTCTGCAGTTTGAAGTTTATTGGACAAGTGTGATTGGACACACAAGGAATTTGTCTTTGGTCAGATGCTCTCAGTGTACATAAAAAGACAAGATACATTCAAACAGGATCATAAGGTACAACACTTAATGATAGTCATAGGGTACAAATAAGCAATCAGGAAACAAATCAATATCAATATAAATCGTAAGGATACAAGCAACAAAGTTACAGTCATGCAGTCATAAGTGGGAGGAGATGGGTGATAGAAACAATGGGAAGACTAATAGTAATAGCAATGCAGACTTACTGAATAGTTTGACAGTGGTGAAGGGGTTATTTGTTTAGCAGTGTGATGGCATTTGGGGAAAAAACTGTCCTTGTGTCTAGTTGTCTTGGTGTCCAGTGCTCTATAGCATCATTTTGAGGGTAGGAGTTGAAACAATGAAGTTGAAACCCACAGAACAACAGAATAATGGAGAAGGAACGGACCTTGGAGGTCTTCTAATTCAACCCCCTCCCCAAGCAGGAGACCCTGTACCGTTTCAGACAAATGGTTGTCCAATCTCTTCTTGAAAATCTCCAGTGTTAATCTGCTGCCTCAGGAAGGGGTTTGGACTAGATGACCTCAAAGGTCCCTTCCAGTCCTATAATTCAATGTCTAACTAAATAATAATAATAATAATAATATTTTATTTTTATATACCGCGTCCTCTCCCCAAGGGGACTCGGAGCGGTGCACAGGGAAAAATTAAAACACATAAAGTATATATACAAAAATAAATACAATAGAGTAAAAACAAATTAAACTTAATTGTCCCTGCACTAAAATCCCCATATTAAAACTAGTGTTCCCTAAACCCTAAAGGTAGAGACTAACCTAGGCCGGCCAAGCAGAAAAAGTATGTTTTTAATTTCTGACGGAAGGAGCGGAGGTCCGTGGTTGTTCTAATGTCGGGGGGAAGGTCGTTCCAGAGGGCTGGGCCCACCACAGAGAAGGCCCTTCCCCTGGGCGTCGCCCGCTGACAAAGTCTAGTGGACGGCACCCGGAGAAGTCCCTCTCTGTGGGAGCGAATCAGCCATGAGGATGTATGGGGCAGGATCCGATCCCGCAGATAGCTAGGTCCCGAGCCATGGAGCGCTAAAACAAGGAAGTGTGGTGGAATTAGGAAATTTTATGCTCAGGTCCGTTTCTTTCTTTCTGAGAAAGAAAATGTTTATTACGCTTATCAATACAAAAGCAAATGACATAAAAAAGGGAAAATCTAATTAATGCAGACTTCTTCCTGCAGTTGCCTTTGTCCAGGGAATTAGATTTCTTACCAAATAGCCGTATGATAATTAATTTTACAAAACTATACATCAGAAATTCCAAATGAATAAGAATAATCAACATCTTTCTGGTCAGGTAAAGAGGCATAAATACATTTAGAATCAAAACAGCAATCAAAATAATGAGCTTCAGCTATTTGTTTGGAACATAAATGTGAATAAAATTAAGCAAAATGATTGAATAAAACATGATGCTGTCCCAACAAAAGTCAAGTCATTTAAACTGCTTGATTTTACTCATGGCGCAAAATCTAAGCATTCACCTTGCCGTCAAGCAGAAATCAACGGATAGATTGAACAGGTGAATTTTTGTTGTCCCCCGCTTAGAACATAGTATAACAGAGTTGGAAGGAACCTTGGAGGTCATCTATTCCAACCCCTTGCTCAAGAGGAAGACTATACTGTTCCAAACAAATGGCTATATCCAGTCTCTTCCTAAATAAATAAAAATAAATAAATAATTTAATTTATAACCCGCTCTCTCTCCCCAAAGGGACTCGAGGCGGGGCACAGGGAAATTAAAAATGCATATAAAATTACAAACAATACAATATTAAAAAGAATTAAACAAAACCCTGTGCTAAAATCCCAGAGCTAAAACAAACCCCTAAAAACCCCTAAAACAGTTAAGTCATCCCAAGCCGGCCAAGAAGAAGAAATGTGTTTTTAATTTTTGACGGAAGGAGCGGAGGTCCATAGTTGTTCTAATATCGGGGGGAAGGTCATTCCAGAGGGTCGGGCCCGCCACAGAGAAGGCCCTTCCCCTGGGCGTCGCCCGCTGGCACAGCCTAGTGGACGGCACCCGGAGAAGTCCCTCTCTGTGGGAGCGAATCGGCCGCAGGGATGTATGGGGAAGGATGCGATCCCGCAGATAACTAGGTCCCGAGCCATGGAGCGCTTTAAAGATGATAACCAACACCTTGAAGCGCACCCGAAAGAAGACAGGCAGCCAATGCAGCTCACGCAGGAGCGGTGTTACATGGGAAAACCTAGAGGTTCCCATAATTGCTCGCGCGGCTGCATTCTGGACAAGCTAAAGTCTTCGGGTGCACCTCAAGGGGAGCCCCATGTAGAGAGCATTGCAGTAGTCCAGTCGGGATGTCACGAGGGCATGAGTGACTGTGCAAAGGGCACCCCGGTCCAGTAATGCCTCCAGTGATGGAGCGCCCACAACTTCTGAAGGCAAGCCATTCTTCAGATTAATTGTTCAGAGCTTTTCTTCCTTCTAAACTGGAGGTTGCCATCCCCAAAAACCCGAACGGTGCTTCAGAATCAAGTTGTGAACCAAGCTTTGCATCATAGCAGATGCTTTCCCAAAAGTCAAAGCCACCAAATAGTTGAAATTCCCAGCACCGCATCAGGGTTATAGCAGGATGTTAGAACCTTATTCAAAAACCTGATTTGCCATGTTCCCGCAATGCATTTTTCTAACCCCAAGATAAAGATCCGTGCATCTCTTTACCCTTTAAACAAAAAAAGCCATTGTAGTGGCATGTAGTGTGACGCACGGCATGAATACCAAAAACATATCCGTGCGCGGCTAAACTGTTTAAGTATGGAAGAAGTAGTGTCTAATAGCATCAGGAAATTGAAATTTGAAAATTTTTCTCAGTCACTTATTTGATGAGAACGGGGCTGCTGACAGGTGAAGCAGAAAGTCATTTTTCAAGTTAAATGCCAAATGGTTATATAGCATAATATCCAGTCAAAATTAACCAGCTCACTGCTGCATTGACATACAGCATATTTAATAGCAACTATTTTGGGGGGAAAGGTAACTTGGGAAGACTTGGGTGGAAAAAAATGAACAAAAAACACCCCTTTTGCTAATATGTCCTTAATCTACTTTAAGCATTGATAAGTAGCAGAGGAGGAACTGAGAAATATGGACAGTGTGTTGCCATAATATCAAAATAGAAGGTAATTGTGGAATCCACACATCCCCAAAAATGTTTGATATCAATATGGGGCATAAACAGTGGTGGGATTCAGCTGGTTCGCATCACTTCGGGAGAATCAGTTGTTAAGTATCTGTGCAGTTAGGTGAACTGGTTGTTGGAAGAAATCATTAGGGCAAAGAACCAGTTGTTAAATTATTTGAATTCCACCACTGGGCATAAGCTTCTGCTGAAGTGTTTAAAATTTTGAGTTCAGCTAAATTCTAGGACTTAGATCATGGGTGTCAAACTCAAGGCCTGCGGGCCGGATCCAGCACACAAGGTGCTTAGATCTGGCCCACAGGGCTGCCCTACAAGCAGGGCTAATAATAATAATAATTTTAATTTATAACCCGCTCTCTCTCCCCGAAGGGACTCGAGGCGGGGCACAGGGAATTAAAAATACAATTAAAAACCACAAACGGAATACAAAGTTAAAAACAAATAATCTGGCCCTGTGCTAAAAAAACCCTATAAAACTAAAACTATCCCTAAAAACCCCTAAAACAATTTAAAACAATTTAAATTACCCTAGGCCGGCCAAGCAGAAGAAGTGTGTTTTTAGTTTCTGTCGGAAGGAGCAAAGCTCCGTGGTTGTTCTGATTTCGGGGGGAAGGTCGTTCCAGAGGGTTGGGCCCACCACAGAGAAGGCCCTTCCCCTGGGCGTCGCCCTCTGGCATAGCCTAGTGGACGGCACCCGGAGAAGTCCCTCTCTGTGGGAGCGAATCGGCCGCAGGGCTGCCCTAGAAGCAGAAGGACCACTCTGCGGTGCCTCTGCCAGTGAAAATGGAGCCGCTCTCCTGACTCTGTTTTCACTGGCAGAGCGCTCAGCCCCCACCAGCACCCCCGACATGAGTGATGTCGAGCTGGCCATGCTCATCATGGCCATATCCACCAGGCCCTCCAAGGCCAAACACAACCCCTGATGGAAGGTTGAGTCAACCTTGAGCCTGGTGACATTTGAACTGCCAAGTTGCAGTCAGCTGGCAGTCAGCAGAAGTAGCCTGCAGTACTGCACTCTAACCACTGCGCCACCGCTACTAAAGACATTTACAAAGTTCTTTACTTCAAACAGAAATGGTGTCATGGCACCAACAGGTAAAAAAACCCAGAGAAAAGTCAACTCAACAAACCGAGCAGCCCAAAATAGATAACTAGAGGAGCTATGGACTTGACCTTCAAGAGAAAACCAGCACGACCCAAAACTTCTTAAGGCCAAAGCTATAACTGTCTCTTCTCATCAGTAAAGTCAGGCTTCACGACTGAACTCCTTGTGAAGGGAGATTATTGCAGAAGAAAAGCAAAAAGTTTACTTTTTAAAAATCTCATGTCCTTCCCTTCGTGTTGTGACAGGGTTGAGGGAAGCATTCCTTCCAAAGTTGCAAATTACTGCATGTAATGTAGGAATGACGAGGGAGATGATATCAAAACTCAAGATTTTGAGCCAAAGGAGACCACGATCCCTCAGACGACCGGGTGCGAGTCCCTCCTTGTGAAGTGGGGCCTAGGGAGGCAGTTGGGCGTGTTAGTTGTATACCTGGCTCCTCGCTATACAACAACAGCCCTGCCCGAGCTCCTAGAGGTGATAGCTGAGGCGGCAGTGGAGACCCCCAGACTGTTAGTCATGGGGGACTTTAATCTGCCGTCAGCAGGCGAAACCTCTGGTGCAGCTCGGGAGTTCATGGCTTCCATGACAGCCATGGACCTGACCCAAGTAGTTGTAGGCCCTACCCACGAGGGCGGACACACCCTGGATCTAATCTTCGTCTCGGGACAGTGGAGTAGTGATCTGGGAATAGGGGATCTAGTCATCACACCCCTGTCATGGACAGATCACGCTCTCCTTCGGCTCGACTTTCCGATCGCCGCACCTCACCGCGGGGAGGCGGAACCGGATATTCCTATATGGTTCCGCCCCAGGCTCCTGATGGACCCGATAAGGTTCCAAAGGGAGCTTGGGCCAATTCCTGTGGACTTGCCCCGCGACTCGACTGAGGACCTAGTGGCCGCATGGTTAAGTGCGGCCATGGGGGCCTTGGACCGAGTCGCGCCCTTGCGGCCTCTCTTGCGGCGACGAACCACCTGGGCTCCTTGGTTTACCGAGGGGCTTAGGGGGATGAAGCGCCACAAGAGACGCCTAGAGAGCAGATGGAGATCTTCTCGCTCCGAAGCCGACCGAACACTAGTGAGAGACCATATTAGGACTTACTTAGTGGCGATAAGAGTGGCCAAACGTGAGTATTGTGCCACTCTTATTGCATCCGCAGATAACCGCCCTGCCGCCCTGTTTGGGGTGACCCGCTCCCTCCTTCAACAGAGGCCGCGGGAAGCCCCTTTACAGGGTCGAGCAGAGGAATTTGGGATTTATCTGCAGGAGAAAATCACTCGGATTCGGAACGAGTTACCCTCCATCGACAGTGGCCCAGTCGAGCGGGCCGAGGCTGTTCTTGTGACACCATCTTGGGAGGAGTTTGATTTTGTTACCACCGAGGATATGGACAAGTTGTCAAAGAGACTTAGGGCTACCACATGTTTATTGGACCCGTGTCCCTCCTGGCTTGTACTGGCATCCTGGGAGACGACACGAGGCTGGCTCCAGGGCATTGTCAACGCATCTTTGAGTGAGGGGTCCTTGCCTGCCGTCTTGAAAGAGGCGGTAGTAAGGCCCCTCCTCAAGAAGCCGTCCCTGGATCCAGCATTATTAGAGAACTATCGTCCCGTCTCCAACCTCCACTTTTTAGTGAAGGTTGTTGAGAGTGTGGTGGCTCAACAGTTTCCGCGACACTTGGAGGAAGTTGATTATCTAGACCCGCGCCAGTCCGGCTTCCGACCCGGGCACAGCACCGAGACGGCATTGGTCGCGTTGGTTGATGATCTCTGGAGGGCGCGGGATAGAGGATATTCCTCTATCCTAGTCCTATTAGACCTCTCAGCGGCTTTTGATACCATCGACCATGGTATCCTATTGCGCCGACTGGGGGGGTTGGGGTTGGGAGGCACCGTTCTGCGGTGGTTCTCATCCTACCTCTCTGGTCGGTCGCAATATGTGTTGACAGGGGGGCAGAGGTCGGCCTCGAGACCCCTCATATGTGGGGTTCCTCAGGGGTCGGTCCTCTCGCCCCTCCTATTCAACACATATATGAAGCCGCTGGGTGAGATCATCCGTGGTTTTGGGGTGGGATATCATCTGTACGCTGATGATACTCAGTTGTACTTATCCACCCCAGACCACCCCAACGATGCCGTCGAGGTTATGTCCCGGTGCTTGGAAGCCGTACGGATCTGGATGGGTGGTAACAAACTCAGGCTCAACCCGTCCAAGACTGAGTGGCTGTGGCTTCCGGCGCCTCGGTTCAGCCAGATTATTCCAACTCTGGCCATTGGGGGCGAAACACCGGCCCCCGTGGAGAGGGCGCGCAATTTGGGTGTCCTCCTGGATTCCCGGCTGTCTATGGAAGATCATGTGGCAGCCGTGGCCAGGGGGGCGTTTCATCAGGTTCGCCTGATGCGCCAATTGCGCCCCTTACTGGACCGGGGGGCCTTACGCACAGTCACTCAAGCACTCGTCACCTCTCGACTCGACTACTGTAATGCTCTCTACATGGGGCTTCCCTTGAGGTGCACCCGAAAGCTGCAGCTAGTCCAGAACGCAGCCGCGCGGGTGATTACGGGAGCGCCTAGACACTCCCACATAACACCTATCCTGCGCGAGCTGCACTGGCTTCCTGTGGTCTTTCGGGTGCGCTTCAAGGTTTTAACGACCATCTTTAAAGCGCTCCATGGCTCGGGGCCTAGTTATATGCGAGACCGCCTCCTGCCCCATACATCTCTTAGACCGATACGCTCCCACAGAGAGGGCCTCCTCAGGGTGCCGTCGGCTGGACAATGCCGACTAGCGACACCCAGGGGGAGAGCCTTCTCTGTGGCGGGCCCAGTCCTCTGGAACGACTTACCCCCTGAACTCCGCACCATCTCCGACCTCCGCCTCTTCCGCAAGTGTCTGAAGACACACCTATTTCACCTAGCCGGCCTAGCGTAACCTCCACACTGACCATTAGATAGTTTTTAAACCTGGGATTTTAATTTGGTTTTAGCGCAGGGTTTATTTATTAAAATAAGTATTTTAAATTTCATATATTTTATATTTTGTATGTATTTTAACATCCCTGTGCGCCGCCCTGGGTCCTAACAAGGAGAAGGGCGGGATATAAATTTAATAAAATAAAAAATAAATAAATAAATGTTGTCTTAAAGCAGATGATTGCCTAACGTGTCTTCTCGGGAGAAGCACATGGCTGCTGATCGATACTTTGGACAGATAAATTAGAACGGGGCAGGTAAATTAGAATTGGCTGTTTGAATCTCATTAGACGCTGAAAATGTCTTTGATATGGTTCAGATTGAATTTCTGCAGTGTGTTCTAATAAGATACGGGTTTCCATCAACTTTTTTTTTCTTTCGGATTATAATTTGGTATTTTAACCCCGTGGTCAGTAAATGCTTCTCTTTCTCAATTCATTAAGTTATACTGTTGCCTACATCACATATTCCTCCTATGTCCTTTAATTATTAATCTGATTCATGAGTCTTAACTAGTCACATAGCTCAGATTCCGTTTAGACTATCTCAAGAGATTAAGAGTGGGGTAGCAATTGACACAGAATGTAATTTATAGATGGTAATGAAATTATGGATTATCAATAATAATAATAATCGTTATTGATAATTGATAATTGCGGGGTCCTTAGTGCTGTCTGAACTTGGTTGCTATCACTGATGATGCTACTTAGTTGAGTAGTGAAGCTTCTACAGGAAAACAAGCAAGTTCAGAGAACATGAAGGACCCACAGTTCATATATTATCTTCTATTGACAGTTGATCATCATTAATAGTCATTATTGTAAATAATAATGGATAATTATTGCTACAGAAGGTGACTGAAGTTATACAGCAATACATTATTAGCAATATAGGGTTATATTACCAATTAGAAGAAAAATCTACCTGCTGCCTCTGGAATCTGCAAGAGACTGCCACAGGAAAGTGAAACTGCTACAGACTGAAAAAATACCTGGGTATATATTTTTGTTGAAATACAACACCCTATGTCGAATTAAATATTTGTAAAAGTATAGATGCAATTTCAGTAGCTGTAAACCAATGGTTTGGGCTAACTCCATGTTGATGCAAATGGATATTATATGGATTTATTACTAGTTAGGTTCCCTTCGTTTCTGTTATGTTTAATTTGTATTAATCATTATAGCGATCATACACTATACAGCTTTTTAAAAATTATTGCATAATGCTAGATTTAGGGGGAAAGTGGCTAAGATGCTGAGCTTGTCAATCAGAAAGGTCAGTAGTCCAGCGGTTCAAAATCCTAGTACCATGTAATGAGATGAGCTGCCATTACTTGTCTCAGCTTCCGACAACCTAGCAGTTCGAAAGCATGCAAAATGCAAGTAGAAAAATACTTTGGTGGGAAGGTAACAGCGTTCCGTGTGCCTTTGGCATTTGGTCATGCTGGCCACATGACAACGGAGACGTCTTCGGACAGTGTTTGCTCTTCAGCTTTGAAACGGAGATGAGCACCATCTCCGTTTATTTTGTCAAAGAATGTAGTAATGAAAGAATCTCCCCCTCCCCCCTCTCTCTCTCATCCCTAGATACATTTTTTCCCTTGAAGGATTGCCTGTAGTTATTTTGATGAAAACAAACCAATCTAATCTTGTTTGCATAAATCCCGCAAAGCCACACCCACCGAACCGATTTTATATGGGCCATGCGTGTGTTTTAGGTATATGTATGTATATAATAAGGGTGACATGGTGGCTCAGTGGTTAAGACACTGGATTTGTTGGCTGAAAAGTCGGCAGCCCAGGTTCGAGTCCTGAGAGTCACACAACGGGGTGAGCTCCTGTCCTCCCTCCAGCTCCTTCCCACTTACCAATTCGAAAGCATACAAATGTGAGTGGGTAAATCGGTACCACTTTAGTAGAAAGGTAACAGAGTTCTGTGACATCATGCTGGCCACAAGACGGTGGAAATATCTTCAGACAGCGCTGGCGCAATGGCTTTGAAATGGAGTTGACAATGACTAGCCAAGTAAAATCTGCAGGGACTCCATCTATCTATTACAAAATCAATAGGGTACCATTTATGTGTAAAAGTAACAAATTGTGCAATACATAGATTTAGAAGAAAAATTGTAAATGCTATTATCATTATTTTTTGCTCGAAAGGTAGACTTTGCTACTTCCCCTCTGGTCAAAACAGGAGGGAAAAAAACCCCAATGCACAAAGGCAAAATCCTCTGATATCATTTCTAGCTTATGTTTAAATGAAAATAACAGGTCAGGGATAAGACAAAGTAATTTAAAGGACTCACACTGCTATGATATGTGGCATTGCCCACAGCTACACCTTGCAATCACCCAGTTCATATTTTAGGTCCTGCCACGGGAGTTCATAGTATTTTACAAGTCCATGTTCCATGTCAGTGGCTGAATGTACAGTTGAATATGAGTCCTATTTAAATCTGCAAGAAAATAGCTGCAGGTGACATAACCTTTCATGTAGTACCACTGTGTACATATACAAGTAATTGAGGCTGTTGACCTCGTCGACGTGCGTACAACTGTAAGTACAAACTTGACATTTTGATACCGCTTGTAGCCTTCCCGTTGTTATTTTCTGTTCCAATAATCCATTGCAGGTAGAAAAATGAAAGACGGAAGCATGAATGATTAATGCTGTCAAGCTAAAATAATGCATTTAGGAAAAAAAATCCATAAATCTCTTATTTGTGGCATTTTAAAACTCAACCCGACACTCTTCTGTGCCATTCAGCCTCTTTGGAGCTAGAATAGATGCAAACGTTTTGCAGGCGTCAGGATGAGCCCGGCCTGCTGGATTCCTCATTCTCTCTAGCTGGGGAAATTGAAACAGCTTTGCCTCTTTCCAAAAATGAGGCAGAAGCTGCCACTAAATCACCCTTTGCACAAGTGGGGAAGGGAGGGAGGGAGGGGAGGAGAGGGAAGCAAAAAAAGAGAAGGAAGGAAAAGAAAAGAGGGAAAGGAAGAAAAAGTGGTTTTTTTCCCCAGGGAAACAGTCTATCAGGGCAAGTTGTCTACCCAAATATGGGATGGAGCATACTTCTTCCACTCTATGGAAGGGAAGGGAAGGGAGGGAGGGAGGGAGGGAGGGAGGGAGGGAGGAAGGAAGGAAGGAAGGAAGAAAGAAAGAAAGAAAGAAAGAGAAAGAAAGAAAGAAAGAAGAAAGAAAGAAAGAAAGAAAGAAAGAAAGAAAGAAAGAAAGAAAAAGAAAGAAAGAGAAAAAGAAAGAAAGAAAGAGAGGGGGAAATGGAAGGAAGGGAAGAAGAATGATGGAAGGGGAGGGAGAATGAGAGAAGGAAAGGGAAGGGAAGGAAAGAAAAGGAAAGAAGAATGATGGAAGGGAAGGGGGAGGAAGCGAAGGGATGGCTCCTCTAATGAAGCCACTTAAATTAACATTTTGGGGGAAAGGGTAACACCACACTGGCTTTGCAAAAAACCAAGAGGAGGCAAGATTGCCAAATTCTAGATGTAGAGTCCTCTGGATCTCTTCATTGAATAAAAGTGTCCAGTCCACCATTTTAAGATGTCCATTAGGCTTTTGTGTGTTTCCCGCATCAAAATGGCTGGAACCTGAGCTGCCCATTTCCAGCAAGAATACCAGAAGATTTTAAAGGAGGGAGAAGATAAAGAAATAATAATAATTTGGGAGCCATGTTAAACCCTTGAGCTACTTTGTGGCTAGAAGCAGGGTCTAGGCGCATTGTTAGTAAACCACCAAACACCAGTAAAAGTGATTGCACTTTGTTATAATGGAAGAACGCACACCATAAAAATCTGTGGTTTTTTTGTTTTCTTTTGCTTTTGATGCACCGACCTCCAGCACAGAATCAGTGAACCAATGCATACATTAGAATCCTAACCAAAAAAATTATAAATTATCTTCCATTAAGAGGTCTTTCATGCTAACGAGATAGCATCTCATCATCTCAACTTGGGAGCCCCACAAAACCTTAAGCACCTATTCACACCTGCCCCATGACCCTGGGCTTATTAGAAGCATCTGAGAGTCATTTCAAATTAAAGTTAATTAAAGGGAGGCAATATTAGCTCGATTGTTTCACCTGACGAATCTGTAAAAGGGAAAATGGCGTAAAAGCCCTAAGCACAGCATTCAGATTTAGGATTTTAAGCAATAATTCCAAACGGAAATGTGATGGAAAAAGAAAGGTTTATTTTAAATTAAGAACGTAACATCTTGAACCAACATAAATCATGACAGATACTACTGGCATGAGCAAGGACTTGCAAGTTTCACCACGATGGCTAAGAAAGGCAAAAGTAACTTTAGGATTTTTTATTTTTACTTTTTTTATTTTTAGAAGACAAAGGAGGGGGAGAAAAAGTTTGTTTCACAGATGCTAAGGACTGTTGCAAATCTCATTACAATCAAATATACGGTGCAGCCTAATTTAGCCATAAAGCCTGAAGGACATCTTAAACATTTGGATAATCAGGAATTCAGATTTAATTTGAGCCCAAGAAAGCAGACTAGAAAAGGAAGGCCACGAAATGCATTTATTTAGCTGAAAACAGTTCTAGGCTGGTTCACTGTGGGATCATTTCAGCACTGATTGCATGCCACTTATAATCCCTAATTGTGCAGCAAATATACTTGAGTTTCTCTCAAGTTGTGTGACCCAACCTATTCACAGAGACTTGGGTTAAGAAACAATTTTAAAAATGCTGACATAAAGTCTGATAAACGCTATCATCTATTAAATCTATGCCTTTGCAAATCTGTCCAGGCAAGTATATTTCTAATTTTCAAAATCGCATGGCACCAAGTAAAGCAGAGACAATGTCATTTTATTTTATTTATTTATTTGCAAAGTTTTTCTTTGCAATAGGATCAAAATAGTGTGTTTCCCTGAAATTAAGACAGGGCCTTATTTTCTTTTGACCCCAGAAATAAGCGTTTGACCTTATTTTCGGAGAGGTCTTATTATTTTTGAGGTCCAGGAGGCTGCAAGTGTGGTCACCTCATGGCTGCTGCTGTGTGGCAATATTTTTGGGAAGGGCTTATTTTCAGAGGAGGGCTTATTATAGCGCATGTGCTCAAAAGCCCGATTGTTATCCAGGGAGGACTTATTTTCAGGGAAACAGGGTAGGACATCTGGGAAGGAAAATGCTTCTTCTATAATGCTCAAGATAATTAAGCACAACATTGGCTATCTCTGAAATACCCGTGGAATATTAAAACATCTCATTTTAAATTGGATCTAAATTTATAGTATAATATCAAAATCAAAACCAACTCACCAAAGACAAACGCTGGTAAAAGTCACAGTTGTAAATTGTCCCTGAGAAAAAATTGGTAAGAAATACAAATGTGGTCCAGATGAAATGACCAAGCCAAGGGCTCCAACCAGAGGTTGCATTCAGCCGGTTCTGACAGGCTCTGGAGAACCAGAAGTGGAAATTTTGAGTATTTCGCAGAACCGGCAAATAGGCTGGCCCCGCCCGGCTGCCTCCCAACCTCCCAGCTGATCTTTTGTTGTGCTGAACAGGAGAATGGAGCTGGAAAGCAGGCTAGTGGGTTGGGTAGGGAATGGGGACTTTGCAGTCACTTTCTCCTGCCACGCCTACAAAGCCACACCCACAGAACTGGTAGTAAAATATTTGAATCCCATCACTGACTCCAACATTCTCCAAACCTTTCTTCCTTCCTTCTGCAAACATTATGGATATTCAATGTTCAAAGGATGTTAAAAATAAGCCAAAAAAATCCTATTCTGTTCTGATATATATATATATATTTTAAAGAAAGACATTTGTGGAGGAAAACTTTTTATCTACATTTTTGATTCTCTGGTATTGTGATGAAATGAAAGTTACCACAAACGTGGTGTGTGGAGAGGTAAGGAAAAGATATGATTTTTTTTTAAGTTGATGGATGTATGAACACTGCAGCTTGGACTTCGCTCCAGAAGAAATAAATACGCTTGACTAGGATGGCAACTGAAGCATTAAAAAAGGTGCAGGCATTTAACTAACCGTTCCTCTGATATAATATCCCTACATTCTTATTGAAATGGAGTGGATAGACATCAAGGTAATAGAGAAGGAAAATTAGAATTCTCTATCCTCCTCCCCCCAGCACCACCACTTTCCTTTTTAAGTCTTCAGACTAAAGCTGCCCAGATATCTTTTTAAAAATAGATATTAAAGCGACAAGGAGGCATTTAATTGTGGGCAGAATGAAATTCTAAATGCATAGAATTTAAAAAGTGGAGGGGGAATGGAAAGCGATGTTAAAAAAAAGAATGTTAGAGTTAAGCAGTGCCTAAATATTTTGTACATAAGAGAGGTTCTTGCATAGATATAAAATATATATGTTAGGGGACATTCCATATGGAATATGTACAACTTTAATTTTCTATTCCAAATTAAAAGTGCGGTTTTCTGTCTTGGAGTATTGTGTTCTGCAGAAAAGTGGGAAATGAAATAAGCAAAAATTGGGGAATTTACATGAGGTTCCTTAGGGAAAGCGAAAAAATGGAAAAGAAAAAATGCCGCAGCCCTCTAGAAGAATAAGTGTGATTATTTTTCCAGTATTTTTAAGTATTCTTATCTCTTGTTTGCCATTTTTATCTTGACAACATATCTCAAGTTATTTACTTCTATCTATCTATCTATCTATCTATCTATCTATCTATCTATCTATCTATCTATCTATCTATCTATCTATCTATCTATCTATCTATCTATCTATCTATCTATCTATCTATCTATCTATCTATCTATCTATCTATCTATCTACCTACCTACCTACCTACCTACCTACCTACCTACCTACCTACCTACCTATTTTTACCACCATTATTACTTTATAATTTAAGGCAGCAAACATATATAATATTCCTTCCTCCTTCTATTTTCTCCACAATAACATGCCTTAATGTGGGTTGGGCTGAGAGAGATGGGCTGGCCCATCTAGCCAGCTTTCATACCTAAGGCTGGACTAGCACTCATAACCTCTTGGTTTCTAGGCCAGCACCTTAACCACCACACCAAAGGGAAGTTTGCAAAGGATGACCAAAGCATGTGGGATGCTGGTACCATCATAAATACATGGCCAGTTTCCAAGCATAATATAATCACGAAGATGCTGCAAATGTTATAAATGGAGGACTGGTTATAAACCACTTTTCTTCCAGTGCTGTTGTGAGTTTGAATGGTCACTAAACAAAGGATTGTACGTCATGGTAATTGATTATTCACAAATCTCCTCTCCAAACGGGCGCCCCCCAATTCCCACCAGACTGCAATGCTGCAAAGCTTGCCGAGCTGCCCCTCCCCTGTCCTCACTGGACTAGCATCTCCCGAAGCCACTGGCATTGTGAAGATGATGCAGGGTGAGATTTGGGCAGGCGGGGTGAGCAACTGGTTGCAGGGGGACCAGTTCAGGGGCGTGGCCAGCCAGCCAACCACTACCAGTATGCCAAACTGGGCAAAGTTTCTGCCACGAAACTAGTGCTAACCGGCTGAATACCACTTATGAGATCTGTACTATTTCTGGCAAATAGTTGTCCAGTCTCTTCTTAAAAGCCTCCAGTGACGGGGACACCCACAATTTCCGAAGTCAAATCATTCCATTGCTTGATGGTTCTCACTGTCAGGAATTTTCTCCTTAGTTCCAAGTTGCTCCTCTCCTTGATTAGTTTCCATGTATTGTTTCTTGTCTTGCCCTCAGGTGCTTTGGTAAAGAAGTTGGCCCCCCCTCTTCATTGTGGCAGCCTTTCAAGTATCTTGACTTATTCTCTGAATTATTGTGTTCTAGTCTCTGTTGAACTTTCTATTTCTCATTTACATTCCTAGATCTTCATGGGAGGAGAACAGTTGGGCTAGTCTAGCAGTTTTAAAATTGGACCTCCTATTAAAAATATCTGGGTTTTCATTTTTTTAATATCCACTTTGAAAGGGTAATATGAGACTTATGAAATATTTACTGACTATGATGCATAAACAACGAATCACCTCATTTCCATTAATTTTTTTTTCCCCATGAAGGATTTTTTTCCCTCAAATTAAAAAAAAAAAAATCCGTGGCTTGCAATTTAATTACGCAAGTAATTAAAACTTAGAAGATAATCATTTTTGGCAAAAAGTCAGTTTTTGTTAAATTTTAAGATAGAAAAAAAGATGCATATTACGACCATAATACTGTTAGTAATTAAGATAAATGCATCAATTATTAAAGATGCAAACATGTCAAGCAAGCATAACTAATTATTTGAGCATGTTAACAGTTGTTTAATGTTAACAAGCAGTGAATTATTAAAGACCCATGTGTCACATTTTGGACTGCATAAAATATAATGTTCGGGGAAAGGTTGGTGCATTTTTAGCTTTTTGCTTAGATCTTGGGGAGTCAGGGAAGCAATCGTGCTGGCTTAGATTTTATTCTTAGTGTAAGTTCACCTAAAGGGCTGCAAATGTTTGGAGTTGAGGCTAGTGTTATAAAAGAATCCGTAGTAGCTGCTGAGTGTGGTTTAGTAAATAGAATGTGGCAAACCTTCAACAAGTCACCCAAACTCTTTAAAAGGAAGTTACGGGGCTGAACGGAACTGAAATATCTCAGGAGGCATTTTTCTGTTGCTTAAGCAGAGTTTGTTTAATCCTGCAGAAAAAGATGGGCCTTGCTCCGTTTTAGAAGGAAGCTCAGCCGCTCTGCTGCTCTTGATGGAGAGCAACACTTGCGAGAAATGTTTAGACCAGGGGTGTCCAAACTTGGGAACTTTAAGACTTGTGGACTTCAACTCCCAGAATTCCCCAGCCAGCATTCGCTGGCTGAGGAATTCTGGGAGTTGAAGTCCACAAGTCTTAAAGTTCCCAAGTTTGGACACCCTTGGTTTAGACATTTTTCTTTCATTCTCCTGGAGAACGTGGCCCAGATTAGGACTTTCAGATGTAGATTCGGTATAGGTAGTCCTTGACTCATGACCATAATTCCCTTTCTAAGCGAGATTTGTTTTAAGTGAATTTTGAATCCTGCTGCATCAGTTATCTGTGCGTGCTTCTGGATTTGAATTCATGCAACAAACTCTGATAGTCTAGATATGCATTAGGGAAGTACAAAGCTTTCTTTTCTAGACCTCGTTTTAATAGAATAACAGAGTTGGAAGTCTTCTAGTCTTATCCCTGCTCAAACAGGAGACCCTATACAATTTCAGACAAGAGCCTATCCAGTCTTTTGTCTGAAATGATAAAGCCTCCAGTGAGGGAACAGCCACAACTTCTGAAGGCAAGGCATTCCACTGGTGAATTGCCACCGTTAAGAAATTTCTCCTTATTTCTAGGTTGTTTGATCAGTTGCCATCCGTTGTTATCTGTCTTTCCTTCAGGTGCTTTGGAGAATGAGTTGACCCCCTTTTCTTTACAGCAGCCCCTCCAATACTGGAATACTGCTATCATGTCTCCCCATGTCCTTCTTTTCTCTGGACTAGACACACCCAAATCCTGCAATGGTTCTTCCTATATTTTAGTCTCCAGGCCTTTTAATCATCTTAGTCTCCTCCCCACTTGTCCCAAGGCCTCAACCTCTTTTTTGTAGTGGGGTAAGGTAATGGGGTTACTTACCCCACTGTGTTTCTTTCTCAGTTGAGGATTTCTCCATGCACTCTTCTTAACCCTCTTCTTTGTGGCAGGTCCTCAAATACGGGAACAGTGACACTGCTGCCATGTCATCTCTAGTCCTTCTTCTCATCATACAAGTTTCTAGATTTAAATTTTCATTTTAAATATTGTCATTGTGTTTATTGTTATTTGTTGGTGATTTTTAATTTCCTGTGCACCGCCCTGAGTCCATCTTGATGGAGATAGGAGCAGTATATAAATCGAATAAATAAATAAATAAATAAATAAAAATAAACAGATCTACAGTTTCTAGACCAGCTTGCAGGCTGGGTGTAGATTTGATGCTTCCACTTCTGTACTTCCTCCATTGGAAGAATTCAAGGACGCAAAGGTTCTAGACTTCCTTATTTAGATGCCTGCCTTGGTCTTGCTTCAAATCTGGCACTCATTTGGTTGGAGATCTGTGCAAGGCGTTTTCAGCGCAGCCGAGAGTTTGGAAAGTCAGAGAGTCCGAGGAGAACACTATCCAATGGAATTCTAGCAAGACAAAAGTATTTTACCAATAAATTATTGCTGTCAAAACAGCACACACACACACACACACACACACACACACACACTGTAATGGAAAGATAGGGGGCAGAGATTCATGAAGCATTGCTTCTCGCATAGTTGATCACACTGAGACTTGTCCACCACAATTTTTCTTCCAGCTTCTAGGTGACCTCCTTCCTCTGACAAGGTCTTCCCATTTTGACAGTGAGTCCTGATGATAATGTAGGTAACATTCAGATGGAGACCAAATGCTGAAGAAAGCGATATTTCATTCCTAACCTTCAGCTGCCCCTCCACTCTGATGTTCGCATTACGCTTCCCTTCGCTACGGCAAAACTAGCAAAAAGCAGCTTCAAGTCAAACAAGTTGTTTTCGGCTGCTTTCGAGGAGAGGGATAAAATACCTTTTGCCACGCTAAACCGAGCTGCGCTACTGAGGTCTACATGCCCCGTCTTTACCGATTTGCTATAGGCCGTGGTGGTATTCCATATCCATATCCGTGGTGGTATTCCATAGGCTGCCTGTGGTCTTTCGGGTGCGCTTCAAGGTGTTGATTACCATCTTTAAAGCGCTCCATGGCATGGGACCTAGTTATCTGCGGAATCGCATCCTGCCCCATACATCCTTGCGGCCGATTCGCTCTCACAGAGAGGGACTTCTCCGGGTGCCATCCACCAGGCAATGCCAGCGAGCGGCTCCCAGGGGAAGGGCCTTCTCTGTGGTGGGCCCGACTCTTTGGAACGACCTACCCCCCGATCTCAGAACAACCACGGACCTCCGCTCCTTTCGCCAAAAACTAAAGACCCACTTTTTCCGCCAGGCCGGCCTGGCCTAAGTTCCCCATCTGCCACAGTCTGAATATTTAAATTGTTTTATTAGGGTTTTTAAGGGAATTGAGTTTTAGGTTTTTGGGATTTTAGCACAGGGTTAGATTTAATTGTATTTTAATGATTAGAATTGTTTATGTTTTGTATGTTTTTAATTCCCTGTGTACCGCCTCGGGTCCCTTTGGGGAGAGAGAGCGGTTTACAAATTAAATTATTCTATTCTATTCTATTCTATTCTATTCTATTCTATTCTATTCTATCTTTTCCTACCAGTTCTATGAGAGCTGCCTGCATGCACGCAGCACTCCAGAACCTCGGTGTCAGCGCTAGTGAGCTGAGCTGTTTTTTTTTAGCTCAGCTGACGTGTGGCAATCCACTCCGCCATATGAATCAGCAGAGGTAAAAAAAAAAAAAAGAGAATATAGGACAGGGAATGATGGGGGGCAGGAGGGCTGGCCCAACCAGAGGTAGCATTTGCCGGTTCTCCGAACTACTTAAAATTTATGCTACCGGTTCGCCCGAACCAGTCTAAACCAGCTGAATATCACTTTTGGCTATAGGGTAGTTTGAAAAGAAAGTGACAAAACTCCATCTCACTTATTTTGGCCATGTCCTGAGGGGGAATTCACCTGAGAAAACATTTCTGTTCGTGAAGTAAAAGGAAACTAGGTTGTCAAAGAACATGATGGCTGGGCACCATCAAAACTGACACCAGCCAGAGCATAGAACAAGTCAAAGAAATAGTGCAAGATCGGAAGATGTGGAGAGACTGAGCCCATAGAGTTGCCAAGAGGTAGAGACAACTGAATGGATAACATCATCATCATGATATCATGTCTATGGAGATTCTTGGTCATCCAGGTCATAGTTGTCCCAAAAGTGTTTTTTTTTTCAAAGGCAACTGGACTTTGTTTTTCTTGAAGACATCTGGCTGAGCTGAAGAGCTGAAGAAGCTTCTTGGATGAGAAGCGAAATATCTTCAAGGAAAAACAAAGTCCAGATGCCTTTGAAAAAAACACCTTTGGGATCATCATCACCATCAGTTTTAAATGGCTTCCCTTGGGTCTTTGCTAGCTATGATCAACTTCTTCATCACAGGCCAAATTTTCCAGCTCTTGATTGTTCAATAGAGGTGCTTTCAGGATCTATGCACTTTGATGCTTGAAACTCTCCTGAGCTGCTGATTTAGCTGACATTTTATGCCGCCCGGACACGAAGATTAGGGGATTTCTCTCCCACACATCCTTCTTTTCATTGCATAAGATTTACGGTGACACCTGGCAGTGCCAGCGTCTCTTCTCCAGACAAACTCTTTTTGTCATTTAAGGATTAAACAAAGCGCCAAGCCCTCCCCCACCCCAACCAAATGTTTCCATTGTTCTAAAAGGTTCTTAAACCAGGAAGGCCGCCGTCATAATCCTTTGCTGATTGCTACTACCAAGTTCTGAACTGTGTAAGATGACTGGCATGCAGCCAAATGTATCTATTTTAGGCTTCCTTCTTTTCATAAGCAACGATAGAAGCTTTACTACAAAGCATTGTTACCATCTGTTTCTATTATGGGAATTTACGGCACAAAATGCCTCAGACACAAATGGGCTTGTTCTGTGGCCCAACACAATTTTACTTCTTGCCTGCATATTTATCTTTATCTATGGCTCTATATACAATGTGTGTGTGTGTGTGTGTGTGTGTCAGAGGTAGTATTCAGCAGGTTCTGACAAGTTCTGGAGAACCGGTAGCAGAAATTTTGAGTAGGTCGGAAAACTAGTAAATACCACCTCTGGCTGGCCCCACCCCCATCTATTCTCTGCCTCCCGAGTCCCAGCTGATCGGGAGGGAATGAGGATTTTGCAGCATCCTTCCCCTGCCATGCCCACCAAGCCATGCCACACTCATCAAACCACATCCCCAGAACTGGTAGTAAAAAAAATGTGAATCCCACCACTGATGTATGCATGTATGTATGTGTGTGTATATATGTGTGTATGTATGTACATACATGTAAGTACACATACATACATACGTACACATATATACACCCACTCACATAGCAACTTTGCCCTTCTTTCATACAATTGACATGTTACAGCTACAGAACTGATTTTTTTGTTCAAGCAAATCATAACAATATTACTAAATGTGAAGTGATTTGAAGGAAACATAGAAAATGATCCAGGACTTAAAATGCAAATATTAGGTCCCTGATGGAAATGTTTGGGGCACAGGGTGATTTTGTAAGGGAAGAAAACTTTGGGAGAATGGGGAGGGATGGTGAATCAACTGGGATATTCTACGTCAACAGCTCCACTTTTATTTTAATACATATTGTCAACATGAACCCAGAAGTCAAGAGCCTCATCATTCAGCCTCCAAGGCTGTGGATGTGAAGCAATCCTTTCAGGCATACAGAAATATCCTGTGAATGGCTGCAGGGGTTGGGCACTGGTCTGTTTTAGCTCTGCTCAGTGGTGGGATTCAGCCAGTTTGCACCTATTTGGGAGAATCGGTTGTTAACTTTCTAAGCAGTTTGGAGAACCAGTTGTTGGAAGAAATCTTATTTTAGTTTCCCCACCCCCCGACTTTACAGGGCTAATCCTGTAAGGAAGGCAGGAAGGAAACATTCTGGTGTTGTTTCTAGCCTAATATTTATTGCCCTGCTTACAGAAACTGCCTCTGGTTAACCCTTATTATATTGTAAAAGTTATGGCAAAGCACCCATCAATGTGAGTGATGTTGAGTTGACCATGCCTACCCAGTCACATGACCCAGTCACATGACCCACACCCACCCAGCTGATCATTAGGGCAAAGAACCGCTTGTTAAATTATTTGAATCCCACTACTGGGTTTGCTCGTTTTGTTTAAAAATCCATTTTGTCATCGGATTTTGATTATATGCTAAGAATGGGTGTCTGGACCTTGTTTTGAATCTCACCCTTGCAAAGTGAAATCTGATATTTGGGTAGTCCCATGTTTGAAATTGGAGAAAGTTAGCCCAACAAATAAACGAAGCTTTCATCTCAGCCAGCTACAATTCTAATGCATTTTACAATTAAAGCCATCTATGGTGCTTTTAATTATCCCCATTGACTGTGAACATATGGGGAGCATCCTTACGTGTGTGTGTGGTTTTTTTTAAAAGTATATCTAAGTGATAAAGAATGAACATGCACTCACAGAAGAAAGAGTAAGGATTTGGCAAAGAAATCTGATCTGGATGCAAAAGACTATTCCATTTTGCCTGTGGCCAGCCGGATCACATGTAGACCATCTGGAGTTTTGATAAGAATCTTCTTTTTAAAAGAAAAGTAAAAGGATCACACTTTTGTGGCAATCTCTTCAATACATTAATATTTCTTCTGTAAGCACCACAAGAAAGTGGTGATAAAAAAAAAAAGACAAAAGCTATTTCTCACATACTCCGATTGCATTCCTCTTCTTTATCTTTTCTTTTCTTTCCCTCCCCTTTATTTTCCTGGAGTCTCTTCATTGTTTCCTTGACTGATCAAAACATTATGGCTGCAATCCTACACAGCTAGACCTTTTAAATTTCATTGATTTGACTGTGTTAAAAGTAGTCTAACTGTGTATAGGATTTTTTGCAGCCAAATGTACAGCAGAAGGTGGGAAATTAAAAGGACTGCAATTAAAGCTGAATCTCAGAGTTCCACAGGGAATTTGATGGCATGAGAGGATAGATGGAAATCAAACTAAGGAGTACGAAATCTTTTCTGTTATATTATCTTAAAGACCGGGTTCACTTAAAGCTTCATAAACAAGGACTTTTCTTTTCATGCTTTCCTCTTAAAGAAGAAGCTGGAAATAATTCAGACTGCAAACAGTGTTCATAAATGAGAGAATATTTTCACAACTCCTGTTAAGGGCCCCTTTAAGGGAGGAGACAAACTGTCATCCTTCTCTGCCTTTCGACTCAACCCAGAGTTCATCTAGACAGAGAGCCAAATGAGATTACTGTGTAATCTCAATGTAAAGGGGCCCTTAACAGGAGTTGTGAAAATATTCTCTCATTAATAGAGTCCTGTAAAAAGGCTGATGTAATCAGGGAAACCGGATAGCTCAAGGCATAAAAAGGCTTGCCTGATATGCTGGAAAGTGCCGGTTCAAATCCCAGTAGAAAGAGTATGGCCAGCTGAAGAGGGCTAATAAGCCCGAAATGGATCCATCCTGGTCTCTTATTTATTAATCAGCCCTTAAAAATCTAACATATATATATCTGTCTGGATGATCTCTGGGTTGAGTTGAAGGGCAGAGAAGGATGACAGTTTGTCTCCTCCCTTAAACGGGCCTCAAAACAGGAGCTGTGAAAATATTCTCTCAACATATATATATGACAAAGCCCCGGTTCGAATCCCAGTAAGGGGTATGGCCAGCTGATGAGAGCTAATAAGCTCGAAATAGATCTATCCTGGTCTCTCTCTAATTTAATTTATTGATCAGCTCATAAAAACTAACACACACACACACACACACACACACATATATACATACACACACACACACACATATATACACACACACACACACACACACACACACACACACACACACACATATATACACAATGATTTCAAATTATCATCAGGAGATCATAGCCCAAGTGGCACAATTAGGTAAATGGTGCCATCATGGCAGGCACAAGTACAGAAGCTTCATGGTGACATTATCGTACATCCCGCTGATTAAGCATCATCATCTTGGAGGGCTCAGAAAGCATGTCTTCTCAATCATGGAAAAGGAATGACGTTGCAGATTCCCCCTAGAGCAGGGGTCTCCAACCTTTGCAACTTTAAGTCTGAAAGCTCCCAGAATTGCTGGCTGGAGAAGTCTGGGAGCTGAAGTCCTTCAGACTTAAAGTTGCAAAGGTTGGAGACCCCTGCCCTAGAGATCCACCTGAATTATATCTTTTTAAAATATTGGAAATTGTGAAAGATGCAGTTGCCCAACCAGGTCTTGGACTAGGATGGAGGTTGAGCACCTTTGGTTTGATGTTCTGTAGAAAAACAGCAATCAGAACCTGGGGAGGGTGGAGTCAAGAGCGGACTCAGCCTAGAATTGTTATGTGTCCACAAATGCTCCAAGTTCAGCCTCCCTTGAATTCCGTTAACTGTTATCTATACCAATTTAGTGCTGGCCATCAGTTGACCAGAAGCTTCAACAATAGATATTCAGAACTAGAATTTACATGCGATCCTGATCCTTTGTGCCTGACAGATTCTGTCTTCCAATCGGTTGTATTCTTTTTTTCCCTGGCATGTTTTTTTCCCCATTGGCAAACTCTCAGAGTCTCAAAATTGAGGTTGAAATATTAAATTATTTCCCCTCCCTGCATCTTCTTGCAGATTAGATTGTCTGTGTAAGGTTAGATTGTCTGTGGACTAGGTAAAACTAAATCCAGGATTGATTATCAAGTCTGCTTAGCACATCCCCATCTCCATATAGTACTTGCTACTGTTTTGGTATCTGGCTTTCTTTAATGCCAACGGAAGATACATCATCTCCAGTTCACTTTGATATCATTCTTGATTCCTGCATAGTTTGGGATCCAGTCTACCCTATGAAAGAATTTCTCTGCAAACCTCTACTAGCTTTTATCATGGTAACATCGTCCATCTCTACCCAAAACTCTCAGTCAAGAATGGGATTATTTTCTATGTTAAGGTTCATGTTTCCTGAAGAACAGAGTTAGTGCCTGCCATGGGAGATGTGCACTGCCCCCTAGAGTCAGGAATGACTAGAACCTTTACCTTATGCTCACCAAGGTGGCGTTAGATATCGGCTAATATCTGCCGTGCAAGCTATCTGAGCTGGGGTTTTTCATTCCAGAAGAAACCATCCATTCTAGTTGTAAATGAATGAGGGTCATTTCCCAGGGCTGGCTATTGAAATAGATGCCCTTTCATTTGCCTCCTGAAAGAAACACAAGTTCTTTTTATGCTGATGGATTAGGAAGGATAAAAAAGACTCAATCAGAAAAGACAGAGCAAGTGTAAAAAAAAACAACACACACACACATAGAGACGCCTGATGGATAGAGGCAGGCAGGGCACCGTGTCACAATTTAGCAAACAATCTACTCCCAAAGAATACATTTTAATTTAATGTGGCGAGGTGCGATATTCATATTTGAAGCCATCTCTTTGCTATCTGTCGGCGAAAGGACAGTTACAAATTCCCCTATTTTGCTTAGTGTCCTTCTGGGCAAAGGACCATGTAGCCAGAATCCAGATGCCACTAACACCAAAACGCTAATACTTATCGTCGAGAAAATAGGAGAAGTTAAATTAAAAAATTTTTTTTTAAAAACCGAAAACCATTAAAGGTCACATGCAGTTAAGGCTTAAACAAATGATTCCTGCCTTGCTGGGTGCAGATCAATACAGTTTTAATAAAACCAGTATTAATGTCTTTTAAGTAGAGGGGGGTGGGGCTGGGCAAGTCATATCTATGCGGAGGCGGGGGAGGGGGCAGAGAATCTTCCGGAAGAATTGGGTTTCCCCACCGCCCTGATTTAGTTATGTGTCCGGTGAACCTGGTTCTCCCATTTTTCTCCTTCCTAGAGCTGAAGGAAATGCTTATTGGATCTGTGTTTTAAATCTCAGCCAATAGAAAGCAATGCCTCTCCATCTGTCTGGCCCTGGCACGCGTTTTCATGTAAAACGGTGGTTTTTAAAGATTTGCAAGGCCCTTCTCCCTGCTCCCCGTTCTTCTCTAAAGAAAAGGAGTTTGAATTAACCAACAGGCTTCCCACCTCTGTTTAATACTGTGCCCCTCCACATATCCTCCGACAGACTACCCCCTCCTACAAGTCTTCTCTCTCTCTCTCCCCCCTCCATCCCTTTTGCTGCGCTGGGCTTGATTTATAGCATGACCCATCTCTGTTGGGAGTTGACAGTCACTTTCATTTTCTTGTATTTTTCTCCCCCCTCGCTACCAAGGTCATAAGAGAAAGGGGCCCCCTCCAAGTTTCCCGCATTCGTCCTCCTTCATCCTTCTCCTGGTTTAGCCTCATGAATCATCCCGTCTTCCCATTGAACTCCTGGTGCTTTTCTTCCACCCAACGGTCCGACTTCCGCAATTTTTCTTCATTCTCACTAACAATTTGGTAATGAAATATTGATTTTTAGTTAGATTCAAATAGATGTTATTAAGTTTGCATTGATAAATCGTTCCCTTTCCCAGGCTGGAAGTACCTCAGTCAAATTCTAACAGTGCTTTCATACCTGGTGATGTATTAATTTGACATATTTGTCACCCAAACAGCCCGTGTTGCAGGGAGAGGAGGAGGAGGAGGAGGAGGAGGAGAAGCCCAACTGTTCCCATTTCAGAAAGGGCCTGTAATATTAATCAGTTTGACCCTTTCCACGCATGCCTACCTCTGACTGGGTTAAAAACTTTACAATGTATTCTATGATTGGGACCAAGGAAGGAAAGAGACAGGAAGGCAGGCAGGCAGGCAGGCAGGCAGACAGGCAGGCAGAAAGGAAGGAAGGAAGGAAGGAAGGAAGGAAGGAAGGAAGGAAGGAAGGAAGGAAGGAAGGAAGGAAAGAGGAAAGACAGAGTTGAATACCCCTGACTGGGTTAAAAACTTTACAATGTATTCTATGATTGGGACCAAGGAAGGAAAGAGACAGGAAGGCAGGCAGGCAGGCAGGCAGGCAGGCAGGCAGGCAGGCAGGCAGGCAGGCAGGCAGGCAGGAAGGAAGGAAGGAAGGAAGGAAGGAAGGAAGGAAGGAAGGAAGGAAGGAAGGAAGGAAGGAAAGAGGAAAGACAGAGTTGAATACCCCTGACTGGTTTAAAAACTTTACAATGTATTCTATGATTGGGACGGACAGACAAACGGACTGAAGGAAGGAAGGAGACAGAGGAAGGAGAGAAGGAAGGGTGGGAAGGAGGGAGGGAGGAAGGAAGGCAACAGAGGAAGGAGAGGAGGGAGAGAGGGAGGGAGGAAGGAAGGAAGATATGTTCATGCCAACCAAATTTGCAAATTCATTGGTTGTTGTTTTTTTTAAGTCTATTCTTGTGGACTTGCAGTTTTAAAGTTAGTTACTGCTGAGATTTTGCCACCTTTGTCTTCTTCTCTTTTGTCTTCTTGTTTTGTTTTGTCTTTAAAGGCAGGTCTCCCTGGAATTGCTTGAGTGATGAGATCTTTCAAAAGGAGAGTCACTAAAGGATGAGATGAACCATCTCATCTATGTTAGAGTGAAGGGTGAAGGGCAGAACAGCCAGGAGTTTAAATTGTGCCTGGCTTTGTCTCCTAGATGACCTGCGACAACCCCTAGTCTTTTGCAGAGGCATTAGCGATGGGTGAGAAGGGCTGGAATCAAAGTTACACAGACAAATGAGAGCCTGAGGAAGTGGGGCTCAAAGCTAGGGATGGAGTTCCATGTTGTGCAGGTAGTCTTCGACATACAGCCACAATTGAGCCCGGAAATCTCTGTTACTAAGTGAAACCTTTGTTAAGGAAGTTTGCCCCATTTTACAACCTTTCTCATTACAATTGTTCAGTGAATCATTGGAGTTGTTGAGTTAATGACATGGTTGTTAAGTGAAATTGTCACTTTTTTTCAGTGCTGTTGTAAGTTTGAATGGTCACTAAACAAACTGCTGTGAGTTTGGGTATACCCACTTTATATGGGTATAATTAGGTATGTCTACTCTAGACACCTTCCTTCCTTCCTTCCTTCCTTCCTTCCTTCCTTCCTTCCTTCCTTCCTTCCTTCCTCCCCACTCCCTTCCATCTTTCTTTCTTTTTTCTTTCTTTTTTCTTTCTTTCTTTCTTTCTTTCTTTCTTTCTTTCTTTCTTTCTTTCTTTCTTTCTTTCTTTCTTTCTCCCCCCACCTCTCCTATTTATAGATTGAACTTAATCTTGTACTTTGCAATATGCTATATAGCATTTCTTCAGATGCCCTTTCTCCACGCTGTGATATATTATGGGCCCAAGATGTAGTGCACGCCGTTTTTGAGTACAGAACATAATTCAGCTGAAGTTAAAGGAAAAACATCCATCCATTTCTATAGGAAGGACGCTGCCCAGTTTGTAAATTATGAACTCAATAAGGCAACGCATGTATACCTACAAAGGGGCCTGATGCATTTTGCTTGCTTCAATGTATTTTAAGGATTTTTTTTTAAGTGTGGTAAACATTTTCAATGCACTGTGGTGCGTAAAAACATGGGAGAAATTTTGCTAAATGTTATACGAAGCTTTTTGACTTTGAACTTTGGATGACTTCTGAAATTTCCCTAGTCCCCACAAATATGTACTCCCTATAAGTGGTAAGAAATTTCAGGTGATGATGTCTTTACAGTAAACATTGTTTAAATCTTTGTAACGAGAATCCATCTAAGTTGGCAGTTTGGTAAATATTGTGACCCAAAGATTTCACATTACTTGCCAGCGTCTTCTTTTCTTCTAAGAATTAATTCCAAGAGAGGGTTGTGAATTCAGGCTATTACACTTCCAAATATCAGTTCCAGTTTTGGAGATCTATTTAAAATGTCCAGGTTGAGTAATTTTTTCTTTTACTTGTTTGGTGTTCCCCCTATCTCTGATCATTACCTTTATTGCTGTTCAGAGAGAATGGCTAGAATAGACAATGGCAACTGCTGACTACTTATTATTTCTAAGACAAAGGGAAGATTATGTGATGAAGACAGGAGGAATAACAACTTCTGAAGTTGGGACTTCAACAATGGTATAGTAAGTCCTGGGCAGTGTGGTAAAAAGGTAAAGGTAAAGGTTTCCCTCACACATATGTGCTAGTTGTTCCTGACTCTAGGGGGTGGTCCTCATCTCTGTTTCAAAGCCAAAGAGCCAGCGCTGTCCAAAGATGTCTCTGTGGTCATGTGGTTGGCATGACTCAACACCGAAGGCGCATGGAACGCTGTTAACGTCCCACCAAAGGTGGTTCCTATTTTTCTACTTGCATTTTTATGTGCTTTCGAACTGCTAGGTTGGCAGAAGCTGGGACAAGTAATGGGAGCTCACTCTGTTACTAGGGATTCAAACTGCCAAACTGCTGACCTTTCTGATCGACAAGCTCAGCGTCTTAGCTACTGAGCCACCGCATCCCTTTTAGGGGGCAGTGTGGTAGCTTAGTGGTTGAGACGCTGGGCTTATCATCTGGAAAACCAGCAACCAGCAGTTCAAGACCTGAGTGCCATGTGACAGAGTGAACTCCCGTCCTCATCCCAGCTCCTGCCCACCTAGCAGTTTGAAAACATGCAAATGTGAGTAGATAAATAGGTACCATTTTGGTGGGGAGGTAACAGCACTCCAGGATGTCATGCTGGCCACATGACCATGGAAATGTTTTCGGACAGCATTGTCCTCGATAAGCAGCAATAACTAACAGAGTAAAATCTGCAGGGACCCTCTTACTTTATTTTACAGTAAGTCCTACTCTTTGACCTCCTTTCTGTTATGTGTGTTGCTGACATAAACTGAAGCTTGAGCATCTGCAGACATTAAATTCCGTTAGTTGTCTTAACAAAGTCACCCTGGCCCATCTATATAGGTTCAGAGATTAGTATCGATAAGTGGAATAACGGGAAACATTTCACAGGAAGTCCAAGTTTGTTAACGTTTTAATCCCACGCAGCTTCCAATTCTCCCCACTCCTTTGCTCCTTTCACTTCTGCATTACGGCTGTATGTGGGTGTGGTTGCAAAACAGGACAGAAAAAGAAACTTGATGGATTTAAGTCCCTGAGAGATGGTGCAACTATTTGATGAGCCAGAAAGAGAGTGTGGGAACATTACAAGACAAAGTCGACTAGAATTAAAGTATGATCTCCTCTCATCTCTATATAACCATCATAAAAGCACATATGTCCTGTTTAAAATGTAGCAGGTATATCAGATTCACAGATTGTACTAAGTCAAAGTCTGGTTCATTTCCTGCTTAGTGTGATGAATAAATCTAGGTATTATTATTATTAAGATAGGAATAGCCCTGCTAGATCAGGTGGAAGCTGATCCCAGTCTTATTGAGCCAAGCAATGACACTTGGAAGTTCATAAGAAGAAGAGGAGGACACATCCTTGTCTCATGTTTCTGCATTGAACTGGCATTTGGGGGGAGGCTGCTCCCGATGTAGACATAACATTGAGTTCTCATGTCTAACGCTATAATTTAGCTCTGTCCTTGAGAATCAGCGAGACAGAGGAAGCAGTTGCTCAGCCCAAGGAAAATAAAGAGCGCGAGAAAGATTCACCCACCTGGACCATGTTGTTCTTCAAAAGGAGCAATGAATATTTTGGACAAGCTTTCGAGATCCTATAAATGTACTCTTCAACTGTAAAGCAGCGTTTCTGAAATCCCAGTGGTGTCTGATCCTTGATCTTGTGATCCTCAATGGGCCATCAAATAATATTTAACAGAATAATAGAATAGCAGAGTTGGAAGGGATTTGGGAGGCCTTCTAGTCCAACCCCCTGCTCAAGCAGGAGACCCTACTATTTCAGACCCTACTATTTCAGACAAATGGTTGTCCAATCTGTTCTTAAAAACCTCCAGTGTTGGCGCACCCACAACTTCTGGAGGCAAGCCATTCCACTGATTAAGCCACCAGACAAGAAACCAGGAGATTGTGAGTTCTAGTTCCACCTTAGGTATGATGCCAACTGGATGACATTCGGACAGTCATACTCTCTCAGCCCATGGAAGGAAGCAATTGCAAGCCACTTCTGAAAATGTTGCCAAGAAAACTACCAGAATACAACACTGACAGGCACACACACAAACACACACACACAGCTTAGTGAAATGCAACCACTATCTTTCAATGGAAGATTTAAAAATAAGAAATTCTGCTAAGCTGGTTTCCTAAATGGACAAGGAAAAGTTTTATCTGGTTAATGTTCTTAATCATTTGTTTGCAATGAACTAAACATTCGAAGTAAAGTATCGCAAAAGTCATAATATTAATATTTTAAAAGTATGCTTACTTTAAAAGAGGGGGAGGCGGACCTTACTACATGCTACAATAAGAGAGCCAAGTGAACAATTTGTGATCTTAAGAAGTTGGACTTCTATCAGAATCACAGAGAAAACAAGCAAATATATTTCTTGGAATTGCAAGCTTGAATCCATATGGAGTGTACGAGGAGACGCCAGGGCAGGATGTAAGAGCCATCAGAAAAGCAAAATATAAAAGGCAGGAAGGGGAAAAAAAGATTTTTTTTAAAAAAATTAAAAAATCAAAGGAAACGTATAAATTGGACTAGGAATTTTTTTGTAGCAAAAAAAAATTGCTACAAAAACAGATAGATATACAAATGTGGGCCTGATTTCTTCAAGATTAAAGACAAAGTTCTGAGCAAGAAGCTGGTCAAAGTGATATTTTCACAGCTGAATTTTGCAAAATAACAGAATAACAGAGTTGGAAGAGACCTGGGCGGTCCTCTCGTCCAAACCCCTGCTCAAGCAGAAAAACCTTTATCATTTCATGCAAATGGTTATCCAGTCCCTTCTAAAAAGCCTCCAGTGTTGGAGGCAAGTTGTTTTGCTGGTTGGTTGTTCTTAATGTCAGGAAATTCCTCATTAGTTCTAGGTTACTTCTCCCGTTGTTCAGTTTCCATCTGTTGCTTCTTCTCTTACCTTCTGGAAAATAGGTTGACCTCCTCTTCTTTATGGCAGCCCCTTAAATGTTGGATAACAGTGCTATCATGTCTCCCCTAGTCCTTCTTTTCACTAGACTAAAGGTAAAGGTTCCCCTCACACATATGTGCTAGTCGTTCCTGACTCTGGTGCGGTGCTCATCTCCATTTCAAAACCAAAGAGACAGCACTGTCCGAAGACGTTTCCATGATCAGGTGGCCAGCTGAAGGCACACTTAACGCTGTTGACTTCCCACCAAAGGTGGTTCCTATTTTTCTACATGCATTTTTACATGCTTTCAAACTGCTAGGTTGGCAGAAGCTGGGACAAGTAATGGGAGCTCACTCCATTGCGTGGTGCTAGGGAGTCGAACCGCCGAACTGCCGACCTTTCTGATCAACAAGCTCAGCTTCTAATCCACTGAGCCACCACGTACCACTATAGACATACCCAGTTCCTGCAACCGTTCTTCATACATTTTAGCCTCCAGTCCCCTAATCATCCTTATCCCTCTCCTCTGCACTCCACATCTTTTTCATCTTGTGGTGACCAAAATTGGGTACAGTATTCCAAGTGTGGACTTAGCAAATCTCCCGAATCTACTCCCAGATTCCTAAATCCCAGTTGGAGAAAAGTCGAGTAAATGTAAGGCCTTTTCCAAAGAATTTTCCATAATCCACAGTCCTGTCCAACTCAGACAGGTGTGAATGTGGTTCCCAAAAGGTCCAAAATGAAGTGAAAATTCAGGAATATGGCGTTCAGGTGTATGGAAACCGCGCTGGAAAAAAAATCTCGCCTTGTAAGGCTCTTGGGTATTTTCTTGCTCTTTTTTATATAAGAAAATGCTCAGATGAAGGGGAGAGACAAATAATGGAAGAAAATATGTCAACGTATGCCAGCTCACACTCACCTGACAGTTTCAGCTCCAGGTTGAAGGATCCAAAGGACTTTCATTTATCACTTAATGCCCTTGATATCTTGCAAGGAACTTAAATGCCCATCATATGTTTAGGATTAGGACAGAGGGCATTATTTCCCCCCCACCCCTCTACACTTTTTTGCAATAATTGTTTTATATATTGTATTCTGGCAGATGGGAAAGATTTTGCTAAGCCACATGAGTTTTAATTGTAATTTATTGAATAAACCACAATGGCTAGATTTTCACACAAGTCAGTAAGCAGAAAGGAAGCCAAGCCAAGGCAAAAGAATGCAGATTGTGTGTGTGTATGAACGCCTTCAGCGGCATAATATAGTCAGAAATCTTTGAAGTTCTTAGTTGCATGCATAACTCATTTTCACAGATTTTCTATTTGTTTTATTCCAATCCTGTCAATACCTTTGGCATTGCCGCACCACTAATAATAGAGCTGAAAAGTTGCACAGTACTGTTACAGTTTTTTAGGGCATTTGTCCATTAATACAGAGGGATACAGTGGTATCTCATGATAGACTTGGGAATAGCTGCAAAAAGAAAGAAAGAAGAAAGAAGGAAGGAAGGAAGGAAGAAAAGAAGGAAGGAAGGAAGGAAGGAAGGAAGGAAGGAAGGAAGGAAGGAAGGAAGGAAGGAAGGAAGGAAGGAGCAGGGGGAGGGAGGGAAGGGAAAGGATGGGATATTTATTTAGTTAGGGTTAGGGTTCCTTTTATACAGAGATTAGTAAAAAGAAAAACATATTTTGCCAATAACTGCTAGGTATCCTGGTCATTCCATCAGAAACATGTGTCTTCTCAACCATAGTGTGTTATATAAACAATTGTGGCAAACCCTTTGTGCTGCTGAATCATTTCCCTTTTAGAGTCGAACCTACAATGGGCCACACAGTTTAGGGATTTCAACTATTGTATAGTCAGACCATGTATAATTGCCCCTGGATATTTATTATAGATTTTAGTTTGTTTGTTTGTTTTAATTAAATTTATACCCCGCCCTTCTCCTTGTTAGGACCCAGGGTGGCGCACAGGCATTATTAAAACCACAAAATACAATAAATATCAGTTAAAATATATTAAATTAGTTAACCCGTGCTAAAACCCATGTTAAAACCTTCCCGAATTATAATTTATATTTTAAAAAGTCAGAAACGGGGGGCTATCATAGGCCGACTTGCTGAAATAAATACGTCTTAAGACGTTGGCGGAAGAGGCGGAGGTCCGAGATAGTGCGAAGGTCGGGGGGTAGGTCGTTCCAGAGGGCCGGGCCCGCCACAGAGAAGGCCCTTTCCCTGGGTGTCGCCAACCAGCATTGCCCCGCCGACGGCACCCGGAGAAAGCCCTCTCTGTGGAAGCGGATCGGACGAAGAGATGTATGGGGCAGGAGGCGGTCTCGTATATAGTTAGGCCCCGAGCCATGGAGCGATTTAAAGATGGTCGTCAGCACCTTGAAGCGCACTCGAAAGGCCACAGGCAGCCAGTGCAGCTCGCGCAGGAGAGGTGTTACGTGGGTTTGCCTTGAGGCACCCATAATCACCCGCGCGGCCGCATTCTGTACTAACTGTAGCTTTCGAGTGCACCTCAAGGGGAGCCCCATGTATAATAAGTTGTTATTTGTTATTTTATACTAGAAGTTTTAAGTGTATACATACTGGGTGTTTTTATTTGTTCTGGTTGCTGGTCTAAGACTGAAATCATAAATTGTTGTTGTCGTAGTTAGTTTTAGTTTTCTGGCAGGTAGTTTACTTCGTCCTGTGATTGCCCACCATCCTCTCAAAATCTCCACATTAATATCTTTGCCCCCAATCCAGGGATACCTTTGCACAATACCTAAAAAACGCGAGGCAGCAAATTAGCAGACTCTAACAATATCTATTATGTAGTCAGAACGATGTGGGAAGTCTTTTATCCATGAATCAAAAATGGTATTCCCATTATTATTGCTGTTATTCTTTTTAACTCATAGGTAAGGATAGCGGGATTGCGTCTGCAAGTGCCACGCGTTGAATTCAATCATGCTATTTATTTGCTTTAAATTATCCCGTATTCATTTCTGTTTCCCCCCCACCCCTGTTCTCTTAGGCATCGATAAACTAACTCTTACGATTACAGTAAATGAAATGCACTTTAAAAGATTATCTCTTACATTTGTCATAACAAGAATTTACATTCCTCTTGCATTATAAGCGAGAGTAAAAAAAAATAAAAAACCAACCTCATATACGTTTTCTAATTTATTGTCTAGTATTTATTACATACAGCAGGTTCCTTGTCTAATCATGAGTCATTACAATTATGTATTGTTCACAATAACCCATGGCGAAAAAAGAAAGAGAGAGGAAGATTTCAAAAGGAATGGAGTATGGAGGAGGATATGACGATTTGAGGATTAAGAATTGAAAACAATTATTACTCATAAGAAAATGGTGTGCATTCATAAAGAGGCACCACAGAAGGTGGCTTATAAGAAGTGGTTTAACAATAGGTGTCCAGCAAAACATGTGCTAAAAAATGTCAAGAAAGTCACAAAATTGAGAAATATTTTTAGAGTCAGTTAAGACAGTTTGAGGCTCAGTCGATCAGAAATGTTGGCAGTTCGGCGGTTTGAATCCCTAGCGCCGCGTAACAAGATGAGCTCCCGTGACTTGTTTCCAGCTTCTGCCAACCTAGCAGTTTGAAAGCAGGTAAAAAATGCAAGTAGAAGAATAGAGACCACTCTTGGTGTTCAATGTTGAAAAAAAAATCCTGAAAGCCTATCAAAGCAAATCTCTCTAGCATAATAAAGGTAGAGTTACTCGGAATCTCTTTCTCGTGTTTCCCTTCTCCTGAAGACTGGAGTATCTCTTTTGCAACTGTTTCTTTGGTCTGAAGTGGTGGAGGGTTTCCTGCCTAAGCAGGGGGTTGGATTAGAAGATCTCCAAGGTCCCTTCCAACTTCTCTATTCTATTCTATTCTATTCTATTCTATTCTATTCCATTCCATTACATTCCCATTCCCATTCCCATTCCCACTCCACTCCACTGCATTCTATTCTATTCTATTCTATTCTATTCTATTCCATTCCATTCCATTCCATTCCATTCCATTCCATTCTTCCTCTGTTTTCCACCCATGATGTTATCGCAGGCATTCCTTCAAAGTATTTGAAGACGACAGCCATCCTATCACCTTTTGGTCCTCCCTTCTTTTCCAGCTTGCTTCAACCATTCTTCATTGCATTTAGCCTCCAAGTCCTAAACCACCTTCATTGCTGATCTCGATGATCTTTCCAATTTCCCAATAGCCTTTCTCTGTCTTATGGAGAGACGACCTGGATCTTGTGTTCCGGGTGTGGTTTAGAGACAGTGCAGCAGCCTGTCCTACTTTTTTAAAGTATGGGCCTTTGTGGTTCAGTTTATTACAGACTGTCTTCTGCCCACCTTCTCATCACTCGAAGGCTTTTTTTTTTTTTGTTTCTCATCCTTCAACTAGCTGGAGTTTCCCCCCATGTTTAGCAGCCAAGCAGTCATTTGCTTTGAGTGTATGCCTTTGTGTACTATTTTTTTTTAATGTAATAAAATTGACAGATGACTTCTTTCTGGAACAGGTTTGGGAGAAGAAAATGTTTTTTTTCCCCTCTGCCTCCCATCACTCTCTCTCTCTCTCACACACACACACTTTCTGTCTGTCTCTCTCTCTGTCTCTCTCTGTCTCTCTCTCTCTCTCTGTCTCTGTCTCTCTTTTCCTCTCTCCTTGATGACTGTGGAAGACAGCACCCTTAAAAAATGACTAGTCACTAAAATTCCTCATGCTCATTTCATATTGTGTTGATTCATATTAAATTCATGACAACAAAAACGCAACTTGAGGCATTTTTGGAAATGACCACTCTTTAGTGCCTCTCTCCTCTAGGCGTACTAGGACCAGAGTCCATAAAGTTGCCTGCTGTCTCGTGTCATGAAAAGAAACAGCTTTGCCTGGGAATGCCATTACGGTGTAATGAGGCATGCCGCAAAATATACCTTCCGCAGCCACTTGATGAAGGCTTGCTGACACACCAGACCAGACAGAAATGTTTTTTTGTGTGTTCTTCCTTATTTTGTCCATCAATCACAACATTAGTCAAAGCAGACAGCCTTGTCAGTGGGCACAGATGCAGACTGGCGGGCGATCAGTGGACAGGTGTTACGGCTCTCCCCAAACAAGATCTTGAAATGGAGGGTAGGGAGGGAGGGAGTGGAGACCTTGATTCAAGGGCTGGGGTTGTCAATAAGGGAAGAAAAGGCAAGTGGGGAGGAGGGGGTGGCATGGAGGCCCTGCAGGGGGAAAAGTTCAAAGCAGGGTAGTTGGGGGAAGAGCATGAGTAGCGAAGGCGCAAGGCCTCTGCTAAGGGAAAACAATTGCAATAGAGTCTCTGGGTCTGATGGAATAGCGTCTCTAGAAAGCAAAGGTGGTGCAAGAATTAGCCACCCTAATCTTTTGCCTTAGGCCTAAGAAACTCCAAATGAATTCAGTCGGAGGTGGCATTCAGCAGGTTCTGACCAGTTTTGGAGAACCAGTAGCGGGAATTTTCAGTAGTTCAGAGACCTGGTAAATATCACCTCTGACTGGCCCCGCCCCCATCTCTTCTCTGCCTCCCGAGTCCCAGCTGATCGGGAGGAAATGGGGATTTCGCAGTAACCTTCCCCTCCCACCAGCCATGCCCACAGAACTGGTAGTAAAAAGTTTTGAATCCCACCACTGCTAGAAAGGTGAGGTGGTAAGAGGAACTGCGGGAAAGGGGCAGTTTCCCCGGAAGGAATAAAATAGAATAACAGAGTTGGAAGGGACCTTGGAGGTCTTCTAGTCCAACCTCCTGGTTAGACAGGAAACCCTACACCACTTCAGACAAATGGTTATCCAACCTCTTCTTAAAAACATCCAGTGTTGGAGCATTCACAATTTCTGGAGGCAAGTTGCTCCATTGATTAATTTTTCTAACTGTCAGGAAATTGTGGCAACCCCTCAAATATTGGAAGACTGCTATCATGTCTCCCCTGGTCCTTCTTTTCATCAGACTAGACATACCCAGTTCCTGCAACCGTTCCTCATATATTTTAGCCTCTGTGCACCTTCGGCATCTAGTCATGCCAGCCACATGACCATGGAGATGTCTCTGGACATTGCTGTCTCTTCGGCTTTCAAATGGAGATGAGCACCGTCCCCTAGAGTTGGGAACGACTAGCACATATGTGCGAGGTAACTTCCCCCCCCCCCCATATATATTAAATATATATAATTAAATAATTTTAAGGCCCATTTGATGGAATTGGTCTTGAATCTAGAGCATTAAGATTTTTTATTTAAAAATTCCTATTCAGTTTTTCCTGAGATACTTTTCCTAGGAGTGCTGAAGGCAGGACCTTGGGTCTCTTTCATGAATCTGGGGGTGTTGGGAGATGTTCTCTCACCACTGAACATTTTACCCTCCGCGCTTGTTACTATGGCAGCAACGTTTATGTCACAAATGTTGCTCCAGGAAGTAGAAGCTGTAGAAAATGTTATTTACTTGTAAGAACAGATCTTTACCCAGTTTTATGTTGCCATCACTTCTGTTGTTTTTCTGTCTCGGTTAATATCAGCTCCTTTTTCAGTTCCTATCCCATCTCTAGGTCTCAAATCATTATTTCTGAGAACGTACATGGTCAAAGGAATTGGTGGTTTTCCAACTATGAGAAGTTTCAAAAGTTCCTAGAATTTAGGTTCACGCAGGTTTTATGATGCTAGGCCTTCCTGAGAAGAACCTTTGGTCACCAGCTATAAATATAGGTGGAGCAAACAATAAACTTTTGATGAAAGGGGGTGGGGGGTGGGAATCTGGAATTTATTGAGATGGAAAAATAGGATCAGTCCTCTTAAAATTTATCTCTGTCCTAACATGGAAATAAACTAGTGTAAATATTTCGCTGGACAAAAGAGTGGATGGATGGATGAATGAAAGGACAACAATTTTGAGTTTGAGTTTTATTTGATTTATATCCCGCCCTTCTCCAAAAGGATCCAGGGCGGCGCACAGGAATTTAAAATAACATATAAATATACAAAATACAAAATTTAAAAAGCTATTAAATATTTCAGACCTGCGCTAAAACCAATTAAAATCCCCATTTTAAAACTATCTAGTTCTAGTCACAGCGGAGGCTATGTTAGGCCGGCTTGATGAAACAAGTGTGTTTTTAAACACTGGCGGAAAAGGCGGAGGTCGGTGATGGTGCGGAGTTCAGGGGGTAGGTAGTTCCACAGGGCAGGGCCCGCCACAGAATTGAACATTGCTGCTTACACCACAGTAATAGACTTTTCTGGTGGGGAGGGGGTTAGGACATTTTTACCTTTACCATTTTTATGAAGACTTCATTCTTCTTGCAAAGATTTCATCCCTTTCCATTAAATGCAAACAAAAGCATGACTCAGAAACCCTATTTGATTTCCATTTTGGGTACTTTTGCTGTCAACGATAAAGAACGTCATTCCACCACCAAAATTGCCATTGAAAGAATTTATATGCCATGGACACAGCTCAGACTGAGGTTGAAACTTCCATGCAGATCAGTGGAAGAGCCCAAATGTTTTCGGTTTCATCACTCATTCTCTTTCCTTATTACGTTGGGGGCAACGGAAGAGAATGACTCAATTTTCAATAAATAATAGGCATGCCTGGAAGGGCAGAGAAAAGAAAAGAAAAGAAATCAGGATCATGAAAAATAGAAGGAAAAGAAAGAAAAGAAAAGAAGAAGAAACCTTATTCAAGTCAGGCAATAAAAAAGAACTTTCTCGGATGATCCCTTGAGCTGACCTTTCTAAATATATATTCACCATGTACAGGTGACAAAGTATGGAGACAGAAGTCTGCCGTTAAATAAAAATGATTTATATCGTCTATTTTGAGATATTTCTCTAGACAAATAATTGCTTGTTCTGCTTGCATAAAAACCTTCTCCGTCATGTGTCTTTCTGTTTTACTCTCTCTCTCAACAAGTTAATGAAATTGGATGATCTTTATCATCCCTAACTTGAGGTTGAAAAAGTGAGGTGCAGATGGTCATTACAATTGAGTTAAATTAATTATAGTTTAAACAACCTTTGTATACTTGAAGTAGCATCTTCAAATTATGGAGTTGGAAGAAGCCACAAGAATTAACCACCCTAATCTTTTGCATTAGGACTAAGAAATTCCAAATGAATTCGGTCAGAGGTGAAATTCAGCAGGTTCTGATCAGTTCTGGAGAACCAGTAGCAAAAAGTTTGAATAGTTCGGAGAACCGGTAAATACCACCTCTGGCTGGCCCTGCCCCCATCTATTCTCTGCCTCCCGAGTCCCACATGATTGGGAGGGAATGGGGATTTTACAGTATTCTTCCCCTGCCACGCCCACCGAGCCATACCCACCAAGCCACCCCCACCAAGCCATGCCATGCCATGCCCACAGAACTGGCAGTAAAATATTTTGAATACCACCATTGAGTTCAGTGTACTTTTTTTCCCCTAGTAACTGACAAGTACTTTACTATACTTCTGGCAAGGCCTTTTGCGTCTCGGGAATTTAACTAGGCTCAAATCTATCTTCAGAACCTTTGGGAAAGTCTTGCTGTGGGAAGAACAGAGCCACCCCTTAGATCAGGGGTGTCCAAACTTGGCAACTTTAAGACTTGTGGACTTCAACTCCCAGAATTCCCCAGCCAGCCATGCTGGCTGGGGAATTCTGGGAGTTGAAGTCCACAAGTCTTAAAATTCTGAAGTTCGGACATCCCTGCCTTAGATGGTGAACTCCCAGATGGTGATGGTGACACTTATCATTTGGCAGTACCTGAGAGATTACAGAGATTTCCCATATTGCACTTCTGTTTTTACGGAAAGACAACATGCACAATCCAAGCTGAATCTTGGATGATTAGTGCCTTGAATACATTGATCATCTCCTCTGAAGAGTATTGCGCTTCATTTGACATGAAAATGAATGTGTTTTGGATTTTGTCATCTCTTCTCCATATATGTCAGCCACTTTTGATCTTCCTTGGGTGGGTGGACATGGATATTTGATGCTTAGCAGTCGCTTCCAAATGTACACAAGGCAATTCCTGTTTGTATATATTGTTCGTGGCAAAGATCTATCTATCTATCTATCTATCTATCTATCTATCTATCTATCTATCTATCTATCTATCATCTATCTATTATGTCAGTATATATCACCCCAACAATCTGGGTCCCCAATTTACTGACCTCAAAAGGATGGAAGGATGAGTCAACCTTGAGCCTCAAACTCCTGGCTATTTGTAGAGGTATCCTACAATACGGCATACTAACGTCTGTCTGTCTGTCTGTCTGTCTGTCTGTCTGTCTATCTATCTATCTATCTATCTATCTATCTATCTATCTATCTATCTATCTATCTATCTATCTATCTATCTATCATCTATTTACCCATTATTTATCTATAGTATCCACACAGATCCAAAAATGCTGAACTTTAAGCTGTGCACATACTTCATACAAACCCAGACAGACACAACAGGAAGGGAGCGCATGCACACTCACCCAGGCCAGATGCAACATATCATTGTACAGTGGTACCTCGGTTCACGAACTTAATTCATGAACTGACTCTGTTCGCGATCCGAATTGGTCGTGAAGCGAGGCACAATTTCCCATAGGGTTCAATGTAAATCCGGTTAATCCGTTCCGACCTTGTTTTTGGGTCGTGATTCTTGAACTGACTTTGTTCGCGAACAGAATTGGTCGTGAACAGAGGCACAGTTTCCCATAGGGTTCAATGTAAATACGGTTAATCCGTTCTGACCTTGTTTTTAAAATGTCCGCGGCTCCGGTTCGTGAAGCGAGGCGGGGTTCGTGAATCCGAGCATTTTTACGAACTTTTCTGTTCGTGATGCGAGGGCGGAGTTCGTGAAGCAGAGCGTATTTTTACGAACTTTTCCGTTCGTGAACCGAAACAGTGTTCGTGAACCGGGGCACATTTTTTGGGAAATTTTTGGTCGTAATCCAAATTGGTCGTGAACAGAGGCGTTCGTGAACCGAGGTACCACTGTATTACAGAGAAGGAATAAAAATTTCTGCTATGGTCACTGCTGATAAAAGGATTGGAAATCATTTTTGGAAGCAGGCTCTGCTTGTTTTTCCTACCTTGAAGACAAAACAAAACAGCTATCTGGGTCATGCAAGGTTGTTGTTGTTGTTTTGTCTTATTAAAAGTGACCCTGTCTTAGTAGAATGGGATGTAATGACCCTGATTGTGCTAAGCAAGCCACATGTCCCAAGATATCTAGTACTGGGCATGGATTGGCATGTTCATGTCTCTGCCATCTGAATCCAGTTCCCATAAGGTCCCCATTGATCCTCAGTTCTTCAGTATTCCCCCAAGCATTCTTCTGGATCTTGGAAGAAGCCACTTCTGAAGCAAACTTGTTAACAATTACAAAGGTTATTCCATAAAATATCTCCGTGGACCAATTTAGGACTCTAGCAGAGTGAGAGATAATAACACCTACGTTCAGAAGCAAAACAGAACTGGATTGCATTATATAATTGTAATACATTATATCTCCAGAGTTTATGATGCCCCAAGAGAGTTTATCCTGTTCTTTCATCCGTGGTTGCAAAACTTGAGAAATAGCAATGACATTTGCTTAGGGGAACATGGCAATTGCAAGCTGTCCATTACACCTGGCTCCCAAATGGGTAAATATGGAATTTTGTTTCATTTATTTTTTGTTATCAATAACTGGAAGTAAAGTGTTGAGAATCAGTGAGACTTTTTAAGTTGATTGATTGGTTGGTTGGATGGATTTGTTAGCTAGTCTCTTGCCACTAGATGGACTTTAATCTTTTAAATACAGAACTGGGCAAAGTTGAACTTTGAACAAGTTAAAAAAAGAACATCCTTGAATAGGGCAATGAAAGCAATTCCATTGGTGGCCCCCAAGCCAACAGTGATAAGCTCATGTAGAGAACAGAATTTAACTTTGATTCAAAAATAACTTTATTTCTCTTCTCTTTTTGATGAGAAGGAGATTGAGTTGCATTGACATGGGATGTCTCTGTCCATAGAAAGAACATGGGATACTGAAATCTACAACTTTCTCAGAATCAAACGCTAATTTTATTTAATTGAATTTATAAAACCGCTCCCTCTCCCCACAGGGACTCTGGGCGGTGCACAGGGAAAATAAAACAATAAATATACAACATACATAAAAACGAATTAAATCAATTCCTGTGCTAAAATCCCAATTATAACTAAAACACCCAATAATAAATAAAACCCTATAGCAGAGAGACTATCCAAGGCCGGCCAGGCAGAAAAGATGTGTCTTTAGTTTCAGGCGGAAGGAGCGGAGGTCCGTAATTGTTCTAATGTTGGGGGGAAGGTTGTTCCAGAGGGCTGGGCCTGCCACAGAGAGCGCCCTTCCCCTGGGCGTCGCCCGCTGACAGAGTCTAGTGGACAGCACCCGGAGAAGCCCCTCTCTGTGGGAGCGAATCGGCCGTGAGGATGTATGAGGCAGGATCCGATCCCGCAGATAGCTAGGTCCCGAGCCATGGAGCGCTTTAAAGATGATGACTAACACCTTGAAGCTAAGCTGTCGTCTTCTCTATTTTCTACCCTTCATGTCTCTTCAGAATAAATAAACAATGCAGACCTTACAGCTGCCTACAAGACAGCTCACATGACATGCTAAGATGCATTTTTCAACCATTGTTTGGGGGAAAAAATCAAACTCCAAAACAAATCAAAAGCACATTTAACAAAACGTGTGGGAAGAAATATCCATCGGGTTCAGTTCCAAGCTAGGAGAAAGACACTGGAAACATGGAGGCTGATTGGGAACAAGATTTAACGATGAACAGAACCACCAAGCACATGGTTCTGGTGCAGCTGACCACATGGAGTTGAGAGTGGTGGCGGTGGGGTATTTATACCTTTTCTTGGGCTTTGCACTTGAACTTCCTGTTCCTGTGCAAAAACATGTATTCTATTGGCTGTTGTCAGGCTGCCATGGGGCCATGTAGGTGTCATAGCTGGCTCTATAGGAAAATTACAAATCCTAGGGGTTTGTCTGAGCTAAGTTTGGTTGAAGTTTCTGAAGATGATGGAATGATCTGAACTTCTGAAAGAGTGTTGGCTTAATGGCTTTTGTCTGTGTTGGATCTTGGGTGAGGACTAATCCTGCCATTCTGCCTTTTTTCAAAATATCCTGTCTTGAATGGATTACCTAATCTGCATTTCTAAAAAAAGTGGACTCTGCATCTGTTGGTGCTATTAAGGAAGATGGGGGCTGCTTTCACTTTCACTGGTGATGGCGCTCATCTTCAGTCTGATAGTGATCATTCATTTTATTTTTTAACCCAGTCTTCAAATGAAGATGGCAGGACCTCTGGTGCCACCAACAGAACCAGGTCGGGGCTGTGGCAGGTTGAGTTACTACCTACTCAGCCGAACCGGTCCGGAGCAGTAGGAACCCACCTTTGATCTGAAAGCTATTAAAATAATAGTATCTGAAAAGTTGATCAAGCCACAAGGGGAAAAAAAAACCCCCTATATTATATTTTTTCATGCTTGCCAACTCCTCTCGATGTTTGCACACACGCACAGAGACATACACAATTTCACAAACGCACAGTTATATCCTTGGCTACCTGAGACCCCATCTGTTTATTGTTCATCAAATGTGTGTTTGTTTGCTTCCCCCCACCCCCACCAGTCTTTTTCTCAATCTCCCTCCCTTCCCCAAAGTAACTGTTCTCAGGTTGGGCACCCCCATTTGTAACCCAGCAGCCATTTTTCTGCACGTAAGCAGCTTGCATTTAAAACTCCTCCACTCATCCATCTTCATTTGAAGACTGGGTTAAAAAATAAAATTAATGATCACTATCAGACTGAAGATGAGCGCCATCACCAGTGAAAAGTTGCGCTGCCAGATTTTGCCAAGGAGAACATTTTTCACCGGCTTGAAATGGCTGGATATACTTGTAAACATTATTAAAAATAATAACTTAATGTTTCCTTCCTGTGACTAGCTCACATTAGCAAGGTAACTTCAATTAGCATTTCCTTCCAGCAATGCGAGGTTGGTTTGGTGTTTTTTCTTCTTCCCTTTTTCTATTTCATTTTATTTAAGAAAGGATTTGTTTTCTAATTTTTCCACCCCTCCTCCTCCTAGTCCTGCCGTTGTCAGTGGAGAACTCTGCCAAACGGCTGCAACGTTTCCCTGCCATCACTAACGGTTTGCAAAAGGCACCAAACGGGAATGTATGGCTTTGATTTTATTTGCTTTAGCATAGCTGTTTGGTGAAATGGGAAGACATGAGTATGCATTTCAATATACTGTATCCCGTTACACAAGATATTAAAAATAGAAGTAAATAGCCCAGTGCACTTAAATCAGGCCATTTTATTTTTGGGGGTGGGAGAAAAAAATTGCAATGATAAATTAACACAGATGCCTCAGCCTTAGGGGCTTTTGTTTAAAAAAAAAAAAAAGTAACATAGGACGTGCATTATACAGATATATTCCCAAACCCACATTAAAGATCCATATGAAGCCAATTATCTGACGTATCTAACACGCTTCTCCAGAATGGACTCATTTACCATCATTTAAAAAGAAAAGAAAAGAAAATCAGAAGGCAACTTTTCACCATGCACTTAAAAATGCAAAATTGGCCTCGTTCAACTTGCAATGGTAAAAAAAAATAAAGTTCTATAGGAATCTCGTGACCCAGATCGAAGAAATCTCCTGTGCTTTTAAACATTTTGTGTAAGGAGGGGTTTCGTTTGCATGATTTGTCCAGCCCAAAATCAACTCTGCTTTCTGTAAAAAAGCTGGGTTTTTTTTTTATTGCAGGAACTCTAGTGGGATCTGTAGTAATAGATAGTATCTTAAATGATAAAAAAGTTAGATCCTATGGAACTGAGACTTGGAGACTTTTGAGGGACCAATGTTAACAGTCACATACTCCTAAAGTTGTTCCATAAGATTTGAGCTTTGAGGAAAGTACTGGAACATGATCAGCCATAACCGGGGGTGGGATTCAGCCGGTTTGCACTGCCCACCCACGCACACAAGCACACTTGGGAGCACACCCATCCATCCATCCATCCATCCATCCATCCATCCATCCATCCATTCATTCATTCATTCAATGAGTCTACAGCTTTATGGGTAATGTTACATATCCAACATAGTTTGAAATCTTTATTCCTTCATCTTTCTTCCTTAATTTACCATCAACATTGTGTCTCAATTAAGTTCAGTTGATTTGTACTTCTATTACTACCAGCAGATACTAATGGTACTATCTTTTCGATTTAGGTGGGAAAGAAAGATTTCCTAGCCATACAGTATAATTTAACAAGAAGTTAAAAATAGTCTTTCCTGAGTGAAATCTGCCTTCTATACCAAGTAGAGCATCTCTAGATTTAGCCCCTAACATTTTGCTATAAAAACCATCCCTGCTGGATATATAAAGGCAAACTGCCACTCAGGAAATGGGGGAAAAGGTCTTCCTTTATTGTTACTATTAAGGCTAATAACAATGCTAACAATTATAGTTTTGTCTTTATTTAATGGTAAAATGGATGGAAAAATGCCTAGCAGCAAGCCAGCCAAATGTCCTTGGAAATTAGTATAAGTCTCTATGTGCATTTTCTAGGCATGCTTGTTTCCCCACTATCCATGGAAATGAAACTATTTCATGGCACTCATCCAATCTTTCACATTATTTCATTGGCAAACACTAAGATATCTGTTGACATCATGCAAACATGCTGGCAGAGAATTTTGAAGGAGAAAAAAAATGAAAGCTGTCATTTATTCTCAGCCCGACACCGTCTAAGTATTCTTTAAAGCATTAAGCGTGGAATTGCCATTTAACATTTTGAATCGTCCAACGAGACAGCCTAATGTGATATGTTTGTTGGGATCAGTTGAAATGGATCGATCTAAGAATGACCGACTAATCAAAACTCTTCGTGTCCATTCAACAGAAGATGAAGGGGTGGGGGGAGGCATATTAGAGATATGTTGCACAGGGAAGAACAGAAAGATTTCAAAAACACGTTAGTCCTGCCATCTCTGATTGCTATTTGGCACCAGGAAACAGGAACATGGTGGCTCAATGGCTAAGATACTGAGCTTGTTGATCAAAAATGTCGGCATTTCGGTGGTTCGAATCCCTAGCACCGCGTAATGGAGTGAGCTCCCGTTACTTGTCCCAGCTTCTGCCAACCAGCAGTTTGAAAGCATTTAATAATGCAAGTAGAGAAATAGAAACCACCTTTGGTGGGAAGGTAATAATGTTCCATACACCTTTGGCATTTAGTCATGCTGGCCACATGATCACGGAGACGTCTTCAGATAGCGCTGGCTCTTCGGCTTTGAGCACCGCCCCCTAGAGTCAGGAACAATGGATGGTAACTAACCAAGGAGAGAAGCAGTCTAAAACTAAAGAGAAAATTCCTAATGGTGAGAACAATCAACCAATGGAATAACTTGTCTTCAGAGGTTGTGGTGCTCCATCACTGAAGGCTTTCAAAAAGAGACTGGAATTTATCTGAAATGGTATAGGACAGGGGTCGGCAAACTGAAACATTCAAAGAGCCATTTGGACCCATTTCCCACAGAAAAGAAAACACCGGGAGCCACAGAGTTCCTAACCAGAAGCACCCCATTCAATTCTGGAGCTGACCGCACATCCAGTTCCCCCACTATAGAGTCTCCTCCTAGCGTGGCGTCCTTTTTCCTCTACCTATCCTAACTGAAAGCCCCATCAATTATGGAGCACACCACAAAACCACTTGCCATAGAGTTTTCTCTTGGCGTGCCATGCTTCCCCACCCCCCCTCAACGGGAAGCTCCTCTCAAAATTGTGGTGCCAACCAGTGATAGGAGCCGCAGCAGAGAGATGAAAGAGCCACATGCGGCTCCAGAGTTTGCTGACCCCTGGTATAGGATAACTTGCCAGAGTAGGAGATTGACTAGAAGAACTCTAAGGTCCCTTCCAATTGTTCTATTGCTCATTTTGAAGAATGAACCTGAGTTTTCAGCTGTTAGTTTGTGGCTCTTAATTCTTTGCTAGTGTTCAGACCAGCCTGGTATTATGTGAGTACATTTGGGACTTCGTACAGCTGGAGTGATATCTCTGTTGTCACAGCAATGGGGTGGTAGATCACTCATGTACACATTACTCTGGAAGACAGAAGGAGATTTCAAGGAAGTGGGACAGATATGGGAACATTTCAGTCATTCCCTGTGTGGTGTCCAGGAGCCAATTTTCAAGAAGAAGCATAGGTTTGAATGAAGGATCTCATTCTTCATTGTAGAATTGACACAAAATATGTAGTTGAACAGTATGTCCATATTGCAGTGTCCAATTGTTATGTTCAGAATGTCAAGGTTCCAGCAAACACCCCCAACGGAATCAAAACTCCAAGGCAGGCATATTCCTCAAAGCATTTATTAGGCATGGCATATTGGCACATCTGGTAAAATCCCACTCTGAAGTGCTGAAATTCATTTTTTATTTTGCTACCAGTTCTGTGGCCATGGCTTGGTGGGTGTGACAGGGATAGGATACAGCAAAATCTCCACTCCCACCCCACGCTTGGGCCAGCCATAGGTGGTATTTGCCGGTTCTCCGAACTACTCAAAATTTCCACTACCGGCTCTCCAGAACCTGTCAGAACCTGCTGAATTTAAACCCCTGTCCCTAGTCATTCTTTTCTCTGGATTAGAAACACCCAAACCCTGCAAGGATTCTTCCTATATTTTAGTCTCCAGGCCTTTTAATCATCTTAGTTGCTCTTCTCTTCACTTTTGCTAAGGTCTGAACCTCTTTTTTGCAATAGAGTAATATAATGGGGTAACTTGCGCCACTGCTTATCTTTCTCAGCTGAGGATTTGTCCATGTGGGTCATGACATATGAGTCTTGCTTGGCCAAAGGGCAGCATTAAGCAAAATACAGTGGTGCCTCGGTTCACGAACGCTTCTGTTCACGAACAACTCGGTTCACGAACAGAAAAGTTCATCAAAATATGCTCCGGTTCACGAACTCCGCTTCGGTTCACGAACAGGAGCCGCGGCCATTTTAATGCTATTTCCTGGCTGTCACATGGTTGTGACTTCCTGTAGGAAGATCGTGGAGAGAAGGAGACACAGAAAAAAGTACACTGTGAGTACTTTCAGTGACTTTTTTTGATTTTTGTTATGCTTTTAACACATACAGTACTGTACTGTAATTTGTTTCATATTTTTTGTGCTTCAAAAACCAAAAAAAAAAAGATCAGAACAGATTAACCGGATTTACATGAAACCCTATGGGAAACTGTGCCTCGGTTCACGACCAATTCGGTTCGCGACCAGAGTCAGTTCACGAATTAAGTTCGTGAACCGAGGTACCACCGTACAAGGTTTTTAATCTTGCGGCAAGTTTGGATAATAGCGCTGGCATCTCCTTTTGTGCATGGAAACACTTAGGCATTTCAACAAAACCACAAGCAAAAAAAAGTGGATTTCCCCCCCTTCCTTTGACCACATCCTTGCTGATCCTAGTGATTTGCTGGGCACCTCACTGTTTGTTGTGTGACAAGTTAAGACTTTGGACAAGGTCAGCTCCTGAATCCTGATTATGGTTTTCTCCCCCCTTGAGCCAGGAAGCATTGATCTGTACATCTAGTTTACCTTGTTTTCTTAGCCATTTGTGACACACTACAACAGTTCCCATCGAAAAAAGTGTCATGTAAATAAATTACAACTTAGGATGTATACATTAAATAATTTTATAAATGAACTTTAAAAATGAAGGCATTAAAAAAAATGCCATTCCAAAGCCTCTATGGCCACAGTGATTATTCTGAGCATGTTGTCATGTGTAATGAGGCACAGTCCCATCATTAATCAAAAGAACCAATCAGATAACTAATTTAGGCAATATTCTTTACCACAGGACATGTCGGTCAGTAAAAATGCATTAAAATAGCAAGAGATCAATAGCAGACGCTAGGGATGGTATTCACAAACCAGTCTTAAAGTTTAGGGCATTGTGCGCGCTGTCATATCGGACATCCGTAGTTGAGTGATGTGCAAAACTTTAGATAAATGCCTACAATTCTGCCTCTTTTTTTTTAAACAAAGTTAACAATGAATTGAGAGCTTGCCTGCTATGTATTTATTTCCACCCAATGGAGGGAAATTGCAGGCAAGCAGATTTCAATTCAAGTTTCTGTTTGGAGAAAGTTCTAAATGATGGAAGCTATTAGAGAATGACATGGACTTTCTTGTTATGGAAGCTAAAGTTGGCTCTTGAGTTGTCTTGAATGCATACTGAGTGGGACACGTGAGATCCTCAGTAATAGTAATTAGAATAGAATAGAATAACAGAGTTGGAAGGGACCTTGGAGGTCTTCTAGTCCAACCCCCTGCTTAGGCAGGAAACCATATACCATTTCAGACAAATAGTTATCCAATCTCTTCTTAAAAAATTCCAGTGTTGGAGCATTTACAACTTTTAGAGGAAAGTCCGTCCATTGATTAATTGTTCTAACTGTCAGGAAATTTCTCCTTGGTTCTAAGTTGCTTCTCTCCTTGATTAGTTTCCACCCATTGCTTCTTGTTATGCCCTCAGGTGCCTTGGAGAATAGTTTGACTCCTTCTTCTTTGTGGCAATCCCTGAGATATTGGAACACTGCTATCATGTCTCCCCTACTCCTTATTTTCATCAAACTAACATACCCAGTTCCAGCAACCGTTCTTTATGGAACTTTATAACTGTAATAGTAACTCTGAATCAAAGGATATTATTATACTGTTGTAGATTACTCATCCATGATCAGCCACAGAAGGCATCTTGGGTACAATCACAGAACAATGGAAGCACCATTTGAACAACATCAACATTGACAATACGACCATTCGTCAATTATAAAAAACAGCTTTGGAATTGTTTATAACTTTTAACATCACCGAACAACATTTCCTTAATCCTAATAAGGACTTGATAGGTGGATAAAAAGGCCAAATCTAGTCCAAACATCAAGATGACTCTGTGACCAATCATCATTCTGAATCAAAGAGATATCATAGATTATGAATCCATGCCCACAAACAAAATATCCAACCCCAAGCAGAATCCCTTGCAGCAGTCTATCTATAAATCAAAAGAACACATGAATATCAGTTTGCAATAATCTACTATTGTTTTCTGTCAACCACAAATTTCCAGTCCTTTAAGCAGAGGACTTTAATTTCAATTTAATTTATTATTAAATTTATAAACCGCCCCACTCTCCCCGAAGGCTTTAGCTGAGTCACTTAGACCAGGGGTCCCCAACCTTTGCAACTTTAAGTCTGAAGGACTTCAGCTCCCAGACTTCTCCAGCCAGCAAAGCTGGCTGGAGAATTCTGGGAGCTGAAGTCCTTCAGACTTAAAGTTGCAAAGGTTGGGGACCCCTGACTTAGACAACTGTACTTTAGCCACCCAAAATGCATGATTTATGATAGGTTTCCACAGCGTCCATCTGATGCTTGAATTTCTATGAGACTTCTTTGTCCGGGATATTTTATAAAACAGCCTATTAATATTTGTCATCCAATTATTATTTTTCTTCTGGCCAACAAAGAACTTTTTCCTGTTTTTGTCCGGAATGTAGCATCTTTGTCTCCAATGAAACATTTTTCCGACTCCCAAAATTTGGCAACAACTCGACTTAAGACGGCAGAATGGAGCACAGATGCAAAGAATTCTGTGTCAGGATATTACCAAGTCAGCCCTTGATTAGTGGGTTGCTTCATCAACTATGACAGAGTAAATAGATTTCTGGCTACAAAGCCACTTCGGCTAAAATATAGAAAGGAATTCACACTTTTTTGGATTAACTAGTCTCCCAGTTATTATTTTATTTCATCGTGATTCTTCCAAGGAGCCAATGGCCTAAGAAGTCCCCTCTTTACAGGATCAGAAAAGTGCTGAGCAGAACTGGGTTTCAATTCTAGAGGATTAGAGGATCTCTGAGATCCTTTCCAATTATTCCAACTATCCAATTATTGTATGTTCTATGATTGTAGATGCACCACAAGCTCCGTCAAAAAATGAAAAGACACAAGAGATTTTTTTTTAAAAAAAGAAACTCTCTCTTTCCTAAAAAAAAATCGAGATCATGTCAAGAGTCAGTGGTTGGCTCAAAATCAGCCACTGAACTTCATTGATGGATCTTCCCTATCTATGAGTCCATGCCTCATTTATTCCCAGGATCAGAGCATATGAAATAACAATTAAACTAAACTACTGTTTTCAGCCTGGCAGTGTGACATGTGCGGAGATTGTTTCATTGTTAAACATTCATTGTATATGCAGTAGGCATTCCCCATGTTTGATTTTCAGGCAGACTGAGATAAAAGTTTGCACAAACAGAAAGAAGAATCTGCACTTTGTTGCCTGCTTTCATTTCCATAGAACTTAAATGAGCCAGCATGTTTTGTTCTGTGGATCTCTGATCAAGCTCTCTGACTTGGGGGTAATTCTGGATCTGCCACGGCTTCCATCTCCTCTTCTTTAGTTTTGATGACAACCTCTATGCTGTGGCAGTGGTTAGAATGCAGTATTGCAAGCTGACTCTAGCCACTGCCAGGAGTTCGATCCTGACCAGCTCAAGGTCAACTCAGCCTTCCATCCTTCTGAGGTTGGTAAAATGAGGACCCTGATTGTTTTGGGGCAATACGCTGCATCTATGAACCGCTTATAGAATACTATGGTAAAACACTATGAAAAACAGTATATAAGACTAAGTGCTATTGCTATTGCTATTTTACCATAACTATCACTACCCTTTGTACAGTTTGCGTGTAGCATCTCTGCAGCATCCAATCACCAACTGCATTTACAGAATTTTTCTACTCCAAACAATTTATCGACTCTGCAGGTACATGTCTTGGCCCATTTTGGGTGACACGTAAAAGTTATAGGATAGGAGAACTTCTGTTATGGGTTGTAATTATCCAATCTCAAATGTAGACCAAGCCTACATGGTTTACATCTTCTTACTTTTTTGCGCTCGGAGATGAGTTAAGCCTCAGATAAAATTGACTTGAAATTTATAGATGCAAGGATCCCAAGCTGGTTTCTTCAGTAGCAGAGTTGAGTCAACTCCTAACACAATATTGGGACAATAGTTCAGTATTGATTCTGGGGCTGTCACCTCCTGATTTACCAGCAGAGCTCCTTGAAAAGCTGGGGATCTTTTGCAGAGGTCTCTTTCAGAGCGACTGTATGTCAGCATTAAACTGCATTGATGCAATATGTGTTCCCTCTAAAAGGCCCCCTTTTCAAATTAAAAGCCTTGAGACCGCTCTATATTTTTTGGTTGTGTGTCCCCCCCCTGTCCCCCCCTCCAGCCCCAAAGCTGCACACATATTAAAAATCATTAAGGCCGATAAAATGTAAGGTACAGGTGATAAGTGGGGTACTGTGATATTGGAATTCGCCTGTATGTTTCCAATTAAAATCTTGCCTTTAAAAACAGATAAATAATCTCCCTTCTTCCATCACCGTCCTCTCCTTCCTTTATGCAAAGTGCTGGAGAAGGACACAGCATCAGAAGTCAAAAGAGGAAAATGTTCAGAGAGCAGAACTTTATCACACTACCAGTTCTATGGAAAAATACAAGCAGTTGTTGTTGTTAGTTGCGAAGTTGTATCCGACCCATCGTGATCTCATGACCAATGTCCCTCCAGGGCTTCCTGTCCTCTACCATCCTCTGGAGTCCATTGAAGCTCACACCAACTGCTTCAGTGACTCCATCCAGCCACCTCATTCTCTGCCATCCCCTTCTTCTTTTGCCCTCCATCTTTCCCAGCATGAGGCTCTTCTCCAGGGAGTCCTTCCTTCTCATCAGGTAGACAAAGTATTTGAGTTTCCTCTTCAGGATCTGGCTTTCTAAAGAGCAGTCAGGGTTGATTTCCTCTAGGACTGACCAGTTTGATCACCTTGCAGTCCAAGGGACTTGCAGGAGTCTTCTCCAGCACCATAATTCAAAAGCCTCCATGCTTTGGTGCTCAGCCTTTCTTATGGTCCAACTTTCACAGCCATACACCGAAACTGGGAAAACCATAGTGGTGGTGTCATATAATATATAAATATTTTCCAAAGCACCAGAAGGCAACATAAGAAACAATGAATGGAAACTAACCAAGGGGAGAAGCAACTTGGAATTAAGCAGAAACTTCCTAACCAGTGGAACAGCTTGCTTTCAGCAGTTGTGAGTGTTTCATTACAGGAGGGTTTTAAGAAGAGACTGGACAGCCATTTGTCTCAAATGGGTCTCCTGCTTGAGCAGGGGGTTGGACCAAAAGACCTCCACGGTCCCTTCCAACTCTAATATTCTGTATTCTGTATATAGCTGTGTTGTGTTGCTCCATTTACCTGTTCTTCAGCATCAATCTATTATACTTAATTAATAGTTTTCCATTTACTTCTCCAAAAATGTAAATATTGACCTTGTAGCTGTTCCAGAATTTCAATTTCTTGCCAAATTGTCAGGTCTCTGTTGATTTTCTGATGAGGAATCTTTTTAGACGGTGGTTTGTATTAATTCTTTGATTCCTGTAAAAGGAATCTTTGACTTTCCTTTTCTCTTCATCTCCTTTTAAGCCCTCTCTTTCCTGGTATGAACAGATAGATCTGTCCAGTTCGATTTCATTCATTTTCCCAATTTTAAATTAGTTCAATTCCATTTCTTTATCACTGACATTTATCACAGGCATTTCCGTGCCAATTTTTCCAGATACACATTTCTTTCTAAATATACTCACAATTGCATTGATTTCCTCCACCTAAGACAGATTTTTGTGTGCCCTTTTTCTAATGCATGCATCTTTGCATGGTCTTCTTTAAAACATTTCAGGATTCCTTGGTCTACAGTCACTGAAAAGATCAAGAACAAACCATTTCCATGCTAGGGTCAAGAAAATTGCATGGCTATTTATTTATTTATATATCACCTTTATTATTTTTAACAAATAACTTAAGGTGGTGGACATATCCAGCACACCTTGCTCCTCCTATTTTCCCCAGACCTCCTGTGATTGAGTGACCGGTCCAGTCACCCAGGTGGCTCTCATGCTTATAGAGGGAGTAGAACTCACTGTCTCCTGGTGGTTGCTCCAAGGTTCTCCAGCTGGTTTTCATGACTAATGTAGGAGTAGAACTTAGAGTCTTCTGCTTTCTAGTCTGGTACCTTAACCATTAGACTAAGCTGGTTCACAGATGTGTGTGTGTGTGTGTATGAGAGAGAGAGAGAGAGAGAGAGAGAGAGAGAGAGAGAGAGAGAGAGAGAGAGAGAGAGAGAGAGGAGAGAGAGAGAGAGAATGAGGATGAATTAATGATTGCAAGTCCCTTAGACTGCAAACCAGTCAATCCTAGAGGAGATCAACCCTGACTGTTCTTTAGAAGGCCAGATCCTATAACCCATTGGTGGCTGGGGAATTCTGAGAGCTGAAGTCCACACATCTTAAATTTGCCAAAGTTGAGAAACCAACCTAGAACTAAGGGGAAAAAATCCTGACAGTTAAAACCATTAATCAGCAGAAGAAGTTGCCACCAGAAGTTGTGGGTGCTCCAACATGGCGACAAAGAGATTGGACAATCACTTGTCTAAAATAGTACGTTTCCTGCTTGAGCTGAACTAGAAGACCTCCAAGGTCCCTTCAAACTCTGTTATTCTGTTAACACCAATCTAATCTGAAGACCAATCTCTCAAGCAATTATTGGGTCATGAAATTAACAATGCATGAATCTAGGTGTCACTTCTCAAGAGTCCCCAGACATAGTTTGCGAAGATAAAATGATTTTTTTGAATAAAATTTTGGACACAGATTTAAAACTGATCGATGTCCAAACTCTTCTCATTCACTTCACTGATCATGTCATATACTTCCATTAGTTCTAGAGAGCTATGCCATCTCAAGCTCTTCAGAGTTCTGGTTGTACTGGCATAAAAGTTCCCCAAAGCACAATATCTTTAACCCTTCTTAATTATTTAATGGCTTTTACCTTTATTTTTACTATGCTCTGGAGTAAGTGGAGTTTCTCATCAGTTAACGCTATTTTCCCCCACACTGTAATATTCTTTAAATATGAATTTGGATTGTGCCTCTTTTCTCTTCCACACGAAATCAGCTTTTTAATATTTCCCTAAATATAGAATATAAACTATTTTTATAATCTATGTCAAGATTACATTAATACATGTAATTGATCTAAGTGGTTTTTATCCTCTTTAATATGACAAATCTCTTGTGTGAAATATTCCTTCTTAATGATCAACATAAAATAGATAGAGATCATTTTTAATGAAAGTACAAGATTTGAATTAATTCATAGTTGGGGCATAGTTATTAAACTGAATCATATATTAGTGTCTGTGTACACATAAACATACAAATTAGAGGTCCTTTTTTGGGTAAACAAAACAAATGGTGTGTATTTAACATTGGCTAGTGTGTAAATAGACAAGGCTTTGTTTAGTTAAAAGCACAGGTGTAGAAATATATTCACCAAAACATCTGGATAGAAAGAGAAGAATCTTTGTATATCTTCTAAGTAATTATACAGCTAACTGAATTGACAAGGGATATATATGTGGATACAAATATATAGAGGATATGGTGGCTCAGTAGCTAAGACGCTGAGCTTTCTGATTAGAAAGGTCAGCAGTTCGGTGGTTCGAACCCCTAGCGCCACGTAAGAGAGTGAGCTCCCGTTACTCATCTCAACTTCTGCCAACCTAGCTGTTCAAAAGCATGTAAAAATGCAAGTCGAAAAATAGGGACCACTTTGGTGGGAAGGTAACAGCATTTTGTGCGCCTTTAGCATTTAGTCATGCTAAACGACCACAGAGACGTCTTTGGACAGCACTGGCTCTTCAGCTTTGAAAGGGAGATGAGCACCGCCCCCTAGAGTCGGGAACCACTAGCACATATGTGCAAGAGGAACGTAAAGGTAAAGCTAAGGTTTTACTATAACAGCATTCTAGTATCCTACAGATAAATTCCCTTATTTTATCTTAATCATCTTTTCATTGCATGTCAAACACAGGAGCAAATTCCCCGTGCTTTGAGTCTCCTTCAGGGAAAAGAAACACATCCAGGGAAAAATTTGGAGGGGGAGATAGGAAGGGAAGGAGAGGGAGAGAGGGAAGGAGGGGGAGGAGAGAAAAGCAAGAGAGAGACAGGAGAGGGAGGGAGGGGTAGGGAGAGAGAGGGAGAGAGGAGAGAGACTAAGGGAGCGAAGCAAGGAAGAGAAGGAGAGAGAGAAACAGCAGAGAGAAAGAGAGAGGGAGACAGGGAGTGGTAGGGAGAGAGGGAGGCAGGGAGGTGAGAGAGGGAGAAAAGGAGGGAGGGAGAGACAGGAAAGGAAGGAGGGAGAGAGAGGGAGAGAAATACTGTATTCGCTGTATGAATATTGTGGTTCAATAGACAGAAATCAGTCAACCTTCTGAGTTCCTTGTTGTTTTTGATATCCAACCCTCTTCCTTCTGGTAGCAACTTCCTTCTCTCCAGCTACTCCTCATTTCCCGCATCTGCAAAGAAGGCCAGGCAGTATCAAAATACTCTGCCAGCTTATCAAGCTAATTCTTGTCTGGCTGGGTTGACTTGTAGTTGGTTTGGCTGTGATGCTTCAAGATAGGTGACGTCCAAACACCACGTTCAAAATGAGGATGAGAAAGTGAACGAAAGAGGCAGAAAGAATGAACCCATGTTCAACTCTTAACAGCCGAGGCTTAAAATACGGCAAATAACTGAGCAGGAATTAATCCCACCTTTGAAGGAGCAACGTCCTCGTGCGTTTTTCAAGAAAAGTTAAGCAAATGGGAATGCTGTGTTTTATTTCCGCCTTTCGTACAAATTAAAAGCAACAGCCTGGGAGAGAACCTTGAAGAGTCCCTTGTGTGAATTCTCCACTTGCCTATGTTTCTCCAATCTTCATTAAGGGGGAAAGAGGGGAAAAATACCTTAAGCATTAATAATGTTTCACAACCAATCGTTGATTTCCGTTAAAGGAACTTGACGGTATCTTTCTTTTCACCTCTCCCTCTTCCTTATGATGGAGGTTTCTGTAGAAACCTTTCCTCTCTTTGTCCTCTTCTATCTGCAGGGTATTGACAGCTCTGACAAGACTTTGATTATCTAGTCAGCGGGAGCCCAAGACTTGTCACTTGTCAGGTGTGAGCTGACAAGGCAGGCAGCTGATGAAACAATTGGAAAGGGGGTAGGAAGAGGGAGCACAAAGCGGATTGGGATCTTCACCCCCCAAAATGGAGATCTGTCTAAGAGAGTAGAATGGTTTTACACCCTCATTAGAGTCTCAGATAAAGAAGAGAGAGAGAGAGATTGGATCTGGAGAAAGCCACCAAAGTGCAGACACAATAGGTAGGTAGGTAGGTAGGTAGGTAGGTAGGTAGACAGACAGAGTAGGTAGGTAGGTAGGTAGGTAGGTAGGCAGGTAGGTAGGGTAGGTAGGTATAGACAGATAGACACAAGGTAGGCAGGTAGGTAGGTCAGTCGGTCGGTCGGTCGGTAGGTAGGAGATAGATAGATAGATAGATAGATAGATAGATAGATAGATAGATAGATAGATAGATAGATAGATAGATAGATAGATAGATAGATAGATAGATAGATAGCCTTAGAGATTCTTTGGTTGGGCTGTTTATTGGACTGATGACTTTTTGGCAGTTTCCTGATTGGGTGTGGTTTACTTGATGGTTGGTCTGAAGTTAACCTTGGAGTTAATCTATGTTGATCTGAGTGCTGATTACTGGTGGAGAGGTGCTGGAGTCTTTTTCTCTTTCCAGCAGGTTGGATAGATAGATGATAGACAGATAGATGATAGAGAATGGAGTGAGCTCCCGTTACTTGTCTGAGCTTCTGCCAACCTAGCAGTTCGCAAGGATTTAAAAATGCAAGGAGAAAAATGGGGACTACTTTGGTGTGAAAGTAACAGTGTTCCATGTCCCTTCGGCATTTAGTCCACATGACCACAGAGACATCTTCGGACAGCGCTGGCTCTTCGGCTTTGAAACAGAGATGAGCACTGCCCCCTAGAGTCGGGAATGACTAGCACATATGTGTGAGGGCACCGTATATATATGAGATATATATATATATAGTATATAGATTTAAATATATAAATATAGATATACTGTATATGACAGAGATATGGATTAGATATAGATATTAATTCCAGCCTGATTTTCAAGCCACTCTCTTCCCCACCAAAACGAACGTTAGCTGTTGGTGTTACGGCCTTCCTGGCTATCCACCTCCAAGTTTTTATGAGGAGCGTAAAGTTAAAAAGCAATGCAGAGAGTCGTAACGCTGACACACTGCATCACCTAGCTTGAGCCTTACGGCGTCTTTTATTCTGCTTTCCTTTCAGTTTCAGGGCTTGGAGATTTTCTTGAAAACAAAATGCTTGCTTAACACAAAAGAGTTGGGTTGTCAGCTAAATTGTTACTCTGACCTTCAGTTCTGAAGCCGTTCGAAAAGATGATAGGAAATGAATGGGAGAAAGGGAGAGGGCCCACAAATGGAGTCAGCAGGCCCAGCCACGTGGCTCTGTGGAGGATCAACAGGTAATTTCCTCCCAGTTTTCACAAAAGGAAAACAACCCCCTACACACACACCACTAATAGTCACTGGAAGACAAGTGTAAGCCACTCAGTGGGGTGATGGGAAAGCACTGAAAGCATGAATGGGGCTGGCCTATCCCAGTGAGGCGACTTTGGTCCCTCAAGGAACCTATTTGTACCCAGAATCATACCGAGTTTCCCTGAAAATAATACAGGGTCTTATTTCCTTTTGACCCCCGAAATAAGCACTGGCCTTATTTTTTAAAATTTTTGTTATTTATTTTTGAAGTGCAGGAGGTGGCAAGCGTGGTCACCTCATGGCTGCTGCTGTGTTGCAATATTTTCAGGGAGGGCTTCTTTTAGCGCATGTGCTCAAAAGCCCGATTGGGCTTATTATCCGAGGAGGTCTTATTTTTGGGGAAACAGGGTATTTACATGTCTTTAAGATTTTATTTTCCCCAGTGGAGTGTCCTAGCTTCGCACTGTACATCTTAACACACCGTACATTGTCACGATGTAATGCATTTTGCAAAAATGCAGAACGATCCAAAAGCATTCCATGAGGGGAAATGTGTTTTTTTGGGGGGGTGGGGGTGGAGAAATGCAGTCCTTGGGCCAAAACAGAGCACCAAAAAAATGCACAGATAGATACAAGAAATGTGCCTCAGACGTTACACCTTTCCGCGAGGATTCTTTTTGTTACAATATAATCTGCCAGAGAGACAGAACAGAGTGAATTGAAGATCCACCAGACAAAGAGAAATACTGATAGAAATCGAAACTGTCTCATAAACGGTGTCTCTCCTAGGCACATCTGGATAGGCAGGGAAATTGAAATGTGAGAATTTCTTTTCTTGCCAACTGTGTGCTCTGCAGTACAACCTTTCTCATTTGTAAGAAGGAGAGTCCTCCCCAAGCAAGATGTATTAGAGGCAAGTACAGGTAGTCCTCGACTAACGAAACACAATTGAGTCTGAAATTTCTGCTGTTGAGACATTTGTTAAGTGGGTTTTGCCTCATTTTATGACCTTTCTTGCCACATGTTTAGGGAGATTCTTGAATACAATGGAATAGAATAGAATAGAATAGAATAGAATAGAATAGAATAGAATAGGAATAGAAATGGAAGAAGAGAAGAGAAGAGAAGAGAAGAGAAGAGGAGAGGAGAGGAGAGGAGAGGAGAGGAGAAGAGAAGAGAAGAGAAGAGAAGAGAAGAGAAGAGAAGAGAAGAGAAGAGAAGAGAAGAGAAGAGAAGAGAAGAGAAGAGAAGAGAATAGAATAGAATAGAGGAGAGGAGAGGAGAGGAGAGGAGAAGAGAAAGAATAGAATAGAATAGAATAGAATAGAATAGAATAGAATAGAATAGAATAGAATAGAATAGAATAGAATAGAATAGAATAGAGGAGAGGAGAGGAGAGAGAGAATAGAGAAGAGAAGAGAAGAGAAGAGAAGAGAAGAGAAGAGAAGAGAAGAGAAGAGAAGAGAATAGAATAGAATAGAATAGAATAGAATAGAATAGAATAGAGGAGAGGAGAGGAGAGGAGAGGAGAGGAGAAGAGAAAGAATAGAATAGAATAGAATAGAATAGAATAGAATAGAATAGAATAGAATAGAATAGAGGAGAGGAGAGGAGAGAGAGAATAGAATAGAATAGAGAAGAGAAGAGAAGAGAAGAGAAGAGAAGAGAAGAGAAGAGAAGAGAAGAGAAGAGAAGAGAAGTAGAAATGGAATAATAGAATAGAACAGAAGAGAACAGAATAGTATAGAATAGTTGCTTGCATGTCATAAATCTTGGATGCAGCCAATGTTGCTGTCAACCAAGGTCCAACCTAGGGCGGGGGCGTTCCGGCAGGCACTGTCCCTGCTGCACATCATGCACAATACAATTAAAATTGTTCTGCGCATGCACAGAACTGAAAAACAAGATGGTGGCACCACTGGCACCACCCGGGGAACTGATTCAGGGGCATGGCATGCCTGGGTCACTGCCATGACCCAGTTCCAGTGACCCAGGCTGCCAAACCACTATCAGTTTGGCCGAACCGGTAAGAATCCACCACTGGTCCACCCTTTCTGTCTTGAAGGATGGATCTCTACTGTCACCAAGAAGAAGCCATGTACGGAATGGTTGAAATCCAGACGTTTCAAGCATTTCTTCTCCTAGATCAATGGGTTTATTTGGTAGCATAAAAAGTAAAAGGAAATCTGTTGTGCTCCAGGAAGATTTCTGATCCCGTGTCTTAAGGAATAAGAAATAAATTCCGAAAGACATCAGTAATGCGCCGTCATTTATTTTGAAAGAGGAGATTAAATTAAAGGATTAATAACAATGAAACAAGGTTGAAACTATGTTCACCGAACAGGCATTGATCTGTGTCTGTCGCTCACTGCACCTTTAGTGTTTTCCTGGAGACCTATATTTATCATACTGTCATCCTGACTATCCGATTGCTATTCCAGTGAAGGTCTTTGGAAATTCAGCAGAAGCTCATCATCTCTTCTGGTGATGAGTACGGAATATGATTGCTACATGCAATTTGATGGTTATGATTACACTATAAACACCGAACATGGGGTGGAAATTAACCCATTTTATGGATTTCAAAATACATAATCAACGTCACACCCAAGAAATTCAACCTTTTTCTAAAAAAAATACTACACAGACTGTAGGTTCTGACCCAGGCTTCCTTAGAAAGCAAAAGCAAAGTCTTAGTCCCAACAAGACTATTTACACGACTGTGAATTCCTTTCATTCACAGTTAAACAAGGCTTATCAAACAGTCTTTCAAAGGAAGTTTTATCCACACGCACATTATCTCATAAGGAGCACTGCCAGATAACTAGTGTCCAAACACAGAGAAAAGCAAAAGTTGGCACAGATTCTCTCACAAACAGAACTTTCCAGACTGAATGAATTGTTTCCTGCAAAAGCCCCCTCCCCATTCATTCCTCTTTTGTTTCCTATGGGAAGGGCCAATCACCTCCAGAGTGTGGCTTTACTCTTGAGTCAACCATGCTTTCTTAGTTGTCCCCTACTTTGTAGCTTTTCCTATCTCCTGCTTGAGAGCACAAAGGTTTGTTGGAATTGTCCATGATTTTTACTGACTACATAAGGAGATTCACAACATTTATGCAGACATGACTTGCCTTAAGGCTCCAGGAAGTTGCATCAAGAGATGCATCAAGAGAAGAATCTATGACACTTGATCCTTAAGGATTTCCTTGGGCTAGTTGGCTCCACCCTGCTCAGATCTCTTGAGATCAACCAAGGTCATGTAGGTTATGTCACTTGCTGGGCAATTCCTTGAGAATTTCATTTGGATTATTGTTTTGATAAGAACCTAACCTTTGTCCTTTCAATGCTGCTTTTCATAGCCTTTGCCAAGGTTTTAGATGCTTTCAGCCAACATCAATTATGAGCTACATACATTAACAAAATAATCAAAGGCCTTTCTTCCCATGTTCAATTTTTTTTTAATAAAAAAGATCTCCAAATATGAAGTGATCCCTGCCTACAGATGCAGATACAGATATGATTGCACGCCATTAAATCCTTCCGTTAATGTAAAATAATTGTAGAACTGGTTGGCAAATTAAAGATGGTTGTTATTGATTCCAAAAATACTTTTGCTTTCAGCAAAATACATTTTTAATTACTTTCCTACTAGCTGTCATTTTTCATAAACCAGTCTAGACAACTCGTGCCAAATCATGCAAAAACTGATTTCAATGAACTGCCTTCCCCTAATATCAAAGATCTGAAAATATTCATATTTCCTATATACTTGAATCTAAAGTAAGGAAGAGAAGAAAAGGAAGTCTCATTTCACATACTATAGCAAAAACCCAAAGTCTGTTTAGGAAATAATTGCTTTAGCCGATTAGCTTTTCACTTTCCTTTCCTTTAAAAAAAAAACCAACCCTGAATCTGCCTGTTTAGGAGGAAAATTTAAAAGATAAATAGTAGAAGTCCATATGATATGCAGCTTATTGTTATTATTTTTTGCTCTGTCCTTTTCTAGTAATTTGTCAGCTGAAGCTTCACATTTCTCTTTTCCTGAAACAGATTACTGCAAAGATCAAAAATCTAGCAAAATCTGCATATCCATAGCTTTTTAAAAAATATGCATTCTCCAGTCTACCTTTATGCTTATTTATCTTGAGCACATCGAGTTGGAGAGAGGGAAACAAGGAACCATCTTAAGTTGTATTTTCTTCACACTTTCAACTGGAATGATTAAACCAAGTGGTAGTAAGTAAATGAGGGAGAAAGGTGGTGGTGGGGAAGACAGAGACAGAGACAGAGAGAGAATACACTGGTATAGAATTTGCTTTTAGCATCAGAATCAATGTCCAAATCTAAAATTGATATAATTGACTGTTAATTAATTCCCTTGATATTTTCATTAGCACATCCAAGCAACAAGTCTTATGTTTGGCACTTTTGAATTATTCAGGAAGAATTCAGATGTGCTGTAATGAAAGCGTTATTCAGTTGCTTCTATGCCTGCTAATAATGTTAAAAGCAAGGTGTGTTTTTGTGCTCTCTCTCTCTCTCTCTCTCTCGCTCTCTCTCTCTCTCTCTCTCTCTCTCTCTCTCTCTCTCTCTCTCTCTCTCTCTCTCTCTGTGTGTGTGTGTGTGTGTGTGTGTATGTGTGTGTGTTTCTCTCTCTCGCCCTTACTGAACAAGCAATGTAAGGTTTTCAAAAATGCAGCATTTAGTTTAGCAATTCTCCTTTCTCTGTAGGAAACAGATTGCTGAGCAACAGAGCATTTTCAACTTGGTTTTATGATATTTACGATATTAGGGTTTTAAAGGCTGCTGTCCTAAGACTAAGGGACAGCAACCTTGGATGGAAGAATTGCTCTCTTTATCTCTGGCTGTTCTCCTAATCCTGGTTTTCTTGAATCAGAAATTCCAGTAGTGAGTGGTGGAAGAGAAAAAGAGCAGCTATCGTTTCACCCGGTGATATGAAGAATGATTGGTAGAGAGGAACACAAGTTGAGTTCCTGTCCAGGTATATACCCAAATGCTTTATCCTTGTCACCAACCTGTAAGGTTTAAAGTAGCAGAAGGGACAAATAATTCCACATATGTCTCAGGAGACGGTGATCAATGGCATGATCTGAAATGAGATCCTGTTCCACCCCATTCAGAAGTCAAGGGCTTATGTAGTCTCATATATAATGTTCAAGGGCCAAGCATGGTCCTCACACGTATACAAATTTTCTAGCCTATATTAAGATAAAGGTTCCCCTGCACATATGTGTAGGTCATTTCGGGTTCTAGGGGGAGTTGCTCATCTCCATTTCAAAGCCGAAGAGCCAGTGCTGTCCGAAGACGTCTCCATGGTCATGTGGCCGGCATGACTAAATGCCAAAGGTGCACAGAACGCTGTTACCTTCCCACAAAAGTCCCTATTTTTCTACTTGCATTTTTACATGGTTTCAAACTGTTAGGTTGGCAGAAGCCGGGACAAGTAATGGGAGCTCACTCCATTACGCAGCACCACTGAATTTCTGACCTTCTGAACTACTGCCATAGTAGTTCTGACCTTCTGAACTACTGACATAGCTAGGAGAATACCATCATAAAGTGGCTTAGGAAGGTCTGTTCCATTATGTTATATCTAGTTAAGGCCAGTTTGTAATGGTAAGTAGCCTAGAGTTAGCCATTGTTTTTTAGCCTCTGCATAAAATATCAAAACCAGCATTGCTGGTAGCTTTCTTGTTGTCTTTAATTCCATTTATATGTAGTAAGGTACTAAGTAGCAGGAATCTCATAAATCTTGGTGCTCCAGAAGAAGAGTCTGGAGGGGACTAGATGGCGTGCTTGATGGATGCACTATTCTTAATGCACTTGCCTCTTTCCTAAGGGATTTTGAGTCTGAATTTAGCTAAAAAGAGAATGATCTGCTTCTCAATGGATGGCATTAAATGTACATAAGCAAGGAGTCGAACCTATTACAGGGAGATTGAAGCAAACTTCAGTCATCTATAGGCCTCACACTATCCTAAAGAAGGGTTATGTAATACATTTGAAGACCACACTTTAATATAGTCAAAACATTTTTACCCTCATCTAAGCCAGGGGTCTGGCAACTATAAGACTTGTGGACTTCTACTCCCAGAATTCCTCAGGATGGTTAGCTGAGGAATTCTAGGAGTTGAAGTCAACAAGTCTTAAAGTTGTCAAGTTTGGAGACTCCCGATCTAAGCACATGCAGGAATATTAAGAATTGCCTATTGACCCTTAGAAATCAGCAGATACTATTTATATTGTCTACCACCTGGACCCCAGGTTTTTGCCACAGTTCATTGTAGTATGCTTTAGTCTGTAGTCCCCTAATCATCTTTGTTGCACTTCTCTGAACTCTTTCTAGAGTCTAGACATAAGACTTTGCATAGTTATGACCAAAAGTGGATGCAGTATTCCAGGTGTGGCTTTTCCAGTGCAGCATAAATTATATGTGGTGTAATAATTAAAAAAACTGGAGACTACAGGAACCAGGAGCACCGCTCAGGGGATCTAAGGTTAAAGTTTACCGCCCCGAGTCCCTTTTGGGAAAGGGAGCGGTATGTAAGTTTAATAAATGAAATAAATGAAATGAAATCCTGGAGACACAGATAAACCTCCAAGTGCTTCAATCCCTACCTGTCAATGACTATTTCAGCTTCAACCACAACAATACACGAGCACACAATAGACACAAACGTAAGGCAACTGCTCCAAACTCGACTGCAGAAAATACAACTTCAGCAACAGAGTGGTCAATGCCTGGAATGCTCTACCTGACTCTGTGGTTTCTTCCCCAAACCCCCAAAACTTTAACCTTAGATTGTCCACTGTTGACCTCACCCCATTCCTAAGAGGTCTTTAAGAGGACGTGCCTAAGCGCACCAAAGTGTCTACCATCCCTATCCTAATTTATCTTTTTATTTATATCCATTTCACGTATCCAAAATCATGTTTATACATATATATGTTGTCTAATACATGCTTGATGAAATAAATAGATAAATAAATAAAAGAAACAACCCTCTAAAAGGATGCAAATGGCCAGCTACCTGCAAGGAATATAAATCCTTCAATTCCCCACCATCCAGTCATTGCTGAAGAAGCTTCTTGGTTGAGAAGCCAAACATCTTCAAAGGAAAAAAACAAAAGAAAGTCCAGTTGCCTCCTGAAAAAGCACCTTTGGGGCACATTGAATTTTGACCTGTATAAGAACAGGCCCTATAGAAGGAATAATGAAGTAGGGGTGAGGTTTCAAAGGATCCTTCTGGGTTGTTTTTTTTAAAGTTTGCAAAAGGCTGCATTAAATAAAGCATGGAGCAAGGTACATTGTCTGGGGGCCATTGTTTCCAACGGAATATGCTATTCCAGCATAATCAGATGCGTTGTGAAGTTAATAGCTCCTGGTATCACCTACCAGTCAAAATACTTATTTGCTAGTTCAGCAGGACTGAGCCAGGAGTCATTTTCTCTCCCTTTTGCAATGGAAACGGTCAAGATTAATTCCCCATTCATCTGAAAACAAAAGAACAAAGGTGAGGACAAGATCCCAGGCTGTCAAGAAGCAGCAGGCGATGGTTATACGCATCTACTATTCCCTCTCCTTAATAATGTTGGAGCCATTATGTAAATCAGAAGTAAGAGCCTTTTCCGGTAGATGCAAGAGGAACAATTGGGCATTAAAGGAAAAAAAAACCCGCAAAGCCTTCTTTTGACAGCCACAGCTCAATCAATGTGGCAGGTCTATCAGTGGCCTCAGGTTGGCTGCCTGATTGACAGCCAGCAGATGATGGAGGAATGAGATTGTCAGGGTAGCTGCTGATCACCCCGGAGTTTTTCCCGTAATGACTGAAAACAAAGATCAGCCGCCCAAGGTGATCTCTTGTTTTACAAGCAAGACGCGAGACTACTAACACCGACTGTGTCTTATGTAATGACTTCACCAACATGGCAGTGGCGGAATGAAAATGGCTCTCCCATCTTCCAAGGCAATGCAATTTTAATCAGTGCTATGAATCTCTCTCTTTTTCTGCATTTTGCTATTTAGGTACCATTATAGGACTGTTAGCTGCAGAGCTCAGGAGAATGACTTCTCTCCTGGCAAATAGCAGGATAAAATAGAGGAAGTTCTCTTACATGTTGAGCCATACAGCAGTGGCAGTGCGATGGTTAGAATGCAGTATCGCAGGCTGACTCTGCTTACAGTCAGGAGTTCGATCCTGACCGGCTCCAGGTTGACTCAGCCTTCCATCCTTCCGAGGTGGGTGAAAATGAGGACCCAGATATTTGGAGGCAAGAGGCTGACTCTGTAACCAGCTTAGAGATGGCTGTAAAGCACTATGAAGCAATATGTAAGTATAAGTGTAAGTGCTTTTGCTAGCTCGCTCACAATTGTTGACACCAACATGCCAACGGTTTGGACCCTACATGGATGTGGGAAGGGGTAAACCTTTCTGTCAAACTCATCTGCTCATCCGCAAACTCATGAGCCGCGGTGGCTCAGTGGTTAGAGGGCAGTACTGCAGGCTACTGTTGCTGATCACTGACTGCCCACAGTTTGGCAGATCCAATCTCACTAGGCTCAAGGTTGACTCAGCCTTCCATCCTTTCGAGGTGGGTAAAACGGGGAGCCAAATTGTTGGGGGCAAAAGGCTGATTCTGTAAACTGCTTAGAAAGGACTGTAAAAGCACTATGAGGCGGTATATAAGTCTAAGTGCTATTAGTATAGCTCTTTGGTCTAACCTCAGCCTTCAGTCCCAAAAGGAGGGTTATGTGGTATGCATGAATTTTCTCTCCTGCAGCTCCACCTCTCTGATTATTATGTGGGGTAGGATATAAAGCTACAGGTATTCCTCAACATACAATCATTTGTTTAGCAATTTTTTTCAAATTGCAAAGCAATTGAAAAAAGCAATTTATGACCCATTCTGGCCCTTAGAACTTGCAACATCCCCACAGTCACGTGATCAAAATTTGGACGCATGGCAACCTGCATATATTGATGGCAGTTGAAGCATCCAATGTGATTGGCATTTGTGACTTTCCCAGTCAGCTTTCGATGACCTATGGGCAGGGGTGGGTTTCTGCAGGTTCGCACCTACTCGCGAGAACCGGTTGGTGAAATTTAGAGAACCGGTGAGAGGGGGTTCCACCGGCGTACCTGGAAGTAAATCTGGCCCACCGCTGCCAGTGACCCAATGGGAAGGAAAGGAAAGGAAGGAAAAAAGGAAGGAAGAAAGGAAAGAAGAAAGAAAGAAAGAAAGAAAGAAAGAAAGAAAGAAAGAAAGAAAGAAAGAAAGAATTTATCATCACAATTGAGTCCAAAATTTTGGTTGCTAAGCAAGAGCGCTGTTAAATGAGTTTCATCACATTTTAAAAAGTGGCCACTCCCACCTGTCACATGACTGCCAAGCCACACCCACAAAATAGGCCACGCCTACAGAGTAGGTTCTAAAAAATTTGAAACCCACCCCTGCCTATGGGGGAAGTTGGGTCAACATTAGGCTGCAACATTAGGTTGGTTACAAACGGTCGGGTGCCACAACCCCCGCAGGCTAGGTGGCCAGGGAATACAGAGCCAGGGTCTGCGGCTGATGTTCTGCAACGCCAGGTCCGTTGTCAACAAAGCCCCCCTCATTAGTGACCTTGTGTCAGAGGGGGAGCCGGACCTGGTAGGAATTGCGGAGACCTGGTTGGGCCCCGAGGGAGGTCATCCCCTCGTTGAAATGTGCCCACCAGGCTACCGCGCATTTCATCAGCCGCGGGCCCTAGGCAGGGGTGGCGGGGTAGCGGTCATTATTAAGGAAGGCCTGGAGCCGAGAGAGACCATTGTGCCTCAGACCTCCGGCTGTGAGTCCCTCTGCATGAAGTGGGGCCTAGGGAGGCAGTTGGGCTTGCTGGTTGTATACCTGGCTCCCCGCTATGTAGCAGCAGCCCTGCCCGAGCTCCTCGAGGTGATCGCTACGGTGGCAGTGGAGACCCCCAGACTTATAGTCATGGGGGACTTTAATCTGCCATCGTTGGGCGAATCATCCGTGGTAGCTCGGGAGTTCATGGCTTCCATGACGGCCATGGACCTGACCCAAGTAATTCAAGGCCCCACCCATGAGGGTGGACATACGCCGGACCTCATCTTTGTCTCGGGCCAATGGAAGAGTGATCTGGGTACAGGGGATATAGTCATCACACCCTTGTCATGGTCCGACCACTCACTTCTCCGACTCGACTTTCCGACCGCTGCTCCCCTCCGCGGGGAGGCGGAACCAGAGTTACCAATCTGGTACCGCCCCAGGCGCTTGATGGACCCGGACGGGTTCCAGACAGCGCTTGGGCCATTTCCTGTATCCCTGACCCGCGCCCCGATGGAGGACCTCACGGCCGCATGGAATAATGCGGCCGTGGGAGCCTTAGATCGGGTCGCGCCCTTGCGGCCTCTCTCGCGGCGGCGAACCACCCTGGCTCCTTGGTTTACTGAGGGGCTGCGGGTGATGAAACGCCGCAAGAGATGCCTAGAGAGAAGGTGGAGGGCTAGCCGCTCTGAATCTGACCGGACACAGGTAAGAGCCCATTTACGGACTTACATTGTGGCGCTGAGGGTGGCCAAACGTCATCATTGTGCTACCCTCATAGCATCCGCAGAAAACCGCCCTGCCGCCCTGTTTAGGGTGACCCGTTCTCTCCTTCATCAGAGGGAGCGGGAAGCCCCGCTACAGGGTAGAGCAGAGGAATTTGTGATTTTTCTGCAGGAGAAAACCGCCCAGATACAGAGTGAGCTAGCCCCCATTCATGGCCCAGTGGGATGCCACGAGAGAGATCTTGTTTGGGAGGAGTTTGACCCCGTTACTTCCGAGGATATGGACAGGCTACGTGGGCGACTGCGAGCCGCCACATGTTCATTGGACCCGTGCCCCTCCTGGCTTGTACTGGCATCCTGGGAGGTGACACGAGGCTGGCTCCAAGAGGTTATCAACGCATCCTTGAGTGAGGGTTCCTTGCCTGCCTCCCTAAAAGAGGCTATGGTGAGGCCCCTCCTCAAGAAGCCCTCTTTGGACCCAGCTCTTTTGAACAACTATCGTCCAGTCTCCAACCTTCCCTTCTTGGCGAAGGTTGTTGAGAGTGTGGTGGCACAACAGTTTCCCCGTCACCTGGAGGAAGTTGACTATCTAGATCCGCGCCAGTCCGGCTTTCGGCCCGGGCATAGCACCGAGACGGCATTGGTCGCGTTGGTAGATGATCTCTGGAGGGCCAGAGATGGGGGATGTTCCTCCATCCTGGTCCTATTAGACCTCTCGGCGGCTTTCGATACCATCGACCATGGTATCCTATTGCATCGGCTGGGGGGGTTGGGGGTGGGAGGCACCGTTTTGCGGTGGTTCTCCTCCTACCTCTCTGGCCGATCGCAATTTGTGCGGGCAGGAGAGCAGAGGTCGACCCCGAGACCCCTCACATGCGGGGTGCCTCAGGGGTCGGTCCTCTCGCCTCTCCTGTTTAATGCATACATGAAGCCGCTGGGTGAGATCATCCATGGTTTTGGGGTAGAGTACCACCTGTACGCTGATGACACCCAGCTGTACATATCTACCCCAGACCACCCCAACGATGCCGTAGCGGTGATGTGCCAGTGCCTGGAAGCCGTGCGGATCTGGATGGGAAGTAACGGACTTAGGCTCAACCCGACCAAGACCGAGTGGCTGTGGTTTCCGGCTGCCCGATTCAACCAGCTTTCTCCAACGCTGGCCATAGGGGGCGAACATCTTGCCCCTGTGGATGGGGCGCGCAATTTGGGTGTCCTCCTGGATACCCGGCTGTCTATGGAAGAGCAAGTGACAGCCGTGGCCAGGAGGGCGTTTTACCAGGTTCGCCTGGTTCGCCAATTGCGCCCCCTATTGGATCGGGACGCCCTTCGCACAGTCACCCATGCCCTCGTGACATCCCGACTGGACTATTGCAACTCTCTCTACATGGGGCTCCCCTTGAGGTGCACCCGGAGGCTTCAGTTAGTTCAGAATGCGGCCGCGCGAGCAATTATGGGCACCTCCAGGTTTGCCCATGTAACACCGCTCCTGCGCGAGCTGCACTGGCTACCTGTCGTCTTCCGGGTGCGCTTCAAGGTGTTAGTTATCATCTTCAAAGCGCTCCATGGCTCGGGACCTAGCTATCTGCGAGATCGGATCCTGCCCCACACATCCTCACGACCGATTCGCTCCCACAGAGAGGGGCTTCTCCGGGTGCCGTCCACTAGACTTTGTCAGCGGGCGACGCCCAGGGGAAGGGCGCTCTCTGTGGCGGGCCCGGCCCTCTGGAACGACCTTCCCCCTGATATTAGAACGACCACCGACCTCCGCTCCTTCCGGGTAAAATTGAAGACCCATCTCTTTCGACTGGCCGGCCTTGAATAGTTCTCTCTGTCTTTTAATTACAAATTTTAATGGGTTTTAATTATATATTTTTAGCATAGGTAGATTTATTTAATTTTATTTTAAGTAATGTTTGTATTTTGTATATTGTTTTTAATTATGCCTGTGCACCGCCCCGGGTCCCTGTGGGGAGAGGGTGCGGTTAATAAATCTTAATTTGAATTTGAATTTGAACAATTTTTGATTCATTTAACAACTGGAATAGTTTGCTTAATCAACAGCCATGCCCCCACCCAAAAAAGTCACCAAATCAGGCACAACTTATGAAAATGTCCTTTTAAAAACGTAAAAGTAATTAATAAATACTAATAGTCACCCTCAAACTTGTAGATAATGGGCTGCAACTCCAATAATAACTCACTAACATGGCCGTTTGGTTGTACTGTCTAGAAATGATGGGATTTGTAATCCCAAACATCTGGAAAGAACCAGATGGAAAACCATGTGGAAAACTGCTATGAGCATGAATGTTGTGGTTTTATCACTTCATGGTAGATTATCATTATGTATGTACGAGTAATGTATTTTTAGCTTCATTTGGATTTACAGTAGCTAGCCTAAAAAAAATCTCACCAGGTTTTATGTTTGATCTTGATGCCACTGAAATATTAATCACACATATGCCCATTCATTATTTTTAAATTCAACTTTCTTCAGAAAGCTGATTAACAAATAAGTTTGAAAAAGTATTAGAAAATGGAAATATTTAATTAAACAAGATGTTCCATGACCAATGAAAGTAAAATTAAGTCATGCTAATGTGCTCTGAAGATTTAATTATTTGTAAATATGGTTAATGAATATTGCTCTGGGCAGGCGGTTTATAACCCTAAATGTTTTACTATCTTGGTGGATTTTTTTTTTAAAAAAAATAATGACCGGAATCTGTCTTAGATACAAATTCTTAATTTGGAAGTTTCTTTTTATGCCTATATTCTTACAAGTCCCATACCATCTATGAAAGAAGTTTTTAACGTAGGCTAGATGGAGAAATTTTGCGTGGCTTAAAATGACTCAAGCAAACTACAGATCTGAACCTTGTTCAGAGGCCTCTGGGGCAAACCACAGTGAAATAAAGCAACTGGTGTCACAACACAAGTCAAACTCCATCCCTTAATACTCATGCGGAGAATTATAATGCAAATATAAAAGGGACCGAGTTGGCATCATGAAATTACAATGCATGCTTTATCATTAACTTCCATCAACCTCCTCATTTTTATTTCTCTTCTGCCATTCTCAAAATGCTAATTACTGTTCCACCTTAATTTTATTTGAGTTGATACATCTGATTGAGCCAAGTTTACTGGAGGAATAATAATAATACTGATCCTATCTGTAGCGCAGTGGTTAGAATGCAGCATTGCAGGATAATTCTGCTGACTGCCAGGAATTCGATCCTGGCTGGCTCAGGTTGACTCAGCCTTCCATCTTTCTGAGGCAGATAAAAATGAGTACCCAGATTGTTGCAGGTGATATGCTGGCTCTGCAAACTGCTTAGAAAGGGTTGTAAAGCACTGTGAAGCGGTATATAAGTCTAAGTGGTATTGCTATTGCTAACCCATGAAGGAGTTCCGCATTTTTAGGATTTCTTTATATGCATTGAGTATTGAAGTTTTGCTTCTTCTGTGGATTACGATAAGTTCTTTTTCTACTTTCCTTGATAAATTGTTGATAGAAATGAATATAGTTTCAATCTGGTGGCACAGTGGTTAGAATGCAGTATTGCAGGCAAATCTGCCCAATGTCAGTAGTTCAACCCTGACCAGCTTAAGGTTAACTCTGCTGTAGTATTCTATAACTGGTGATTTTAATACTTTTATGTTGTAAGCCATCCAGTCCTGTTGGATATGAGATGAGTAGCAAATAGATTTCTAAATAAATTAAGTAAGTAAGTAAATAAATAAGTAAATAAGTAAGTATATTTTTCTCTAGAATGCCATAATCCAGCCAACAGGAATGCAACACGCTTTTTATGGGAGCAAGCCTCATAGCCAATGGTGGGTTTCTGCAGACACGCACCTACTCGCAAGAGCCGGATGGTGAAATTTAGAGAGCTGGTGAGAGGCGGTTCCACCGGCGGACCAAGAAGTAAGTCTGGCCTGCCACTGCCAGTAACCCAATGGGAAGGAAAGGAAAGGAAGGCAGAAAGGAAAGAAAGAAAGAAAGAAAGAAAGAAAGAAAGAAAGAAAGAAAGAAAGAAGGAAGGAAGGAAGGAAGGAAGGAAGGAAGGAAGGAAGGAAGGAAGGAAGGAAGGAAGGAAGGAAGAATTTATTATCACAATTGAGCCCAAAATTTTGGTTGCTAAGCAAGAGCGTTGTTAAATGAGTTTCACCACATTTTACAAGTTGGCCACTCCCACCCTGTCACATGACTGCCAAGCCACGCCCACAAAATAGGCCACACCTAAAGAGTAGGTTCTAAAAAAAATTGAAACCCACCACTGCTCACAGCACTTAGCAGAATTTCCTATAAAAGTTCACAAGAGCCTAGTGTAAATTTGTAAAGCTGTATTAATTTTGAAATAAAAGTCACATTAAAAAAAAACCCAACGGTACCTAGTTGAGGCAAATATAAAGGGGACCAGAAGAGGTTTGAACAGGGTTGGGTTTGGACTTCTCTAAATAAATATCTTTGCCTGCCTGAGAAAGTTTGGGCGAGTGTAATAATACACGTGATTTTTTTTTTTTTTAAACCTCAATAGAGAAATGCTAAAGTAGTAGTATTATCATCTCATTATCAGTTACATGAAGTGTCAACTTAGAAAGTATCACAGTGTCATCCCGAAATGACACTGTCTCCGGAAAAATCACGCTGGGTGGCAAAGAAAACTTCAAAGGAAAAGCTACGCCACTTTGCGATGCCAACATTTTGCTGAGGCATTTGTTTTCAGACAAATAAATAAATAAATAAAATCGACGTGGAGTTTTTCGGAGAACGAATAGGAATTCATTACTCGGGCTGACATCACAAGAACAATAACAACCCCCCCAAAAATAGGCAAAGAAGAAGAAAAAAGATCTCGAAGAAAATATGCACAAATATTCTAATGAAAGGAATGTGAAACCCCTCCACTTTTTCCCTAGAATAATTGGTTGAAAAATCATTGTTTACTACAGGAGATTTGTGTCTCTGTGTGTGTGTGTGTGTGTGTGTGTGTGGTTTTAACCTTGCAGATCTGGCCAGTTCCTTTTTAATGCGTTACAAAGCTTGTGATTGTCCAAAGGGGAATATCAGATACTGTGTTTGAATGCATTTGAATGAATTAATCCATATCTCATAGCTATGTCCTATTTTTTTTATCCATAAGTAACTTCCAATGTATTCAAAAGCTTATTTCCAAATAAGAACACAAAGAAGAGAAGCTGCATGGTTTTGCATGGTGACTTGTAAATCTGCTTGTGTGCATCTTAATTTTTGTCCAAGGATTGATTGCCGATCTAGGGATGATATTTGCAAACTCAAGGCAGAAGGGGAACTATTTAGCTCTTCTTTCAAAAGCAAATCAAGTAAGAAATTGCTGCCCACCAACCTAGATGTAGCAACAGCAGCTGCAGCAACAGAACAAAAAACAAGTCTCTGAAAAACTCAGTTTGGCGATTTGATTCAATGGTGACTAGATTCTAATTGGAAAATCAAGTCAAATCATCAGGTCACACTGGATGGTTCTGAATCACTTTTGCACATGCCCCAAAATGCCTCCCCCCCCCCAAATTAATTGGGAAATCCACATTCAAATGATCTTATGAACAATGGATTGTCTACATTAAATGGATATTTTTTGAGTCAGGTGAAACCACAGCCAGTTCAAAAAAGGACATCTGAATTGCAAGATATCTGATAGCACCTTTGGAAAGCTGAAAATATTTATGGTCTACATGCTGTCTATAGAGTATATTGGAGTTTGGCCATTCCAAACTTTTACAGTTATCCGCTGCCTTTTACCGCAGCCATGCTGAAATATGTATTTCCTACAATCAAGACTGCAGGCGAGTGATAGAATCGTCAAATCAATTTTGATCCCATGTCTGGGATGGTGACAGCTGATTGAAGAAGAATTGATGTTTTTCAACTGTGGTGCTGGCATAAATTACTGCATACACCATGGATAGCCAGAGTAACCAACAGAGAAGGGTAAAACCAGACACATCACAATAAGCTAAAATCATAAGATCCAATCTGGGTTGGTCACTAGGACCAGAAGTTTAGTCTTCTGAGATTTCGGACTCGTGCTGGAGCCCATCATCAGAGAACTTCTCTCTAGCAGAGTGTGTGCTTTAGCTATACTTTGTGAGATATTTATATGGTGCCTTTTGGTGTGGCTTTTTAGTTGTTGATTGGGGTATTGGTGGCTGGCTATTAAGCCATTGGTTGTTGTATCCTTGTTCCCCCAAACCTAAGTACTTGATAAGCCGGTGATAAATCAGCACTCCTGTTGACTGATGACAGGCTTGTTTCCCAGGCTTCAATAATTTCCCTAGCTGTTTTTATATCTGCTCATCCAATAATCTTAATAGTTGCAAAATTGAATGTATGTCCTTGTTCATTGCAATGCCTGATTTACTTTGGCCATGTCATGCATGCAAATTCAGTGTAGAACGCAATGTTGTTAGGAATGATTAGTGGAACAAGATGGTTAGTGGAATGCGGGCTTGACAACATCAAATCTGATACAAAGCTGATCATCCAATAATTGAAAGAGGCTGTGCTTGACAGGGTACCATGGAGAGCATTTGTCTGTAAAGTTGCCAAAAAATCGGACACGACTAAATGGTTAAAACAACACCATTTGAGTGTGGAGCAAGTCCCACTGATTCTAAATAGGGGCTGAACAAAATCTTCAGGATCCCGTAATTGAGGGCATGATATTTGTCAAGCTAACTTTTGGATAACTTTGCAGATCCCTTTTAAAACAGCACCAATATCAAACGATTCTTGGCCTGCATGTAATCCCTGCAGACATACTTTGCTGAAGCTGGATCAGCTAAAAAAAAATTACAATGTGCTAATTGAAAAGTCCCCAATCCCACCGAAGTTCCCCTAATGGCTTTGACCAGGAAGTGCAGTAAGATCTCGGTGGCCAATGCAGTACAGCCAAAGTGGGGTGTGGGGAGCGATTTCTTAAGCACATATGTGATTCTAAGTAAATCTGAACTGTTGCCTGATAAATGTTTGCCAATTAAAAAAAGAAAGTCCTACAACACAATCACAAGATGATATGTATCATATGGCCTCCTGGCTGTTGGGAATGTTTTTGCTTTGCATAACTGAATACATTTACACTACCTAGAATGTACACAGCAGATACGTTGGGCGGGGAAGGGGGGGAAATTCTATAGGCTTTCAGAGCAGTGAGCATGTTGGTTTTGCACATTTCCATTCCTGCAAGGTTTTTTACAAGTCTAATCTCCTAAGAGCTAAGGGTGAAATCTGCAACTCTTCTTCCTCAGTTTTTTTTTTTTTTAATGCAAGCAACGAACTACTTTGGAAGATAAAGACATACCCCGTGGTTTCATCTTTGACCAAAGTTTTAATTCAGGGGTTTTAAATTCAGGGGTTTAGCGCAGGGTGGGTTTAATTTAATTCAGTTTTAAGAATGCTTATATTCTTAATAATAATAATAATAATAATAATAATAATAATAATAATAATAATAATAATAATAATAATAATTTATTTCTTATAAACCGCACCCTCTCCCCACAGGGACTCGGGGCGGTGCACAGGAGAAATAAGAACAAATGGCTATATACATATTTCATTAAAAATAAATTAAATTAAGTAACCTGTGCTAAAATACCCATTAAAACTATCTAACTAAAAATCCCCACAGAACCCTAAAAACTGGAGTAGCTATCCCAGGCCGGCAAGGCAGAAAAAGTGTGTTTTCAATTTAAGACGGAAGGAGCGGAGGTCCGTGGTGGTCCTAATATCGGGGGGGAGGTCGTTCCAGAGGGCTGGGCCCGCCACAGAGAGAGCCCTTCCCCTGGGTGTCGCCCGCTGACAAAGTCTAGTGGACGGCACCCGGAGAAGTCCCTCTCTGTGGGAGCGAATCGGCCGTGAGGATGTATGAGGCAGGATCCGATCCCGCAAGTAGCTAGGTCCCGAGCCATGGAGCGCTTTAAAGATGATAATTAATACCTTGTATATATATGTATATTTATATTTTATATTCCCTGTGCGCCGCCCCCGAGTCCCTATGTGGTGAGATGGGTGCGGCTTATAAATACGATTAATAAATTAATAAATAAATCTGTTCTGAATTTTGCCGTTAAAAAAATAGTATTAGTATCCTTTTCTGATTTGTCAGCTGACGATACCAAAGCATGAGCATCAGCCAGGGTAAGATACAAAATGAAACAGAATAAGATATGGAGCAGTAGGGCATAAAATTTGGGGAGATAAAATGGACTAAAAGGTAGAAAATAAAATAAGATAAAGATTAAAGAATAAAATAAAAAGATTACCAAAAAGGTAAGGGGGGGGGGGTTTGGAGTGGATCAGTGGCTAAGACGCTGAGCTTGTCGATCAGACAGATCAGCAGTTTGGCGGTTCGAATCCCTAGCGCCATGTAATGGAGGGAGCTCCCATGACTTGTCCCAGCTTCTGCCAATCTAGCAGTTCGAAAGCATATAAAAATGCAAGGAGAAAAATAGGAACCACCTTTGGTGGGAAGTTAATAGCATTCCATGCACCTTCAGCATTTAGTCATGCTGGCCACATGACTATGGAAACGTCTTCAGGCAGAGCTGGCTCTTTACCTTTTTAAAGTTTCCCTGTCCAGTCATATCTGACTCTATGGGTTGACTCTCATTGCCACTTCTTGGCCAAGGGAGCCAGCATTGTCCAAAGAAAATTTCCATGGTCATATGACCAGCATGGCTATGCACCAAAGGCTGTTTGCTACCTTCCCGCTGAAGTGGTGCCTATTCATCTACTTGCATCTGCAAACTTTTAAACTGCTGCTGGTAATGGGAGCTCATCTCATTGGGCAGAGCTCCAGCCTCAAACCTGGGCTATCAGATCTCCAGCTGACCAGCTCAGTGTCTTTAATCACTGAGCCACTGCCCTTTCCTAAGAGCACCCCTTAAGTGTTTTAATAGAATGAATCAACAAACATCCGTTTGAGGGCAAGGGGGAGAAAATAGTGTTTTCCAGTTCTCTTCATACTCTCTCCCTTGCCCTGAACAGACTCTATTAAGAGGGGAAATGAAAACATTCAGGGGCAATGCAATATCTACAATAGAGAAGCCTCCAGAATGCTTTGTGAATTGTGAATTTTGGCTTCTCTATTTGGTCTGTGAGTGCTCTGCATCGCGGGAGCTGTTGGTGAACACTTCTTCCAATACATCCTGGAACAAGAAGGAGAGAGTCGGGAGAAGCAGATGGGGCTGGAATCAAATCCTTAAGAAGGAAGATGGCACATTGGTAGCTTCGCTAGTCAGACGAGGGAAGGGAAAAAGGAAGTGCTCCAGGAATTTCTGGGTTGCCATTAAGACATCTGCTCATTTATTATGATTTTTTTCAAAAGCTTCTCATTTCTATATTATTGCTCCTTCTCTGGCCTTTTCAAATACAATAAAGATCACTCTACTGGGGAGAAGTTCCCTAAGGATGGGCTCCAGAAGACTAAACCTCTGGTCCTGGTTGGCCAACCCAGATTGGATCCTACAACATTATCCTGGGACACGCCTTAGTTAGTTACAATTTATTTGTCAAGCATATATAAGATAACAGATAAAAGTATAAACATGAGTTTGAATACATGAAAAGGATATGAATAAAAAAGGGACATTAAAACAGGAATTGTAGGCATACTGGTGTGCTTATGCACGCCCTTTACAGACCTCTTAGAAATAGGGTGAGGTCAACAGTAGGTTAAAATTTTGGGGGTTTGGGGAAGAAACCACAGTGTCAGGTAGAGCATTCCAAGCATTGACCATTCTGTTGCTGAAGTCAGATTTTCTGCAATCGAGTTTGGAGCGGTTTACCTTAAGTTTGTATCTATTGTGTGCTCGGGTATTGTTGTGGTTGAAGCTGAAGTAATCACTGACAGGTAGGACATTGTAGCAGATAATTTTATGTAGTACTCTTACGTTATACCGAAGGTGGCATACTTCTAAATTGTCTAAGCTCAAAATTTTAAGTCTGGTGGCATAAGGTATTTTATTGCGGGTAGAGGAATGGAGGACTCTTCTCATGAAATACCTCTGGACTCTCTCAATTGTATTAATGTCTGATATGCAGTCTGGGTTCCAGGCAGGTGATCTGTATTCAAGAATTGGTCTAGCACAGGGGTCTGTAAAGTCGGCTCTTTTAAGACTGGTGGACTTCAACACCCAGAGTTGAGGTCCACCAGTCTTAAAAGAGCCGACTTTGCAGACCCCTGGTCTAGCAGATGTTTTGTATGCTCTAGTTAGAAGTATAATACTACCAGAGAAGAAACTATGCAAGATTAGGTTAACAACTCTTAATGCCTTTTTGGCAATGATGTTACAGCATTAGAAATGAGTACTCCAAGGTCCTTGACAGAGTGTGGGTCGTCTACAAGATCATGTCCACCTAACTTGTATTTTATACTCTGGGGGGGGGGATGTTGCCTTCATTTGATAAAGATCATTCTTTAATTCCTGATCATAATTTTAGTAAAAGATTGGGGAGGATAAAAAAAGGAAGCACTGAAAACATTGTCTGTGGTAGCTGGCAAGTTATTGGATAAGGATAGCAGGTTTTCTTCAGCATAGTTCATGATCATAATTTCCTTAAAGTTTTTTTGATTTGGGAATTTAATGTGATTGTGCAAGGACATCTTAAATGAGTTGTGACACAACATTTGCACAACCTCCCCTTAAATAATTTTGCAGAAGGAAGGAAGACCTTCTCTGGTTTTTTTATTTATTTACTCTATTCACAATCATTAAGTAGCTTTGATGTTGTTATGGGCAATATTTTGTTGCTCAAAAGTTGCATTTAACATTTGGGTGCTTTGCGAGTTTGCTGGGTGGGAAGCATACATGGGTAATGCAGTACTGCATTCTAACCACTGCGCCACTGCATCTACCTGGTTTTCATGGCAAAGGTGGGACTAGAACTCACTTAACAAATTTGTCACTTAGCAATAGATTGTTCAGTTCTGGTTGTAAGTGGAGTCTTACCTGTAGTTCAGGTATACAGCTAATTGTTGGCAGCCTAACACTCTTAAGAGAAAAACATTGCCTCTGAATTTCAGAGCTTTGGATGCACTTCTGACTCACTTTTTTCTTAATATATAAGACAAATAATTTGGAAGATTATCTAAAATCAGTTTACAATCTTGTAACCAATTAGAAACTGTGTAGAACGACTTTTCTGGCTCTCCAGAGTCAAGAGATGTGGTAAAATATTTGGGACGTCGATCTATGAAAGAAATGCTTCAATTCTAGATTAATTAAAGATCCTCTCCCCACTTATTTCTGTCCATTAACAGCTTCCATGCTTTCCCCCCCCCCCTATGGATGGTCATCATTACAGACAGAAATAGGAACATAAATTTTTGGATAATGAAAATGTCAGCCAGAGGAACAGTCTATCATCCTGTATGCTGATCCAGTAAGTTTTTTTTTCTTCCTGCTGTCTCATTTTCTCTCTCTCCTTGTTTCTGAAAAATGCTACTAGAAAAGAAAAGTATCCAAGAAATATAGAAAACATGAATTTCTTTGGGTGTAAGACATCAGTGCCTTTAATCAAAGAATGATGCAAATGCGTTTTGTGTGTTACGCTGTAAAATGAAAGAAATCATTGTTACACATTGCACCTTCTTGATAGCAGAAATCAAGAAAATCTTACTTTTATGCCGTATTGCATACATGCTATGAATGTCTACATTGAAATAGATCATTTTTGCAGATTGCACTCACCTTGTTACAATTTGCAGTTGAAGAAATGGATCATTTTCTCCTTCTCCTTCTCCTTCTCCTTTTCCTTCTTCTTCTTCTTCTTTTCCTTCTCCTTCTCCTTCTGTATGTGAATCTAACAAGGATATTTTCAGCCTCTCTTGTGATTCAAGGCACTTACCTGGAACTGTGAGTCTAGAAATTTGTGGCTCTCCTGTTACCCATCATTATATTGGATTATACTAAATGTTGCGTTGGTGCCAGCATTTTTCTCTTGTCTTATCACTCAAGGCAATGTCTTTGTCAGAAAACCTCTTTGATCTGTACATCCTGTTACAGTCCAATTCAGAATATCCAAAGAATTTAACCTTTGCAATTTCCTAGGTAAAATTATAAAACTAAGGCCTCTTCAACTAACTGAGTGACCAGAACTTTGTGATGATCAAATTCCACCAATCTATGCAATGCAATTCTCAATAGTTGACCAGTGCCCAAATAATTTTGTCAATATTTTCATTTAATTGTAAAATGTACATTTTAACCATTGACACTTATTTAAAGTTTCCAAAAAAGCATAGGTTGGTGTGAAACAGAAATGAAAAAGGGGCAGAATTAAAATGAATGAAAATGCTACCAATTGGAAATAAAGATTTACTCCTTCTGATTATAGGCAATTTGATTTTTTTTAAAAATGTTTTACAGGAAAACAAAATACATTTTTCTTCCAAGCTATTCTTATGTCTGCAGAGGAAGCTTTCCTAAGCTTGTACAATTACAGTGTTAGAATGAGAACCCACCTTAATATATACTGCTTCTTCTGGCATGGTGTTTAAATCTAGATAGCAACTGTACCATTTTGATTTAACTTTTGCTGCTTAATGAATTTATTGTTTGGGTTATAGGCTCCAGTGGTGAATTCAGCTGTTGATTAGTTTTATTAGTGAAAGCACCTTTTGATGCATAGCTTGAAAGGTGCCATAAAGATAGTCTATTGTGTGCTTATACAGCTATAGCTTGAATATTCATTAAATCATTAAGTAACAAAATGATAGAGAAAGAGAGTTAGTTATGAATAATCCCTCTGGAGAGGAACTCTTCACTTTGTTGTTCATTTATTTCACTATTATTATTTTTTTTAAACAAAAATCAAAAGCTATCCAATGCAAAATTCTTAAGACTTTCCACTTTCGTAGAAAGGAAAACAAGATGAAATGATTTTGCTGGTTGAAAGAAAACGTCCCTTTCAAGGACTGTAATGCCATTTGTGGGTATTCATTTGAGATACAATTTAAAAAAAACAACAAATAAAACCCTCAATTGGCTTTTGATTCATTTTGGATTAACTGGTAAGGTAAAGGTTCCCCTTGCACATATATGCAAATTGTTCCTGAACCTAGGGGACAGTGCTTATCTCTGTTTCAAAGCCAAAGAGCCAGCGCTGTCCGAAGACATCTCCATGGTCATGTGGCTAGCATGACTCAACGCTGAAGGCTCACGGAATGCTCTTACCATCCCACCAAAGGTGGTCCCTATTTTTCTACTTGCATTTTTTTAATCTGCTTTCAAACTGCTAGGTTGACAGGAGCTGGAACGAATAACAGGAGCTCACTCCGTTATGTGGCACTAGGGGTTCGAACCACCGAATTGCCGATCTTTCTGATTGACAAGCTCAGTGTCTTAGCCTCTGAGCCACCCCGTCGCTTGGATTAACTGGGGTGGGGGCTAAATTTCCATCTCCCTATTTGACTTAATAAAACCCATACTGTATTTTGCATTTGTCTTTTGCATTAGTCAAACAAAGTATATTCAAAATCATGATCAAAAGTTCCTCAATGTTCAACCTTGAGTCTTCAAACTTTTTGAGGGGATGAATTTTATCATAATATTGGAGGCCGGAAGCATTTCGCCTCCAATTTAAACATTGAACGATCAGTTCGAAACAGTCATTTACAAATAGCCGGCTTTGTCTCTTTCGTCTCTACTGACATACCACTGTTTCACATCAGCACCTCAGGCCCATGGGTTGGCTTTCGTCCACAATTTCATGATGCGCCTCCAAGACTGCTCCCACGAATGTTAAGATAATGTTGGACCCTTGAAAAGCTCTCTTCAGCTTCAGTTGTGAAATTTCAAGTGGTGGCGACATTTTAAAAACAATAGTAAGAATGTGCACTTAAGGATATGATTTAGATCACGTCCTAATGATGGAAAATTTGAGATAACGAGTCTCTCTGACTTTTCCTAAGTTTTTTTTTTTAATATATCTATTAAACTCCAGAGTCCCACATACACAAAACACACTCATTGGGAATAAAACTACAAATGTGGTCTTCAGAATAATACAGTAATAATATGATATTCCTAGGAAAACAGTGACACCTTATGCCCAGTGATGTAAAACTGATCTATTGTTCATTGTTAATATCCAGGGTTCCCCCCCCCCCCAATTTAGGTAAGTAAAGAGTAGATTCTAAGTCAGGGGTCTCCAACCTTTGCAACTTTAAGTCTGAAGGACTTCAGCTCCCAGAATTCTCCAGCCAGCAAATCTGGCTGGAGAAGTCTGGGAGCTGAAGTCCTTCAGACTTAAAGTTGCAAAGGTTGGAGACCCCTGTTCTAAGTTATAACTCAAGGTACACTTGCTGTCCCATTTCAAAGGTGTGTGGATTTGTGTCCAACCCACAACTCACTTTTATTTGAAGAAAATAGCAGACATGTTGCTTTCTTAAAACGCTACAACATATGAACTCCAAAAATATCATAGCCCTTCTTCTAAAAGCCAGAATTAGTATTTTACCAGTTTGGACTGGATCGACTGAACTGGTAGCAGAGGGGTAGCTCTGCCCACCCATGCCTGGCTCTATGGCATCTCATTTTGGCCCTTTTTTCACCAAAAGCGCATGCGCGGGAGGATTTGCACATGCGCAGAGGTGTCACTGAAGTTAAAGTGTTGGACTAATAGCAGAAAGACTTGGCTTCTAGACTAACATCAGCCAACAGAAGTCCCTGAGTGGTTTTATCTCGTCTCACCCTGTCTGCCAAGGGAACAAAATAGGAAGGAGCACAATTTTCACTGCTTTGTGCTCCTTAACAAAAGGCAGGATATAAATCTATGAAATAAATGAAACTGGGAAATCCGGAATGATTTGGAAAAACTAATTTTATTCCACCTAGCTGCCTGAACCAGTTTGCTCCTCCTAGTGCAGGGGTCCCCAACCTTTGAAACTTTAAGTCTGAAAGACTTCAGCTCCCAGAATTCTCCAGCCAGCAAAGCTGGCTGGAGAATTCTGGGAGCTGAAGTCCTTCAGACTTAAAGTTGCAAAGGTTGGGGACCCCTGTCCTAGTGGCTCTGATTTATGTTTCCAAATTAGTTTTTTTTTAAAAAGCTCTTTCTGTCCATGTGCAGAAATTCAAACAGGCTCAGTGTCATCTGATTTGATGTCAAGATTTAATTCATCTTCCTCATTTGATTCAGAGAGTTGGCTTGATTCAGATATCCGAATAAACTGCCAGATGAATCAATGTTTTATCAGACTTGCATTATGGTGCAGTGGGAAAGATTTCCCCAATAGTGTATCACTTCCAAAACTGGATCTATATAATTTTAATTTCTGGTAATGCCTTACTGACCTCATGTACAACCACACTGATAGCATAATCATCAATTCAGCTCAGGTTTTTAGTGGCATCTGATTCCTTGAAGGACTGACAGTGACCTTTCCATGGGCATTCAGTCCTGGGGGCTTTGTGAACTCTTCTAAGGATAGCCAAGTATCACATACAATAGCACTGCTTCGCAGTGCTTTTCAGCCCCCTCTAAGGAGTTTATAGAGTCAGCCTATTGCCCCCATTAGTCTGGATCCTCATTTTACTGACCTCAGAAAGATGGAAGGCTAAGTCAACCCTGAGCCAGTCAGGATCAAACTCACTGCTCACTCCACCAGTTCGATTCTGACCAGCTCAAGGTTGACTCAGCCTTCCATCCTTCCGAGGTCAGTAAAATGAGGATCCAGATTGTTGGAGCCAATAGGCTGACTCTGTAAAGAACTGTGAAGAGGTATATAAATCTAAGTGCTATTTCTATTACAATACACTATCGTTTGGTCTGTAGACCATATGGAATGGACGTTTATCTGTGTGTTTGTGTAGGTGTGTCTACCTGTTTTTCTCTGCCTGTGTGAGTCTCTGTGGATCTACTTCTGCCTGTGTGTGTACACACTTAGCTATCTAACATTGGGTTCAAGTTATTTTACACCTTACCAGTAAAACAAAAATTATTCAGTTAAGCAGACAATAATGACTGCCGTGGCCATATGGATGCAGAAGGAAGGGAAAATGGCACTTTTATTTCATTTCAGCTGCTTCATATGACTAAAGAAAACCCCAACTCTCAATCTGTAAAAAATGGGAGCCTTTTCTATTGCGGTATCATCTACCGTACCGTTTTGTTTTGCTTGCCTGTTGGAATGGCAGTACACATTTCACATGTACAATGCGCCAGGCTGGGGGGGGGGGGGGAAGGAGGAGGCGAAATGCTAAGGAAAACATGCGGTAAATGGTTGCTTTAATAAGTCCTGTTCCATTGAAAGGAAATAAAACCTGAGTATTAATGAGATATAATTATATATTTAAAATCTTTTTTCTCTCCCTTGTGCAGTATACAGAATTAATGCCAGTAAACTCACAAACTGCAACATTCTACTCCATTACATCTGCAATGATTAGAGATAGTTTGAACATCTGGCATATAATCTGTGATAGAAAACAGCATTCTGCACTTTAATGGACGTCTGGAGGCTACACATATCTGATTTTATTTCTCTCGGCTTAACTCTTTCGGGGGAAGACGGGATGTGATGCCTCCCTGCTTTCATCTCTATGAATTTTGGAGGAAAAGCCCCCCCCCCTCTCTCTCCCTCACTCCGGGTTTATTCTGCTGCTTCGTTTTTCTTTAAAAACAAAAACAAAAAACCCTCTGCACTTTATAACCTCAAGTTTATAGAGTGGGGCTGATTTTGAACGGGGGGTGGGGCTGGGGGGGGAATTGCAAATGGTTCATAACACAGCAGCGAAGTTTTAGATGGCGTCATCCATTCTCGATGGGAACTTTTTAGCTTCCAATGGATTGGGGAATTTCTTGGCTACCAATAGAAACAGGCGAAATGATCAAATGGTTTCAGGGAACGCCCCCCCCCCCATTCCTGGTCAAGCAAATATTATTTTTAAGCATCGGTTAGAGAGTTCGCTTCCAATCTTTGTGAGTAGGTGCCCATGTTTGTTAGAGGAGGCAATGTGAGGGTGTGGTGGTTGTCTTTGGTTTGTGCCAAGAAGAAGGAAAGATGGTTTAAGAAGAGAACCAAAGTGGGGAGGAAATATACTGTTTTTGAGGGGTCTCTGAGTGTTGTGGTCCGCCAGCGGCCAGCCAAGCCGGTGGCAGATTTGGAGAGTGAGGAGGTGGGGGAGGAACATGGGCCAGTCCTGGAGTGTGGGGAAGGCTCTGATGAGGGATCTGTGTCAGAGAGGCAGAGAGGGGGCCAGAGCCGTATGCCAGTTTTCAACTGCCTTCAGAGTCAGGCAGAAATGAGGCAGACAAACAGCTGGAGCCTGTTCCCAATGTGCGCATGCACAGAGTTGCCAGACGAAGGGAACAGCTAAAGAACAGGGATTGACTTGGAAGTAAGGCCACAGGTGGACAATGAATGGCCCCTCTCAGAGGAAGTAAAAGAGGAGCGAAAGGGGAGTGGAGTTTCCAGGAGACAATTAGTTCGCTTAATTGGTTCCTGACTCTCCGAGATGCCTTGCCAAGTTTTGCAGATATGGGCCTGCCAGCTCTCTATGCCAGATAAGGTCGGTGACTGTAAATCCTCCCTTGAAAGACTTTGCTGGATGCGAATAAGCAGAATTCACAGTAAATTAATAAAAGGTTTTTGTCGGGACCAGGAGTTTGCTTCGTGCTCTTGGGAAGCCTCGGTCAGAACACCGAGCTTGGTTGTGTTCCAACACATCCTCAGTACTGATGCTGTTACCTAGTTTGGGTAATGAAACGTCTGCAAGAAAACATCCAAGATCAGAGAGCACTCATTTCAACCCTGAGCTACAAATATTCTACTACGTGTATATATATATATATATATATATATGTCATGGCCTGGCCAATTTCTGAATTTACGGGATAGTTTTAGGGAGTGGAGCTTCTCTCTGCTAGTTGCAAAAGAATGTGCCCCATTTGAAGGTGTAAGTTCCACCATGCCTATCATAGCAGCCTATTCTTCAGGAAATCTTCACAGTGATTTTTTTTTCTTAAATACCGCCGTTCACCTTGAGATGAGTGCTACCTTTTGTAAAAAACAAACAAAAAAACCCTCATAAATAACTTCCTCCTGTATTTTTAAACGGCATTTATAGCGACATTTTCGTAGTATGAAATTTATTTAGTTGAGATCAATTGACAACTGACAACTTTTTTTAAAAAAACAGATGGTTATTCAACTAAAAATGTTTGAACTTGTTGAAATGGGCACTCAGGCAAAAATCAAATTTAGATTTGTTAAACGTTCTTTTAGAAAACACGGACAACATTATTATTTCTGTTGAGAGCAGAAAAAGAAACACAAGCCGTGGAAATACACCTTCTCTCACTGTCAGTCTGAATTAGAAGAATTATACAATGGCATTCTACTCTCTCCCAATTTTATGTAATTCTCTTATATTCTTAATTCCTTTTCTTTTCTTTTTTTATCATCTTGTACGTGGTAAATTCGCTCTTCTCAGCTAAGGTTTGCGGTATTTGTACATTTTTGATGTCCCTAAAGTACAACTCTGCAAGAGTTTGACTGGCACCAAGTTTCATTGAAAAAATTAGATTATTTCACTGCTCGGTGTAGGGTGTGCGTTTTGCCCCAAGCTAAACAGAGTAGGTTTTAGCCCTATTGCGTTCTATTGGGACCACTGATGAAAAGAGAAAGAAAATGACAAATCTAGATGTTTCATTTTTATTGTACTATTATCTCTTGCCGACGCTGAAGGAAGACTGGAAATTGGACTTTATAAACCGGTATTAAGACTGATTGAATGACTAACTTCAGTCAAGATCAGCGCTTCTGTTAAAATGGCTCAATAAAAGAAACGGAGAGAGTCAGTATAAACAGCTTTATCTCTGTATGAGAAAATAAATAAATAGATTTCTTCCTCTCTCCCCCCCCCTAAAAAAAAACACCATATCGTCCAGTCCCCCCAAAGGACAACTTTTAAAATTCTACTGATGTTGACATGCATTCCTGGAGCAAAGCAGCGCCAATGAAGAAGTACAAATTTCTAACCATAACACACTGAAGCGGATGGAGTGATCGAATACATCTAGAAAATACCAAATTGGAGGAGAATGGGGAGAGGGAGCCGTACCAAGTGATTCCCAGTGGAAAATCCTAGAATTTTGTGGACCGTTATGAATTGTTGCTCATTAAGAGGCAGATTTTCTTAAGTCATTATACAATATACTTTCACAAATGTATGAAAGTAGAGACCAAGGCATAAAGTATAAGGCATAAAGAGTAGAGAATGTTTACGTCTATGCCGAGGGGTGTGATGGCTCAGTGGTTAAGATGCTGTGCTTGTCTGCTGGAAAGTCGACAGCTTGGGTTTGAGTCCTGAGCGCTGCATGATGGAGTGAGCTCCTGTTACTTGCTACAGCTCCTGCCAGTCTAGCAACTCGAAAGCATGCAAATGCAGGTAGATAAATAGGTACCACTTTGGTGGGAAGTTGACAGCATTCTGTGCTCCTCGGTATATTGTCATGCTGGTCACATTGACCATGGAAACAGAGATGAGAAATGGCCTCTAGAGTCAGACACAACTGGACGGGGAAATCTTTAACTTTACTGGAAACTGAGGTTTAGGTGATAACTTTAATCTATCCAGGAAGAAAATGGCAAAGTCTGAAAGACTTAGCCAAAACCTGCACTGAAAACATTTTTCCGCCTTAATCCCATGTGACTGTAAATCAGTGTGGTCAATGGAAGACGTTCTTTGAATGCAGACCACTGTGTTGTAGAAAATTTCAGAAGAGTTCCTCCGGTGACATATAGTATTACAGCATTGTCAAGAATGATGCTTCTACTCCCAAATGCTATCTTCCTAGATTGTCAAATTCTCCTTCCTTGTCAGTGCTTAGAATAAACTTTTGGTGCTTCCTTGAGGGCATAAAACTCTTTGCAAGTAGCTTAAGATGTAAGTCTATTGTTCTGGTGTCTTCGGATAAACCTGAATAAAATTGGAAGCATCTCATTTGCAACTCTTCACAGTGAGATCTAATGGAGGCAGACAGCTGCAATATCTGAAATACATATCAGACCTTTCCAGTGGTCCTTTTTTCCTGGTTCTCTTCATTCCATATGTAGCTCGCTGCATGGCCAGCTGCAGTCTCTTTCTTAGGCCATATCCTAATATGTCTAAGCCATCCTTTCCTTAATGGAGATCTCTGACATGGATTTATCTACCACAAAACAAGCTTAATAATAGACAGTGAACAGTCAGCTTCAAGTATTCATTCTGACTTTGTCAGTGGTTCAAAGGAAGGAATTCCTGATCCAGCTTTGATTCTCATCAGTTGCTGGAATTTTTTCATTAAAGTTTCTGATTAGAAAGATTTACTGTACACTAATAAAGCTTTTATGAAAAAATTCCACCAAGTGCTATGTGTCAAACATAGGTCCTGTACACAGTGGAATCGAGGTTTAAATTCTTGCAACTTTTTGTACCACTTACACATTTGAAGTCCTAGATTTCATCTATTCCTTTTTGGGGAATTGGATTAATCTGATATCAAGTTATTTGTTTCTGACAGACTGAAAACTTCTTACAGCAGCAACAAAGAAATGGATCATTTTCTTCTTCTTCTTCTTCTTCTTCTTCTTCTTCTTCTTCTTCTTCTTCTTCTTCTTCTTCTTCTTCTTCTTCTTCTTCTTCTTCTTCTTCTTCTTCTTCTTCTTCTCCTTCTCCTCCTCCTCCTCCTCCTCCTCCTCCTCCTCCTCCTCCTCCTCCTCCTCCCCCCACTTGGAATCAGCCCAAAAAAAATTGGGAAAAGATTTATGAGAATCAAATCTTATATTTTAGAATGGAACTGACCAGTTCTGTGAGGAGAATGACAAAAACAGCATCAAACCATTGCAATCCAAATCCTATGCTTTTATATATACACCCCTGGACCCCCATAGGATTGGCCTTAAAAAGTGCTTTCAGATTAAATTATTACACTCATATGTATAATTGGACCACTTGCTTTCCAAAATAGCAGGAGCACTTAGACTTATATTCACAGTGCTTTCCATCCCTCTCTAAGCGGTTTACAGAGTCATCCTCTTGCCCCCAAAAATCCTCATTTTACCCACCTCAGATGGATGGAAGGCTGAGTCAATCTTGAGCCTGGTGAGATCTGAACTGCTGGACTGCAGCTAGCAGTCAGCTAAAGTAGCCTGCAGTTCTGCACCCTAACCACTGCGCCACCATTATTATATTGATAAAATAAATTTATCAATATAATAATGACATTTCCAAGCTGGAATGCAGAATGCTTGTAAGTAGATTACATGTAAGTCAAATGGGGCATTGTTTCACTTTCTCCAATGCTTGGAATGGTTGGCTGGGAATCGAGACGTTTTAGACATTCCTACAAGGTATACACACACACACACAAACATATGGCTCCATACAGTAAAACAAGTGTATAAAACTCAATAAAAATGGCGAACTCACAGTGTTCAAATGAGAAAAAAGAGGAATCAATCCATATGTTGAGTTGACTTGATTCATGTGTTGTTGGTAAGTGGAGAGTGTATTTGGTTGGTAGGAAAGGGAGACATTCCAGGATTATGAGCAAAATGATATTTTGTTAAGAGAGAGAGGGGGGAGGGAGAGATAGATAGAGGGGGAGGGGGGAGGGGGAGAGGGAGAAGGGGAGAGAGAGAGAGAGAGAGAGAGAGAGAGAGAGAGAGAGAGAGAGAGAGAGAGAGAGAGATTGAGATTAATCCAAAACAGACTGAATCCATTAGAAAAAAGATTATAGAAATAACGAATGATTTAATGCTATCTGATCTTCCTGGAGTCAAAAGTGTTTTTGATTGGGAAAATCTTCAGCAACAATATGCACAATTTCAAATACTTTGAAAAGTATCTGCTTCCCATTAAGTTCCCCAATCTCTATTAGAAATACGGACACCTACTAAAATGTTTTACAGACACACCTTTTCACAGGTGTGTTAGAATTGTTTTTGGCCCTGTTGGTTACATGTACTGGGATGTGTACTCCTAACACAATTGTTTGGGGTGTGTGTGTATGATTGCCTTAGGAAGCTGGTAACTTCTCCTACGTTCTCCTTTTAAATTTGTCCTCTAAAATCATAACCATTCTTCTCAAGAAAAGCTTGTCCCCTATTGACAGACAAGTCAACAGCAAGGAGAAAAAATGGACATTCTGAAATGGGATAATCCAGTGTTGTAATTCAGTGTCAGACTGTGATAATGCATTAACAAAGAATAACATCTGGGGAATCTGTGGCCCTCTATATTACATGTTAGGAGTTGTCCGACATTTGATAGTCTATAAATTCTCACCAAGAACTTGCTTTATTATCTCATATTAAAAACTACCTTTTAATGACCATGTAATCCCTTACCGTCAGCTCCATCCCATTGTTCTATTACCTCATATTGGGGTGGGATAACTGTGAAAAATAGGTAAATGAAGCAACGGAACAACATTGTTCTTGTTTCCAAAAGCAATTTCAGCACAAGAAGACAATGGTCCTAAACGTATCTATTGGGATACATCCATTAAACTCATAAGACTCATAATATTGCAATATATGTATTTCTGTTTCATAATACAGGCATGTGCGTATCATACCAGATTTAGAAAATCAACATCCGAATCTCAATTTTGGAATCACGTTGATTTTCCTTTCAGAAAGGAGATAGGTTAAACCTTTGGATTTTTCATGAGAATAATGTCTATGGAGATTCTAAGTCCTCCATGTCATAGTTGCCCCAAAGGTGTTTTTCAAAAGGCAACTGGACTTCCTTTGTTTTTCCTTGAAGATTTTTGCTCCTCATCCATGACGTTTCTTCAGTTATGAGTGAATGGAGGAGAAAGGAAGCATTTGTATTCTTTGCAATCATCTCATTGTTAGTCCACTTTCTGAGATACGTTGAGGCCACTTGGATGTTTATTTGCACCATCAGAGTCATCTGAACAGTGCAAATGGGTGTATTTATTTATTTATTTAAATTTATACCCCGCCCTTCTACTAAAAAAGGACCCAGGGTGTGGAACATTCTTGGAATTGCTTGAAGAAAAGAAGAGCTAAGAAATCAGGGTCGACTTGGAAGTAAAGCCAAAGGTGGAAGGTGAATGGCCACTCACTCCCAAAGGAAATAAAAGAGGAGTGAAAGGGGAGTAGGCTTTTGCAGAAAACAATTTGTTCATTCGTTCATTCATTTCAGGAGTGTGAAGATCTGTCCGTGAACCTTAGAGACTCTGTGCCCAGTCTTTCCTTGCACAGCACTGCGTTTGGAAAATATTTACGTGGCAGCTTTCCATGCTAGATAAAGTCTGTGGTCATAACTTCACCTTTGGAAGACCGTTTGCCAGGCCTTTGCTGAATGTGAATGAGAGGAATTCACATTCGGTTAATAAAACAGGTTTTGTCGGGACCCGTTATTCAGTGAATGAACAATTGAAGAAGAAATTTGAGAAGGAGAAGTCTGAGTTCAGTGTGAGTTGTACTACGGTTTTGAATCTTACCACTTCCACCTGTTGCTTCCCATGAATGCAGCTCTCTGACTGCATGTGTCCAACTCAAAATCCCATCTTCATCCTCACCCATTCTTAAACCTGAGGCCTAAAGACCACCTACAACTTCCAAACCTTCTTGAAGGAAGACATCCACAGGACAGTCAAGAACAAGTTGAATCTTCTGAATCTCACCTTTTTGCTCCTGTTCTTCAGAAATTTGGTCTTTCCACCCCTCTGGATCCTTTGATCTTGGAGAGAGAGGTGGAACGCCCACCCCGGAATAAGCATGAGGAACATTCTTGCAATGTTTCAACAATATAACAAACAATAAAAATATTGCATTAAACATTGAGGGACACTTTAACCATGCAGTGGCTGTGCCTGAAAATTAAATATCCCAGCCATTAATTTCTCCGTCTTCAAATGACTGAAAAGCAACAGTCCACATTAAAGTCTAACCACTTGTAAAATTGGATTTTTGAAGATTAAGCCTTGTCCGAAGTAATGCTGGCCAAAGGGAGGGGGAAAAAATAGGTGGAAGAGGAACATTAAAGCCGTGTTTTGTATATTATACCCAACCGGGATTCATGCTGATCACATAAGGTTTCCCAACGATGTGATTTAAAGGAGCTCTGATAGTAAACCCTGCAAGATATGGAGCAGAGAACATTTCAACCCATGGGTAATGAGATATTGATCTCCCGGTCTCCGGGTCACAGGTTCAAATTTGCATAGGTTGGCAGTGACTTCGAGTGAGCAAAGTGGCACCAACTTCATCATGTACACATTTTGTTTCCCCGCACTCCATAAAATGCAAAGATCAAAGGCAAAGGGTTGGATTTGCATTGAGAATTAGGGGATACATTTTTGTGGGGGGGGGGGGGTCACGTTTGGATGCAAGCCAACGACAACGCCGTGTTCCAGATTAAGGTCGAGACTCTGTGCTTGCTTTCACATGTCTCCCAAAGGTGCCCAAGGTTTTCGGATAGAAACACACAGAGATGCCAAAGATTGCGATGGGTATTTGAGACAAGCAACCAATTCACCTCAGTTTATTTATTTATTTATTTATTTGGTTTAATTTATACCCCGCCCTTCTCCACAGAGGACCCAGGGCGGCGCACAGGAAATTTAAAAAACATACAAAAATACAATAAATATAATTTTAAAAAACTATTAAATAACCCCATCCTGCGCTAAAACCAAATTTTAAAACCCAATTTAAAACTATCTTAAGTCCCCAAGGGAGGTTAGGCTAGGCCGGCTTGTTGAAACAGATATGTCTTAAGACATTGGCGGAAGAGGCGGAGGTCGGTGATGGTACGTAATTTAGGGGGTAGGTCATCCCAGAGGGCTGGCCCCGCCACAGAGAAGGCTCTTCCCCTGGGCGTCGCCAGTCGGCATTGTCCGGCCGACGGTACCCTGAGGAGGCCCTCTCTGTGGGAGCGTATCGGTCTGAGGGATGTATGGGGCAGGAGGCGGTCTCGCATATAACTAGTTAAACCATTTGGAACGTTGTGGGGGGCTGTAGTTAATTTTTAAATTGGGACACAAACACAACCATCTTGATTTGTCCATCTTGCTTTTAAAAACTTGTCTAGGCTTGATAATCTTTATGACTATCATTAAGTGCGGTATCTTATGATTATTGACAAATGTATCTTGTCTTTTTATGTACACTGAGAGCATCTGCACCAAAGACAAATTCCTTGCGTGTCCAATCACACTTGGCCAATAAAGAATTCTATTCTATTCTATTCTATTCTATTCTATTCTAAAGGGATATGGTAGTTGCGTGGCTAAGACACTGAGCTTGCCGATCAGAAAGATCGGCAGTTCGATGGTACAAATCGCTAGCGCCACATAACAGAGTGATTGCCATTACTTGTCCCAGATTCTGCCCACCTAGCAGTTCAAAAGCAAGTAAAAATATGCAAGTAGAAAAATAGGAACCACCTTTGGTGGGAAGGTAACAGCGTTCCGTGCCCCTTCAGCATTTAGTCATACTGGCCACATGGCCATGGAGACATCTTCAGACAGCGCTGGCTCTTCGGCTTTGAAATAGAGATGAGCACCGCCTCCTAGAGTCAGAAACGACTAGCACATATGTGCAAGGGGAACCTTTACCTTTAGGCTTTATAAAATGAATCCACATCAAAGTAAAACTAAAAATGTTCATAAGTATGTGTTTTTTAAAAAAAATTGACAGTTCCATACTTACTGTACAAGTCAGGCCCAGATGAGGGTTTACTCAGCCTCCCATCCTTCCAAAGTTGGTAAAATGAGGACCCAGACTATTGGGGGCATGAGGCTGACTCTGTAAACGCCTTAGAGAGGGCTGTAAAGTACTGTGAAGCAGTATATAAGTCTAAGTGCTATTGTTATTTATAGGACATCTATAAAAAAGCATTCTTAGTAGATGTGACTCAGGTGTACCTGGTACCTGAAAGCAACCTTAAATCCTGTCCTATTTCTTGTGCAAATCCACATTACAACAGAAACTGATTTCACCAGGTGAGACCGCATATTCCCTCGCTAAAAATCAGCCCTAGTGTATTCCCAGCGGCTTTTCAATAAAGAATTATTTTCCGAGCCCAGACAACACCACTATAATGTAGTGATTTTGGAAATGGCACTTCATTCATTGAAAGCCTGCCTTTCATGCAAATGGCAATTTGTAGCCCGAGTATAAAAATTGCACGTTGGGAAGCAATATAACACAGCTGCACGCTGTTGTCACAAGCGCATGCAAACAGCAGCCTTCTGCAAGGAAGGGCATGTTATATGTCGAGTGGCCTCTTGCAAGGAACCTTTGCGAAGTTCACACTCATGCACACACAGAGACACACGACTCCCAGCCTCTTTTCAGGTCACACCGGCACTATAGTTAGCGAATTGATAAGGTTCCTCTGTTAAGCTTTATTACTTCTGACACCAGCCTATGACACTTTATAAAAAGAAGTAATCCAGAACAATCTCTAGGTAATTAACACCTAGATAAACAAACATAAATTTCTATATTGCATTTATTTGGACTACCACTCAAATATGCGTGAACCATGCTTTTTTAATTAAAAGATAAATCTATGTGACACTTAGCCTCAAACTTAATTATTCAGCATAGTATAATAAAAAATACAGCCCATTAAATGTGTCTTGCTCTGTATTTCTGTATTAACAGCAAAACAGTTCACTCTGGGATCATTTAAATTTTCTTCCCTCCTCTTTTCCTGCGATTTCCCTATCCACTGAAGCTCCCTCTTTCCCTCCCTCCCTTTCTTTTTCAATATGACTTTAGCAACACCAACAGGTGAAGAGCTGCAGATTCCTTGGCTGTTGCAGGTTTTCTTCGTCTCATTCGGCTTTTTCTCTTTGAAAGGTTAGCCCACCACTGCGGTTTTTACTGTCCTGCTTCATCTACCAATGTTCTTCCCTCTGTCCATGGTTTCTGCCCCACAAGGACATCAAGGGAACAAGGATCCCACAGTGAAGCCCCATTTTGGTGGGACTGTGTTTAGGATCCCCAAAACTGGGCATGTCCCCACACTGGAGGTTTATAGCGCAGGTGTTAAAAGAGGAAGGAAGAGTTTAACAGGATGGGGTGAGTGAGGGATTTTAGGCCTTGTACAAGATTCAACGAGAAACATTAAGCTATTTGGGAATGTCTTGTCAAGATATTCAACCCTCTGCACAGCAAAGATGCCAATCTAACTAAAATCCTCCCTCCCTCACAATCAGGAGGTTGTGAGTTCAATCCTAGGTAGAGGCAGATGTAAGATCTCCTGCTTGGGCAGGGGATTGGACTAGATGACCTGCAAGGTCCCTTCCAACTCTTGTTAATCTGTTACATTTTATTGGCAGTCATTTTTCCTCCCTCCCTCCCTCCCTCCCTTCCTTTTTCACATTTTATTGCAGCCTTCCTGCCTTCCTCTCTTACATTTTATTGGCAGCCATCTTTCCACCCTCCCTCCCTCCTTTCCCTTCTTCCTTCCTAGTATTAGTTACCAGCAATCATTAGCACAGAGGATATTACCTAGTTTAGGTAGTGAAACATCTGCAAGAAGCAAGCTCAGAGAGCACCAAGGACCCCTCTTTTCTACCGAGCTACAAATATTCTTCCTTCCTTCCTTCCTTCCTTCCTTCCTTCCTTCCTTCCTTCCTTCCTTCCTTTCTTTTTCTTCCTCCCTCCCTCCCTTCCTTTTTATTTTCTTTCTTCCTCAATATTCTGCTGTCTAACAATACAAATAAATATCCTTCAGAGTCCTTATTTTTGAATGGAAGACCTCATTGATCAAACCACTTGTAATACTCAAATTCTCTCTCCCTCTCATTCACATACACATATCTGAGTCCCTTGCGGTCCATACAGAACATTCCTAGGAATATGGAGAGTAAGTTCGGTTGCTCACATCAGCCATGTCTGATCGGCCTTCGTTTTCAGAACAGCACTTGGATCCCAGTGAGGTCTTGATCTCCAAATGAACCCAGTGCCATGTAAAGAAAAGAAAAGTCCACCTGTTCAGTTTGAGATCTCCTCTAAAACCTTACATACTCCCCAACCATCTCCCATGGTTGGATAATTGCTTGATGTGAGAAAGAGGCAAAGTTCTGTGATAGCAATTTCACACGTTCAGGTTATCAATGTGATAATAGCAATTATCACATGGAAGATCAGAGCTCACCAAAGATAATTAGCCAGGAAAGGCAGTGAAACACCCGAGGCATCATTTAACGTAGCAAAATTGTGGTACACCACACGCACAGGCATCAATGCATGGCCACATCAGTGCAAGTAGTCCTTAACTTGCAACGGTTCACTTAGGCATCATTCGAACTTACAATTTCACTGAAAAAAGCGACTTATGACCATTTTTCACACCATTGTAAATTTTGAAGAGTCACTAAATGAATTGGTTGTAAGTTGAGAAGGACCTGTACAAAAATCAGACTATGTATAGGATAAATGAGGGGAAAAATGGGCTGCCTCTAAGATTGTACAACTTTCCATTGTTGTAGATTGTTTTACAACGGATGGGTGTTGAATTTATCTGCTACAGTACAGCAACCCCCTTATTTTCAAAAGCTAAACGTATCTTTTACCTAAAATGATCAATGTTTGATATATCCAATTTCTTTTTTCCGTAATACAGCCAACAGCATCACAAAAATGGCTACCGTATACTGGCATTTCAACAACCTTTTAATGAAGTTATAACTATGTGCTTGTATATGAAGAGATGGATGTAGATATTGTATAGATTTATTCAGGAAACAAAATGAGATAGAACCAGGGATGAAAACCAGCAGGTTCTGACAAGTTCTGGAGAAAGTGGAAATTTTGAGTAGTTCGGAGAACCGGGAAATACCACCTCTGGCTGGCCCCAGAGTGTGGTAGGAATGGAGATGTTGCAATATCCTTCCCCTGGAGTGGGGATGCAATGGGGATTTTGCAGTATCCTTCCCCTGGAGTGGGAAGGCAATGGAGATTTTGCATTATCCTTCCCCTGGAGTGGGGAGGGAATGGGGATTTTGCATTATTCTTCCCCTGGAGTGGGAAGGCAATGGAGATTTTGCATTATCCTTCCCCTGGAGTGGGAAGGCAATGGAGATTTTGTATTATCCTTCCCCTGGAGTGGGGAGGCAATGGAGATTTTGCAGTATCCTTCCCCTGGAGTGGGAAAGCAATGGAGATTTTGCATTATCCTTCCCCTGGAGTGGGGAGGCAATGGGGATTTTGCAGTATCCTTCCCCTGGAGTGGGAAGGCAATGGGGATTTTGCAGTATCCTTCCCCTGGAGTGGGAAGGCAATGGAGATTTTGCAGTATCCTTCCCCTGGAGTGGGGAGGCAATAGAGATTTTGCAGTATCCTTCCCCTGGAGTGGGGAGGGAATGGGGATTTTGCAGTATCCTTCCCCTGGAGTGGGGAGGGAATGGGGATTTTGCAGTATCCTTCCCCTGGAGTGGGGAGGGAATGGGGATTTTGCAGTATCCTTCCCCTGCCACGCCCACCAAGCCACGCCCACAGAACCGGTAGTAATTTTTTTGTGTGTGAATTTCACCACTGGATAGAACAGTTTGCAAGTCACTGAATGGCCCAACTGTGGCTTGACTGTTACCTACCTTTTTCCCAAATCGTACAAAACAGAAGCGAGAAAAAACTGTGACTTTCTAATAAACATAAACAAGTTGGGAGTGGTGTGGGGACCCCCTTCTCTTTATTTCCCTAGAGGGAGAAGTTTTATTGCGTAAAACACTGGATAAAACTGTACTGCTTCAAAGACATTTTTATTCTAACAGCAGAAAGAAAATAAAATAAAAACAGTCATTTTCTGGCAAGGGAAACAACTTTTAATACTTCTATACCAGAATAAAGTTTTGTCAACTGATGTCTTATAATAATAAATAATGACCAAGAATAAACTTTAAATACAAAGGTTTTTTTTTCCTAATTGTTACAAGCATAGCAACAAAACCCTCTACTCTATTGATCTCAGAATCTCTCCAAGATATATATACTGTATATATATATATATTCTTTTGCTTAGGAATGTAGACAGTATTTTGACCAATATCACAGACTACAGAAGTTACAGAGGAAAAAACTTGACATGTTTAGATATGAGAAGCATGATGATATTCAGAAGCTGACGGTATTTCATTGCTCCTGTCACATGTTGGTATTCCAAGTTACAAATGTTCCAGGGTAGTGAAAAAAATGGGCGAATGTCGGAGGCCAAAAACGATGAGGACAGTAGCACCAGACTAAGTGGATTCAACACACACACATCACAAAAAACAGGAAGTAAAGTTTCCAGTGTCACAAACAGAATTATTGCCTGTCGTATCTGAAAGATGCTCAGAAACCATGAGAGGAGCTGCAAAAAAGTGCAAGAAAATGGAATGTGGGATTGTTTTAAAAAAGTATTATTATTATTATTATTATTATTATTATTCTAGTCCCTCTTTTTTGTTTTTTCTCGCTAAGATACTGAAGGCGTCAAAGACACGAAGAAAGCAAGCGACCGAATCACAGTCAGCAAAACACAGTAGTGCAGTTAAAATCCTAAAGCTTACTACAGTCAGAAAGTCCTCTGTTTTATAGGGTGATCCTTCCCTTGGGATCGTAACAAACAGTTGCATTCAGTCGATTGACTTGATTTAAGTAAGGCAGTGAGAACTAGGCTAGGAGAAAAACAAACAAATCAAAATTAAAACTAAAATGAGAAGAAAAAAAAACCCCATCTTGCCCTTTACCGCAGGAGCTGTGCAAGGCAACCTCCCTTTAACTCAGTGCTTCTCAAGGGGCGCGAGGCTCCGTAAAGGGGGGCGCGTTTGACCTCGGCAAACACTGTCATAACAAGCCAAGCCCCGTGTTTATGTCTCTGTATCCAGTCAGATGCTGACAAGGACCTTCTCCTGTGAAACATAACGCTGGCCCAATTAATCAAACTTGCTAAAGAAATCGGGCTACCGCTGCTGACATTTGCATCGATAGTGAGCATTAAGCCAGTACATGTGACTGTGCATGCTCCTCCCTTTCGAGGAGAACAGACCCGATTGGATAGACATGATGCTCTATCCTGATTAGCCAAACCCGCCCGTGTGACTTTTAGACCCGGATGATACTATTTACAGTCGCGCGGGGGGCGCGAAATGTTTTCTTCTTCCTAGGGGGGCATGACAGAAAATAATTGAGAAGCACTGCTTTAACTGAAGTTTCAGTAGGGTGTCAGTTGTATTTGATTTCATTTTTCTGACAACAATTTGCAAACAATATTCCTTATTAACCTGAGAACTTTCTTTTCTTCTCCCACCCCCACCCTTTACTTTCTCAGTCTCGGGACTGCTACAAATTTTATTTACATTTTTGCTGTTCGGGGAGTGTATTTTAAGGCTCTTGTGTTTTAATCTGTGCTCCTAGCCTCCAAGGATACATCATCCATCTTTCTTTCTTTCTTTCTTTCTTTCTTTCTTTCTTTCTTTCTTTCTTTCTTTCCTGAATGATTTTGTTTTGAGGAGGAAGTAACAAACACCAATTGCACTCGTTCACAAAGGAACAGCCTGAAAACGCTCCATAATTTTGTCAGTCCAACCGAAGCCGTAACGAACTATAACTGTCTTGCTTCTTTCTTTCTTCTTTCTTTCCTTTGTTTTCTTTCCCCCTGTCCATTTAAGACTTCTCTTAAAATCACACTCAAAGCTTCTTAGATGAGAAGCAACAGAATTCAATTTGGAGGGGCCAATTAGTAGAAAAGGCTAAAATTTGCAAAAATATAGAACATGCCTTTTCCCCACCTTAGAAAAACAATAAATGTTTCTAATACTTCTTCGCCATACTATTTTTTGTTCTTTTTTTTTTTTTGTTCTTTTCAGCCAAGACAAAATTCATAGTTCAGAATCAAATGGTTGGAAATTTTTCTTCTCAAAAAACAAACGAACCCAAAACCATTCTCAAAATACCAAGCTGCTTGTTGAGAAGAAGAAACAAACATCTGTGAAAACGAATCTTACGTGGGACCCCTTCATTCATGTTTTCTATGGAAGAACTAGTTATCTGCACTGAACTCTCCTCTAGATAAGGCTAACTAGTTGCCCTAACCAGTATGTCCTTTAATAGACATCTCTAAATCCCTCTATAGCAAGCTATTTTGTTACAAAGGAACAAGACAAGAAAGAAGGATAAACCATTTCCCCATCAATATGCAGGTTGAGCTTGGGGTAGGGAATCACATCAGAGCCTCAAAGAAAGTATACAATAGATCAACAGCTTCTTATTGGTTAAAAGGTTTTTCCCCCCACTCTAAATTCCATTAATTTATCTGGTCGGCTGTTGGTGGGTGTGTCTGTGGGTCTGTTGGTGTATATCTTTTTAAAATTAAAACATAAAAGCACAATCCTTTTCAATATAGGTCAGAACTGACCGTGGCTTATGGACAATCTAGAATTTCTCCTGTAGTGCAGCCAAATTGATTTTCTCTGCAGTGACAGCTCCGGTCAGCCTGGCACCATTTCAGTCAACCCACACACGTCTCATTATTATGCTAGGCAAATGACAGCGGTTGGTGTCATATTAAAAAAAGGTGTTTTCAGCACTGAAAATGCAACCCCTCACACACGCACATACACAATCCCACCATCTTCAAGGCAACGGGAAATCGATATCCAATGGTATCCATTTTATTGTTCTTGATAAGAGCACTATTGCTGGGGGAAAAAACCCATCCATATTCACATTGGAAATGTCTTTCTTTCTTTCTTTCTTTCTTTCTTTCTTTCTTTCTTTCTTTCTTTCTTTCTTTCTTTCTTTCTTTCTTTCTTTCTTCCTTCCTTCCTTCCTTCCTTCCTTCCTTCCTTCCTTCTCTCCTCTGTTTCTTGAAATAATCTTGCAGTGTCCTCAACTTTGAGGGTGTGAGGAAGCATCCATTTGATTTAAGAGCCACCTACTTGGTTGGAAGTATTTGTCGCCAGCTAACAGTTGAACAGCCATTTTCAAAGAATGCATCCCCCTCATCTTGCTTTCCCCTCCCCCATACATACATACATACATACTTACAGGGGTGTGTTTGTGTTTGTGTGTGTGTGTGTGTGTTTGTGTACGCTTCTGAGCATTTGCACAAGTGGAAGGAAGGACTGTCCACAGAAGGCTGTTTAAGCCCGCATTCTGGGATTCCAATGCTTGTCGTCAAACCGTAAAGTCATATTGCAAGTGCACAGCTGGAGTTGTTGGGTTGCATTATTCGTGAGACTTGCTGTCTTCCTCGGTTGACTCCACTGAGCTGCCGAGTTTGATGGACGAAGTTTCTTCTAAAGTCCCAGAAGTCTCGGAGTCGACTCTGGAGCGCTTGAACCTGCGATCAGGGTACTGGCTATTGTCAAAAGGCATGCGATGGACGCAGAGAACGTGAGTCTTGAGATTTCCCTTCTGAGAGGCACTGTAGGGGCAGTATCTGCACTGGAACGGCCTGTGACCTGCGCAACAGACAAAGATCAGATTAGTTTATGCTCACCTCTTGTTACTTTTCTGTAAGGGAGAATGCAGAATAGAACTCCCTCGGGTTTTCATACACCTATGTTTGAGCTGATCGTTGCTTCTTAGCCTAGGTTTATACATGACCCAGTATCACATGCAGCTTTAGTTGTTGTAAGTTGTGCCTGATTCTCCATGACCCCAAGGACTATAGTACACCAGACCCTCCTGTCCTCCACCGTCTCTCCAAGTTTGCCCAGATGTCCATTGTGTCAATGACCCTATCTCACCCTCTGCCATCCCCATCTCCTTTGGGGTTTGGGTTTTCTATGGCAGACAAAAGTGAGCATTCCTATCATGGTTTAGGGACATTTTCATTTTGCAGCCATGCCTATCCTTGCCCTTCCCTTCCCTGACACCCAATAATCAGGAAGGAAAGTGGAAGATGTATCTAAAGGATGGCTACCATTCCAGGTGGCCAATGGGGTACAGAGACCATCATGCTTTGTTACTGTTCTAACCTAGGCTTCCCAAGGGCATGAAGCAAACTCCTTGTCCCAACAAAAAACCCTTTTATTAATTTACTGTGATTTTTGCTCATTCACATACACTCCCTTTCAAGGGAGGATTTACAGTCACAGACCTTATCTGGCTTGGAGAGCTGACAGGCTGATATCTGCAAAACCTGGCAAGGAGTCTCAGAGAGTCATGAAAACTCCACTCCCCTTTCTCTTCTCTTTTATTTATTTTATTTATGCCATTCATCATCCACCTGTGGCCTTAGTCCCAAGTCAACCCCTGTTCTTTAGCTGTTCCCTTTGCCTGGCAACGCTGTGCATGCGCACATTGGAAACAGGCTCCAGCTGTTTGTCTGCCTCACTGATGTCTGACTCTAAAGGCAGCTGATAACTGTCAGACGGCTCTGGCCCCCTCTCTACCTCTGACACAGAGCCCTCATCAGAGCCTTCCCCAGACTCCAGGACTGGCCCATGTTCCTCCCCAACCTCCTCACTGTCCGAATCTGCTTCCAGCTCCACTGGCCACTGGCGGGCCACACCAGTTGTTATTCAGTAGCTAAATCATGTCCAACTCTTCACAACCCCATAGACCACAGCACACCAGCCTCCCCTGCCTTCCACGGTCTCCCAGAGTTTTCCCAAATTCATGTTCATTGCGTCAAGTGACACTATCTAACTATCCCATCCTCTGCCACCCCCTTCTCCTTTGGCATTCAATCTTTCTCCATCAGGCTCTTTTCCACATGCAGAAATGTTTGTTTACTATTACAAGAACCTTCGAGATGATTCTAACCAAGAAGTAATCCCAAGGTAGAGAGCAATAAAGCCAACCAACAACACAATGCAACATTCAAAAATTCAAACGGTAGGAAAACGAAGACCATAACACAATGGACATTTCAACACTAATTTAGCATGGTTTTGGCTTGTGCTGAAAGTGTTGTGAAGAAACACAAATTTCTCTGGCTCACAATCCTGGGAGATGGGGGGAAAAAAGCTATGCCAGATGTACTACTAATAACGTACTTAATCTTTGAGAGCTATTGTAGAATTTCTCTTCTTCCTGAAAATCATTCGGTAAAATGGTTTTTGCCACCTCCAATTTCTTTGTCCCCAAATAGATAGAAATTGTCTGTGCAGGAAGAAAGAGAACTACGTTTTAATGCACAGTGCAGCCCTTTCGTATGTTCGCTTCTCGCCTAGACCACATTTTGTTTGAGATTATTCTGGGCCAGCCTAAAAATTCATGTATCTGGCTTGAGAGGTTATGTTTCAGCAATCACATTTCAATTCCAACTATGCTGGGAAGCTGGTTGATGTGTTTTACCGGAACATTATAAGCTTTGTCTCTCAAATTAACTTAAACCGGGGCCATCTGAGGTCAAATGCACTTAGCTTACTTTAATTTGCTGAAATGAATGAATAAATAAATATGCCTGACCATCTACATAAAACGCCAAAGCTATTGGGCAACCCGATCTATTTCCCACACATGAGGAAGAGTTATCTGCCTTTGTTCCTGCTTGGCCTGTCTGCGCAGATGCAAGGAAGAATATCCTTCACAACTACATTACAGGGAGGAATGGACCTCCTCACTTCTGTGTTCCTTTGATTCCTATTCCATCTTTTCATTCAGGAGCTCAAGGTGATGCACGTAAGCTTAGCAAGCTGCAGTTTAACATAAAAAGTCTCCTCCTAGCATGGTGTCCTTTTTCCTCTACCTGTCCTAACCAAAAGCCCTAACCCTAACCCTCTCAATTGTGGAGGCAACCGGCAACCGGGAGTTGCAGCAGAGGGATGAAAGAGCCACATGCAGCCCCAGAGCTGTAGGTTGCTGACCCTGGTTTAGAGTGTTGAAAAGAGAGAGACAAGAGAAAGACATTCAGCTGAGAAAATCCCACACACTCATTGCACTTTGGTCAAAGCTGACCAAAGTGCAATGTTAATATACCTAGTTTTTGTAGCTCTGGGGGTGGGGTGGGGGCTGATCCAATTGATCTCATCTGATGTTGTGGTTATTTTGGAGATGTTTTCAGTCTTGGAATAGGCATAGAAATCAAAATAAACTTCTACCTCTGCACCCCATCCATAATGCATGACTCGGCAACCGAATAAACAACGTGCAAAATAAATAGAATTTCACTAGGGATTGAAAATTTACCCAACCCTTTCTTGGTGGCCTGCTCTAGAAAACAATTTGCGTTCAGTTTTTCAATGTTTATTTCCAGCCTTCTAGATCTAGCTAATTGATGCCAGTGACTATCGTTGAGTGAGCAGGCTTAATCAAGAGCAAACATCATTCCAGATTAGCTGCAATTCATTAAGCACTTACCCAGAAGTTTTGGGGGATGAAAAAGGGTCAGATAACTAAGTAATATTTTATCATAACGCTAAATGCTTTCCTTTTCATCTCTACTTGGAATTGAGCCTCATATTTCCCCAAAAAGCATCCTTAAGACTTCTAGCATTAGTATTTCAAATCTCCCCCACCCACATTACAAAGACAACTGAAGACAAGAAAATATTGATTAAAAAATTGATAAATGATGGAATTTCAAAGAGATGATGGATAATGAGAAAATGTATTAATAAAAGGGGAAGATATATATAGATAAAATAGCAGTATATATATTAATAGACAATATATATTTGTTAGAACCCCAATAAGCAAAGATTAGTAGGTGAGAATTTAGAATTAGGTAATTGAATCGTATTAATAACATTAATAATGTGTTAAAATGTTTTGTGAAATTAAAATCGTAAGGATTAGAAATTATGGGGAGATTAAGATATATTCCCAAAATTGATCAATATTGTTAATATTTGGCATTATTAGAAACCCAACACATCTGGAACATTGAAATTATGGTGGAATAATTAGTGTTTTTTTTTTAAATGATATTGTTTAGCAGGGGAAAATAAATATGGGCCAAAATGCTATTTATGTTTAAATGAATTATTGGAAAAATGATAAAGGATTATGGAAAGAGTCCAATATTGTTGAAGTTGGAAGATTTGAAGTGCGATATATATACCTATTTGTATTACTATTGTTTATGTGATTTAAAAAAAGACTTAACCCAGTCAATGCACTGTTCACAAAGACAACTATATGGCAGTTGTTGCTGTCTTAAATGAGCAGGAAAGCATTAACTCTCACTCTGCTGTTGTTGTTGTTGGTTTCTATCTCCAACTTTTTTGGGGGAGGCATCAAATTTCACATTGTGAAAAGTTAAGTACACAATAAGTTAATTTGTATTGTCACTGTGCTCTGCCACAGCGGTAAAGAGCATATCAATTTTTAATCCGGTATGAATAATATATAGTTATGTATACGCAGTGAGGGTCAAAAAATAGAGGGACGATGGAAGCGTGGTGCCTTGTTGAAGCACCAGTCGCACAAGAAAAGAGGATTAAAAAATATATATTCCTGGAGATCTTCTGTTCTTACAGAAGATAACAACTGCAATTGGCTCGTAAGTAGGGGCCAAAGCAGAGTGCCCATTTTTCCTGGGTAACACAAGCCATTAATTACTGCTCAAAACTGGTTGCGGGCTGCAAGATCTTAAAATAACCAGGCATAGATAAGGAGGCGAGTAATTTATACTATTTTTATCAGATGGTAGTTGGGGAGGATTTGGAGCTGTGGGCTCCTATTTTTCAAGGCACGTTGATCACATATAGAGTAGCTGGGATTAGCAATAGCACTTAGACCTATATACCGCTTCACAGTGCTTTTACAAACCTCTGTAAGCAGTTTATAGAGTCAGCCTCTTGCCCCCAACAATCTGGGTCCTCATTTTACCCACCTCGGAAGGATGGAAGGCTGAGTCAACCTTGAGCCTGGTAAGATTCGAACTGCCAAAATGCAGGCAGTCTGCAGCCAGCAGAAGTAGCCTGAAGTACTGTAAAGCATTGTAAAGCAGTATATAAGTCTAAGTGCTATTGCTATTGTAACACCTTTGAATGAGGCCTGTATTTTACCCACATCTAATTTTCCTGACTTTATCCTAGTCTTCATTCCTTGCCCATCCCTCTTTCCAAAATAGAGTTTCTGCTTTGAACGAAACCCCTTCCCACCAAATTCCACATCCTAGCAAGAAGTCATGGCTAAGCGTACTTAATACATTCGGTCATAGCCGTTTTAAAGCAATTTCACTCATCTTTTTTTTTTTTTCATTCAGGTGGATTGCTTCAGAAATAAATTCAGAAAATACATTTCTTTGATCGTTTCAAGGAGGTCTCGTCTGCCCCAGTTTGTGAATGCAATTAAGCATCCCGGAGAATGTACCCAAGGTACGTAAATAATACCTCTTCTTTCAGCTTTGATCAGTGATCAGTGATCCATATTTAAATATCTATTTACATGCACACACTTTTTAAACGTAATTTGATACTTTTCTTTGAGCCAAGAATTGCATCACATTTAAGAAAGGCACAGTCTGAAGACGACATTCCAATTGCTGTATGCTTGTAAGAAACTCATCTTCTTCTTCGCAGAGACAGAATGTTGAAGCTTAGAGCTACAGATTTAAATATGATTACAAAAAAAAGATTTGCCAAAAAAATGACATATTAGACAAAATAATATGTACAATAATCCTTAGATTAAAACAGGCATGAAAAAAAGAGCATGCCTCTTTGTGCTGATACTAAATAGAACTAAGACAAATGTAGGTCTCAAACTTACATCCCAAAGACATCTTAAGGTAATAATCTGATGTTTTCTTAGAGGCAGCATTATTGAACTCGCAATGCGTATGTATTTAAAACTTGAGTTCTTCCTATCTACTCTTGAATACAAGATCGTTCCCCATGCAGATTTCAGGTCTTTGATTCTGCGCAAACAAATAAGTTCATATTTATCTATTTAGGGATGTGGCTAAGACGCTTAGCTTGTCAATCAGAAAGTTTGGAAGTTTGGCAGTTTGAATCCCTAGCGCCGCGTAACAGAGTGACCTCCCATTACTTGTCCCAGCTTCTGCCAACCCAGCAGTTCAAAAGCATGTAAAAATTCAAGTATAAAAATAGGAACCACCTTTGGTGGGAAGGTAACAGCATTCCATGTGTCTCTGGCATTTAGTCATGCCAGCCACATGACCACGGAGACGTTTTCAGACAGAGCTGGCTCTTCAGCTTTGAAATGGACATGAGCACCACCCCCTAGAGTCAGGAACAACTAGCACATATGTGCCAGGGGAACCTGTACCTATTTATCTATTTAATCTATCTTCATCCATCCATTGTTCAGCTCACAGATAGACAGGCAAGCAGACAGACAGATAGATAGAAAGACCAGTTCTATAAAGAGTCAGAGAGAGGCTGTTACAACTTTTACTATAGTTACATAAATGATTTGATGATTTGATAACTTCTAGTTAAGTGGCAGGGAAGTTCTAATGTGACGTTTGCAATGAAAGTTGCCAAAATTTACCTTGCTGTCAGTAACTGACCACCTATGGTAACTCCAAACTGATGTATAATTGCATCTGTCTACTTTAGATAGCTAGAAGACTAATAAAAATTCATTCTGACGAACATGATCTATTATTTATACCAATGGAGCTTTCTTTTGCTGAAAGAACTCATTGTATTCTTAGAAATATCTTCAGAATCCATAATGGTCTACTTGAGGAAATTCTTCATGGAGAAGAAAATAATGGAGGGCATATATACATTTGAATTGCATCCAAATTTTCATGAGAATCAACAGATCACCTCCTGTAATTCTAATAGCTACTAATTTATTGGTATCAGTAAGCAGCCATTATTTTAAAGCACAACAAAGAAATACCCACATATGAGAAACGGTAAAGGTAATCAACATTAAAGGTTGTTTATCTCCATGGTCAAGGTAAATTAATTCTGACTATTTATAATGAACTCCTGGTCTGGATCCAAATTCCATATCCCATTACACCAGGCAAAAAAGCCGTAATCTTTGTCATATTAAAAGGCACATATGTAGGGTTTGTTCAGAAGTGTAAAAAAGACCATTAGAACAGTCATATGGCTGAGATGAGGAATTAATTCCAGATTGTTACGGGTGTACTAATAGCAGCAAAATCATGGCTCTCTCCCAAAACAGCAAGAAACGGTAATTTCAAAGAAAAATGCCAATAGTCTATTACTCAAAAAGCCTTCTGCTCATCCCGCTATGCGATGTTTTATTGTTTTGTGTATTTGTGTGGCTGTTATTTGCACGCAGATGCAAATAGAAAATGTATCACACATGCAAACATTCATTGACGCTAAGATTCAGAGAAAGACCCAAGAAATAAGGATAGTCCAGCCGTAAGCATTAAAAGCTACCAAAGGGGCAATAAATCAAAGCCCAAAGGATATCTATTTCTTTTCAATGCAATGTAAACCAGCAAATAAATAAATTAGAAATGTGCAGGCAAATGCAAAATTTACTCCCTGGGTTTTTTATTTTTTTTCCTTCCAATTATTATCAGGATTATTTTGGCAGTACTCAAAAATTATTTGGAGGTTTCATCCCAGAAGGGAAACATTCAGTCACAATTTGCTTTCCAGATGTTTTGAAGTTCATGTAAATCAATGTGGCCCAAGGCAAAGAGCTGTGGGATGTATCATCACAAATAGCTAGGAGGCACCAGGTTACCCATTTCTAAAAAAAGCATCAAGCTTGGCTAAGTAGTGATTTGGCACAAGGTAAGGTGACTTCAGAAACTCAAATGGAAGCTCCTATAATAGCACAGATCACTTGAACAAAACATCTATGCTATCAACCAGGTGAGGATTTTCCAAGTAGCATGGATGCAGTTGAGAATTCTGGCACTGAAACCACATCTGATCAACTGGACAGTTGAGGAAGTGACAATAAACTAAATTAGAAAGAACCATCATAAGAATGGAATGGAATTGAACAGAATAGAGTAGAATAACAGAGTTGGAAGGGATCTTGGAGGTCTTCTAGTCCAATCCCCTGTTTAGGCAGGAAACCTATACTACTTCAGACAAATGGTTATCCAATCTCTTCTTACAAACTTCCAGTGTTGGAACATTCACAACCTCTGGAGGGAAGTTGTTCCACTGATTAATTGTTCTAACTATCAGGAAATTTCTCCTTAGTTCTAAGTTGCTCCTCTCCTTGATTAGTTTCCACCCATTGCTTCTTGTCCTGCCTTCAGGTGCTTTGGAGAATAGGTTGACTTCTCCCTCTTCCTTGTGGCAGCTCTTGAGATATTGAAACACTGCTATCAGGTCACCCCAGAAGATGTGGAGAGACCTGGCCCATGGAATCATGGAGAGCAGTGGTGGGATTCAAATAATTTAACAACCGGTTCTCTAATGATTTCTTCCAACAACCAGTTCACCAAACTGCTCAGAAACCTAACAACCGCTTCTCCTGAAGTGGTGCGAACTGGCTGAATCCCACCATTGACTAAGAGATGGACATGAATGAATGGATATCATCATCACCTTCATCATCCATTAGAACATGTGTTCCTGAAGAAATATTAGAAGGGAACCATCAACAAATGGGTTCTCCTATAAGATTTCCAAAGTGTAAGAACAAAACCAAAAATCTGACTGAATAGGGTAGAAGGGAGATGTAAGCCCTTATGCACTCATTAATCAAATGTTTCAGAAATCTTCAAGACAGGTGTGTAACTGTCCATCCCATCTGAAGGAATAACAGAAGAAATCAAAATGCAATAGAGAAATTCACAGGGTGAGATCCGTACATAGAAAAGGAGTCAAACACAACACTTCGGATGAAAGATTCACTTTGTAGGCATTGACAACCATTTCTCATAGAATAGAATAACAGTGAAGGGACCTTGGAGGCCTTCTAGTCCAACCCCATTGAGGCAGGAAACCCTACACCACTTCAGACAAATGGTTATCTAACATCTTCTTTGAAAACTTCCAGTGTTGGAGCATTCACAACTTCTGGAGGCAACTTCTGTTCCACCGATTAATTGTTCTCATTGTCAGGAAATGTCTCCTCAGTTCTAAGTTGCTTCCTCAACTTCCCACCATTTGTGAGGGGAACATCTACCTGCGATTCTGTGTCCCAAAGCCAGGGATGAAGTTCAAAAGCATAGTGGTAAATAAGAAGGTCTTTGGGAACTGTTCCCGTTTTCCAAATTTGGCACCGCATTACAACAAGCGATAACATGGCTAGTGACTACTGCTGTGCATTTAGATTTCCCTCCTCTCTCTTCAATAAACTTCTGGCATATTTTTATTCTGCACAGCAAATATTCTCAAATACTGTATATATTACCCAGTAGTCCAGAATGGCCCTAAAGCAGGAACATAATAATATGGATGGCGGAAAATGCTGAATAAATGCATTTGTCCAATATACAATAATGGCTTTGATGAAGCTATTCTGCTTTATGAGTCTCACAATATACATTTCAAAGGGGGGGGGAGGAATAGAGCCCTCTCCCCCATTGGTAGACCCACTGAAATGGCTGCTACTGACTGCGCTCCCATAATGAAAGTTTTCGGGAGCTTTTAGGATGAGAACGTATCCCGGGGATAACCGAAGAGGTGTTAAAAAACATCCTGCTCACTAAATAACAACATTCTATAAAGTTCCATTGGCCGGATTAGAGCAAAATGAGTAACTTTTGCACCCGAGAGGAAAGATTGCCTGGAAATGTCTCCTGGATGGTTGAAAATGCTGCTTACAACAGAGCTAAGGTTAAGGTAAAGGTTCCCCTCGCACATATGGGCTAGTCGTTCCCAACTCTAGGGGGCGGTGGTCATCTCCATTTCAAAGCTGAAGAGCCAGCTCTGTCCAAAGACATCTCCAGGGTCATGTGGCCGGCATGACTCAATGCAGAAGGGGCATGGAACACTGTCCCTGTTTTTTCTACTTGCAATTTTACATGCTTTTGAATTACTAGTTGGCAGAAGCTGGGACAAGTAACAGGCGTTCACTCCATTATGCGGTGCTAGGGATTCAACCTGCTGATCTTTCTGATCGACAAGCTCAGCATCTTAGCCACTGAGCTACCACAACAGAGGTAGAAGGACAGAAAGATCAAATAAGTGGCTTCACTTTGGTTTTTAACATTTAACAAAATGTGGTTGTGGTGTTGAGAATGAGAGAGAGAGAGAGAGAGAGAGAGAGAGAGAGAGAGAGAGAGAGAGAGAGAGAGAGAGAGAGAGAGAGAGAGAGAGAGAGAGAATGCTGCATTTGTACAATTTTAAAATATAAAACCTTCATAATGCTTCACTGCTTCTTCTCATCTCGGGATCATAGCTGGAAAGGCCTTCTTGTAGACATAGTAGCATAGCAAACAGAAAGATCCATTTCAGAACTAAATTTGTTTAACAAAAGGAAGGACTAGGGGTGAGAAGAGAGCAGTCTTCCCATATTTGAGGGCTGTCACTCCTAAGAGGAGATAGACCCATTCTCCAAAGCACCTGAGGGCAGGGCAAGAGGTAATAGGTGGAAGCTCATCAAGATCCAACCTAGAATTCAAGAGAAATTTCCTGACAGTGAGAACAATTAACCAGTCGAATACATTACCTCTGGAAGTTGTGGGTGTACTTTCACTGAGGTTTTCAAAAAGTCGCTGGACAAGGATTTGTCAGGCATGGTACAGGGGTCTCCTATTCGAGTATGGAAATGAACTTGAAGACATCTCAGGTCTCTTCCAACTCGGTTATTCTGTGTTCAGTTCAACCCTGATTGGACCCTGATTTTATGGCGCATTGGAAGAACCCAAAGAAAGGGCAAGCAGGGAAGTTTTCTTGTAACAGCATATAATATGGCTACGTGTTTCTCTTCAAATGATTTTGGAAGGATTTCCCGTGCCATAAGCCATTTCTCAGAAAAGATTGTAGGCCCATGATGGTGAACCTATGGCACGAAATTGCAGCTTCCGGCAATAACATCAAGCGGAACTGCAAAAAGCTGCACTACTCGGAACATCATATATCTTAAGAAGGTATTTGGTTGATACCTAGGATGCTGGCAGCAACCCGTATCATCCATTAGTACCAGTCAATGGTATTTGTGATGCCTTTTTGAATGTTCAGTTGACAGTGTTTCATGTTTAATGAATAAAGTAGGTGGTGGTGGTGGTGGTGGTGATGATGATGATGTAAAGATCAGTTCTTGTTGACTTGTGCTGGAAGAGGTCAATGAACTTGGCCTGGTGCCCTGGAAAACATCCTCCTTGAAAATGCTATAGCCGCCATCTTTACACTTTCTCATCGTTAATCCATGAAAAGCCAGAGATACCCTCAGTACTCTGCCATGTGGGGCACTTCTGCCCCTTCCTCATCTCCCACCAGCAGTTTCAACATCTGGGAACCTCTCTTATAAGAGAGAGACAGAGACAGAGACAGAGAGAAAAATGTAAAATGTTTGTTTGTGGCAGAGTTTGAGTGCCACTTCTGACCCTTTAGGCTAAAACCACCCCATACAAAAAAATAATGGAGAAGGTGGAAGGGATTTTTCCCCTCCCTTCTCCTCCTCCTCCGCCCCCGTATCAACCCCTCCCTCTCCAAAAACAAAACAAACAAAAAATACACCCCTTCCCACAACAAGCTTGGCAAAGCCACATGACTTGCCTCGTACTATCTCCCTGGTGTTTTCAGTACTATTTTGGCAGAGTGTCAGAATTACTGTTATATAAATTCCATCTGATGCCAGAACTACCATCTGTGAGGAAAACTGTGTTCACCCACGTCTGCCGGCAAAGACATTCCCTTAGAAACGAGGGAGGAAGCGAGAGCTCAGGAGAGGAGGGGAAGGAAAAGAAGCAAGAGAAGGAGGCTTTTCGCATTATTATAGGAGGGTTGATAATATTATTCATTGGCCAAATGTTTTGGATTTGCTCTTCAATGATGCATGCGTGTGTGTGTGCACACACACACACACACACACCCATAGGAGAAAAATGCCCCATGTCTTTCTTAGAATCAGCTCCTTCATATCAGCACCTGATAGGCTGCAGAGTCTCTAATGACTTTCAGATGTTCAGAAGAAGAAATGCCCGCTATGGGATAAAATAAAAATTAAAAAAAAACAAAGATCATTTTTAAAAAATGGGGGGGAGGGAAAAAAGAAAATGAGAGAGAGGGGAGAGTGGAGAGAGAGAGAGAAGGAGAGAAAGAAAGGAGAGAGAGAAGGAGAGAAAGAGAGAGGAGAGAGAGAAAGGAGAGAGAAAGAGAGGATAGAAAGAGAGCGGGAGAGAAGGAGAGGGAGGAAGGGGGAGAGAGGGGCGGTAAAGAGAGAGAAGGAGAAAAAGGAGAGAGAGAGAAAGGAGAGAGAGAAGGAGAAAAAGAGAGAGGAGAGAGACAGCGAGAAAGAGAGGGTAGAAAGAGAGAGAGAGAAGGAGAAAAAGAAAGGAGAGAGAGAAGGAGAGAAAGAGAGAGGAGAGAGAGAAAGGAGAGAGAAAGAGAGGATAGAAAGAGAGCAGGAGAGAAGGAGAAGGAGAAAGGGGGAGAGAGGGGGGTAAAGAGAGAGAAGGAGAAAAAGGAGAGAGAGAAAAAGGAGAGAGAGAAGGAGAAAAAGAGAGAGGAGAGAGACAGGAGCGAGAAAGAGAGGATAGAAAGAGAGAAGGAGAGGGAGGAAGGGGGAGAGGAAAGGGAGGGAGAAAAGGAGAGGGAGGGGAGGGAGAGGAAGAGAGGAAGGAAGGGGGAGTGGGAGATAAAGGGAGAGAGGGAGAGAGGGTGGGAGAATTTTTATCATGACTCTTTCATTTATATATTTATTCCCGTGGTCCCTTCCTTCCTCTCTGTCAAGCCAATTGCGCTCTGAAGGTGGCCTTGCTCCCAAATGGATACCAATGCCAAACAAACAAACAAATAAATAAAAAGGAACCAGGGCTAAAACGCTACAGTTGCTGACACTGTCATATGTTTCCTGAGAAAAGCCAATCTAAAAAGTATGAAAAGGAATCTCTTTCAAACTGTGTCTGATTATGTCCGTACGTGTATGGGTGCGTACTTGCGCCTCTCCCTGGGCATCTCCGTATGGACGTTCTTGTTCCAGAAGGTTACCCAGGAATCTCCAATCCATAGTTCACCTTGTCCAGGAACAGAAATATGTGAGGTTGCCTTAATTGTATATATTTGTCCCCATTTTTGCTATTTCTGATAACCTCTGTGTTTTGTTTTGTTTTGTTTTGGGTCCCTCCCCCCCCCCCCCAGCAAACACATCTGCTTCTAAACTGCTGGTTTCTTCACCTCCTTCCCACCCCCATCTCTTTCTTTAAAAGCTGTGCTTTCGGAATCACTGTCTCTGTGCTTGATTGCCTGTTTTAGATTAGAGATTTTAGCAAGACACAAAGAATCCAGGGTGCACATCAGCCGTACATATGAGAAGCCGCAGAAGGAATAAGCAGTAAAGCGCACGGCACCATCTGGCCTCAAAAAAAAAAAAAAAAATAGCCTGCATATTCTGAAGCCTTACATGTGATTGAGTGTGAAAACACCCCCAAATTATGGGATCTTAAAGTAGAGCAATAGACACTAGTGGACGGGGATCGCTGTTGTTGGTTCTCCCACACTATGGGTTTCACTTCCTTTCAGTTGCACCTTCCCCTTCCACCAAGCAACCCCTCAATTCATCATCAACAGTGGGCCACTAACACGGAGGACATGTTAACTGGTCCTCCATAGGATTCCATGTTGTGGGTTTTGAACAGCAGGATATACTGTGTTTTTCAGACTGTAAGACGCAACGGAGTATAAGACGCACCAAGATTTTGAAGAGGTAAATTAAAAAAAACCCACATTTTTGCATTCTGCAGGCCTACCAAACCGTCTGCATGTGCCGTTTTTGGCATGCATAGGCTTTGGGAGGCTTTTAGAGTGCTCCTGGGGGCAAAAATGAGCAAAAAGCCAACCCTTTTCAGCCTCCAGGAGCACTTTGCAGGCCTCCTAAACCTTCTGCACATCCATTTTTGTGAAATGGGTGCACGGGGCTGGGGTTTTGGGAGGCCAAAAATGCTGTATTCAGTGTATAAGACGCAGATTTTTACCCTCTTTTTTTTTTTTAGGGAAAAGGGTGCGTCTTATACTCTGAAAAATACGGTATACTGGATCCCCAGCCATAAACTCTTTCAAAGTTCTTGTTAATCCAAAAATGTTAAAAAAAAGAAGAGGTGGCCCTCCCAATTCTGCCTCCACCAGGAATGAGGGATCAATGACTAATGCAACCCTCTAACGAGATAACCTAAAAGGTACTTGCAGTTTACGGAGCCTAGTAGAATACATGTCAGTTCTGCTTTCATAGAGTAAATATGTATTTTGGTAAGCAGTAATCCCAGGAGTGGGCTGCTACAGGCTCGCCCAGGTTTTTATGGCCAGTTTGGAGAACATCCAAATCCCACCCCTGGCTGGCCACGGCCACCCCACCTCTCCCACACTTTCCCTCCCAGGAGTCTCTGCGCGGCGCATTTTGGATGCAAGGTAAGTGCCGTGCCCGTGCGGAGACTCAAGGAGTGGAAAAATGGGCCTTCTGGAAGTTCCAGAAGCCCACCACTGAATAATCCCTTTAAAAAAAAAAAAACACCACCAAACCCATCTTTTGTCTCCATGAAAAGAAAAGAGGTGCCACCATGTTTTGAAAAATTGATCAGATCCTAAGTTTAAAAGGAATTTAAAAAAAAATATTTGTCCTTCAAAGACAGCTTTGAATATTTACTTTCTTATATTTAGGAGTCTAGTTATTAAACTTTTCCATAGAAGTATTTGAAAAGGGGTATCCTATGCCTTCTTAGCTGTTTGTTTGTTTTCCAAAACCAAACTTTGGTTTCCTTCAATCTTTCTGCAGATGTTTTGGTATTTAGTCTACTCATCATTTGTGTTCCCTTTTTCTGACCATGTTACAGTGGGGCAAGAATTGGACAGAAGACTCAGACCAAAGCAAAACAGGAAAGAATCGGAGGTGGTAGTCATCCAGTTCTGACAGATTCCAGAGAACCGGTAGCAGAAATTTTGAGCAGTTTGGAGAACCAGCAAATAGGCTGGCCCCGCCCCTGCTGCCTCCCAGCCTCCCTGCTGATCGACTTTTGTTGCCCCGAACAGAAGAACAGAGCTGGAAAGCAGGTTAGTGGGACGGGGAGGGAATGGGGATTTTGCAGTATCCTTCCACTGCCACACCCACAAAGCGATGCCCACAGAACCAGAAGTAAAAAATGTTGAATCCCACTGTTAAGTTCGCAGGAATTCAGTCCGAGACAGGCTAGTCATTGAACAGGTTTATTGCAAATAGCAAGAACTATATACAGGAACAACAAGAGATCAGTGCAACTGAGACTTCCCCACTTTGATAGCTTTTTATGGGTTTCCCTAAAGCGGGAAAAACCTGAGCCAGACAGAAAGTCTGGCCCGGCCAGCCGCGTCTCAGCCAATCAGACGCGACTGGCTGTTACAGTGTTTCACAAACCTCCGGGTCAACCTTGGTTCCCCAGACTGAATGTCTGTGCGTAGGTTGAAAACATAACACCCACCACTGGAAAAAATGATCATATCTCAATTCCATATTGCCTTCTTTGCAGTCACACAATTACATTTAAATAAGTAAGTAAATCTTTGTCTTCTCCTAACTTCCTGTTTCACCTCTCTGAGCATTGTTTGGCCAGATCTTATACTTACATTTAGTTCTATGTGCATATATTATAATTTTCATGGAGCTATCAGCACATAACTTCCACCCACAGTATCCAAGCAACTAATAGACTGTGATGTCTTTGATCCTTGGTTCATAAGATGATGAATACAGAGTCCTGTTTTGACTGTTTAATTATCATGTTTAATTATCATGTTTAATTTTGCATGCTCTACTCTTAAGTTTGCTTCAACATTATATGGTTAACGTTTTTCATGATTTTTATGATTATGTTTTGCTTTGGTTGTCTATTGCCTAGTGTTACACTATTTGAGTTGGATGATCACACCCAATTTATTTTTTCTTTTAATGACCCCGTAATCCCTTGCATCAGCGTAGAAGAGTTGGAGCAACTGAATGGAGCTGAGAGTTTACTGGCCAGATGCCCTTCCTGTCTCCAATGCAGAGTTTGCAGCAGATATTTTACTCATTGTGCCCAGAGAGAGAAATATCTGCCTCTACCTAGGATAGAACTCACAGCCTCCTGATTGTGATGTGAGAGCTCCACCTCTAGAGCAGCCCTATACACCCAATGAAGCCATAAATCACTCTGGGTTCCATGCTTACTTCATGCTTACATCACAATAAAGAAAGACCCAAGGCCAGTGTTGCTCTATCCATCCATCCATCCATTCATGGTTCAAGCTGTTGTCTGAGCCTAGGAAATTGATTAGTTAAACGTGTTTTAGAAAAAAATAACCATTCAGGTGTCAAGAGTCCTGTTGAGGCCTTTCGAGTCATTTTGTAACCCATTCATTCCATAAGCAATTCTAGCCTCTTAGGTCTAAAATCAAAGGCAGGTTTTGGTGAGGAACGAGAGCTTTGATTTTGCTAAGGATTGTGTCAAAAAGCTGATGCCACCAAAATGGGATGAATTGTGTTGATTTAGCCCAGCTAAAGAAGATGAAGCAGTCTTTAAAATAACTTTGGAAAAGGGTGGGTGTAGTAATTGCCATTTTACAGGGTTAGTTATGTTTTTCCTTTTAAAAAGATGATAAACTTTTAAGTTTATTTTTTTTAAATCACTTTTTGTTTTAGTTTTAAAAAACAAACTTCCCAGACAGCAGTGGTTTCTATGCATGGTTGGTTTTTATGTCTGCATAGCTTTGTACACAGAATTATATTAAAGTTTCATTTATTGAGGTGCTTGCATAACAAAGGAGAATTTTGCTGCCTTAAAAAAAAAAGTACAATCCCTCTGTTGGAAGCACATTACAGTCAGGGGGAGAAATGCTGAATATGTTGAAGGGAAGAAGGCATAGGTGGAAAGGGTGTGAACATTGAACATTGTCAAAAACAAAAAGTAATCATTGCCAGAAATTGTCTTTTTTTATTATTTAGTATTATTATATTTTGGTGCTGTTGTTGTTTTCCGAGTAGACTGAATGACAAGAAAGACTTGTGTGCTTTATAGCCACACTTGGATAAATAAATAAAGTAAAAATGTAATAGAGGCAGCTCTTTGGGAAGATTAAGATTATCACTATAGAGAAGGGGTGTCCAATCTTGGCAACTTCTGGACTTCAACTCCCAGAATTCCCAGCTGGCTGGGGAATCCTGGGAGTTGGAAGTCCACAGGTCTTAAAGTTGCCAAGGTTGGACATTCCTGCTTGTAGAATGTCCTATAACAAGCTGAGAAGTTGCCTCCTTCCTTCCTTCCTTCCTTCCTTCCTTCCTTCCTTCCTTCCTTACTTACTTACTTACTTACTTACTTACTTACTTACTTACTTACTTACTTACTTACTTACTTACTTATTTCATTTGTCATATTTTAAAAAGGCCCATCTCATCCACTGAGTCAAATCTCTTTCATAAGTCACAGGCAGGATATGAAGATGGTAGTAATTGGATACTGTGGCTAATTAATGCACAATATCAGTATATTCTAAGCAATCCTATTTTTTTTTAAAAAAAAGATAGAAGTTTTAGTATTTCTGCCAACATCAAAGCGAAATGCCATCAACTCTATTGGGAACCCTACCGATAGAATCAAATGCAAGTTTAAACCCCCAATAAAGATAATATCTAAACGCATTTCTTTTCTTCTTTTTTTTACAAATGCTAAGAGTAAAAGACAAAAAGTCGTAATATTATGACTGCTGTGAAAGAATAACAGTCCAAAATTCAGTCTGGAAATTGGAAACAAAAAAAAAAAAGAGATTTGAGATTTGCTTCGCTGTTGTTGTTTTGAATTCTTTGGGTATACTTCAAAGGCGTTCTAATGTGCTCTCTTGAAAGCTGTGGGGCGGGGTGGGGGCGCAGAGAAAGAGCCTTGATTTGTTTATGAACTGGTGCGTTCTTTTGGTATGAGATATAGACATTGACAGCAAATAGACTTTTCCTAATTGAACTGATAGCCTGAAAGGGAACATGCCCTTGGATTTGCACTGGGAGATAGAGCAGTGATTACTTATAATAAAGGATGTTACTCAACGCCATTCCAATTGTACAGCAAGGACTTTATCATAAGACTCATGTTTAAGTAAATAGTGCCAAATAAGATAAATCCCGTCTTCCAGGACCAGCCTAGGCGTATGTTTACACAGTGGCAGAGATACAGGAGAGAAGAGACATTTTGTGGATGGCGTGCCCTGTGTAAAGTATAATAAGAGGGAGCTTGAGATAACACTGCGTGTTTGTGTAAATCAGTAGTGTGTGGGTTTTGTGTGTGTGTGTGTGTGTGTGTGATCTCCATACTTTGATGGACAGTATATCAAAGCGTCAACACACCGGCTATCTCCACCCTAAGATACTTTTTAATTCATCTTCTCTCGGATTAATTCCATTTTTGAAATCCTCACGGCCGTTCGATCCCTGGTTATCCTAGCCCGGGAAGAGGATTGCTGGATTTGCAAATGAGCAAGGATGCATATGTATTAATGAATGGCCCGTATGTTTAATCAGAGAAGAATCTTGTGGTTTTTGGTGGGTTTTTTCTTCTTCCCCTCTTCCAAATTCGCACACGGAGAAACTCTTGTCTCCCCGGCCTCTTTTTTTTCTCTCCTTTTGCTCCTGATATTAGAGCTTAGCTATCGTCTCGCTGAAGAACCCTATTTGTCTGCTTTAAGTGAAATCACTCAATTCTCAAAAGTCAGTGGAGGACTTTAGAAGGGGGAGGGTTGGGACAGGCCACTCCAAATAAGTTCCATTAATCAAAAGACACAGTCTAATGTAACTAATATTTTACAATTAGAGAAGACAAGATGGAACTAAAAGCCATCTATCTCTCTTACACCACATGATCATCGATTCATAATCAGACGACTCAGAGTCGCACAAAGATGCATTTAAGGGGTGGTGGAGGGAGGGGGAGAGGAGAGGGAGAAAGAGGAGGAAGAGGGGAGGGGGGCTCGGTCGGGGCTGGAGATAATGAACGGAATGTGAACGAGCGGTGCTGAAGGCTGGGGGAAAAATGACACCCCGATTCAATGGTGACTGATGACACGAAGATGAGTTCTGAGATCTGACAGGCAGCAAATGACGGGCGTGATTCCTTCCCACCATTATGATACTCAATTATCTTGGGGGGGAAAGGCTTGGGGGGGGGGGCAAAGTGGTTCAGCCCAGTCGTTTATGTAGGAAGCTCGCAACTGGGGTAAGGGGGGATCTACTGGCGGGAAGCAGGAGGCTGGGAAAAAGAAGGCCACGTTTTTTCCCCGTCTTATACTTGGGTTTTGAGGCATCTGTTTTTTTTCCTTGGGGATGATCGAAGGTACAAGGAGAAAGGGGTAAAAGAAGGGGCTGGCCCGTTTGGTTTGACCAACCTTGAAGAAGGAATGGGCTGCATTTTCTTTCACTGCCACCTTCAGGAGAAAGGGAAGGGGGGAGAAGAAGGCAGGGAGGGAGGGAGAGAGGGAGGGAGGGAGGAAAGGGGAGAGTGAGGGAAGGAAGGAAGGAGGAAAAGAGGGAGGGAGAGAAAAACTGAAGAAGAAACTCACATATTTCTTTGCATGAATTGTTTAACATCTGAGAAATAATATTCACAGAGCTTCCGCTGAGAAATACATGATGGCAAACAGAATAGGAAAGCATTAGACATGGGAAGGGAGAGAGGAAGATGAGAGATGTCATTTAAAAGAGTCACTCATTAACGTAAATTAGCTTTAATAACAAAGGAAGAGGGAAGGCTGCCATGAAACAAGGTGGCTTCAGTGCCACAGGAAAACACCAGAGTTTGAAAAAGCAGGGCTGTGGTGCTACAATCTTAATTTTTCCAAGACCTCGAATTTCCGAAGTTCCATTGAAATTAAATAGAAATAGGGGAAGAAGTCTCTGTCTTCCTTCTACTTTCTTTGGTCAACGCTGCAAACAGCTTACAAAACAGCTAAATATTTATTTTTCTACGTTCGTAAAACAGTTCCAACATCTGTGGGAATAACAATTCCTCTGTATTAAAATCCCTCTGAATGGATGTTCACTGGGCACTCTACCGGTTTACTCTGAGATAGATCGATCAATGGGGGGGGGGGGAAGCATTAGTTTCGCAGGCATTTAAACAAAAAGGAAAAAACCCAATTTAAATGGTTGCCTGTGCCAGCTGCAAAGAAAGGGGAACTTGGGGGAATGGCTATGAGTTGGAGCAGATGAGAACAAGTCAAAAGGCAGAATGATGTTGATTAATCAGGGAGTTGATATCTTTGCTGCAGATAACTAATCAGGGGCTAATTCTATCTAAGAAAGTTTATGGAAGAACTTTGAAGGGCAGAGAATCTTCAAGTGGCTGTTATACTTGAGGTATATTATCTTTAAATGAATATCACTGCGGTTTGTTACATTAAAGGACCCGCCCTGGGTCCTTTTTTAGGAGAAGGGCGGGATATAAATTTAATAAAATAAAATAAATAAATTATGTACCATGTTTCCCCAAAATAAGACATTCTGCTTGAGCCCTGAAATAAGGCCTTATTTTGGGGAAGTCTTATTATTATTGAGGTGCAGGAGGCGGTGAGCATGGTCAATTCATGGCTGCTGCTGTGTTGCAATATTTTCAGGGAGGGCTTATTTTCGGGGAAGGGCTTATTTTAGTGCATGCGCTCAAAAGCCTGATTGGGCTTATCCAGGGAGGTCTTATTTTGGGGAAAACAGAGTAACATTTGAATCTATTTCTAGGATTCTATCGATATCAATAGCAATAGCACTGAGACTTATATGCCACTTCACATATAATGAGACAGGAAATCTAAGCAGGACATCTGATATAAATGTGTGGTTTTGGAGGGGGGAGAGAGAAATACGTTCATCGATAGGCACCCAGAACCCATTTTTTCTAAATTTAGCATTCTCAATAAATCTCTAAATCCATTGAGTTTGTCCCCAGTTTAACTTAATCTAGAGGATTGGGATCTTTATTTTAAAAAAAAACAATTGGCTTAAACTTTTCCATGCATGTAACTATTCCTTTTTCCATTATTGGGGAAGAAATAGAAGCAACCTAAATTAAAAAAAAAAAATCAAACCCAACAAACCTAATGTTGTGTATTTATGCAAAATCTTGGGATAAATAATTTTATCCGAAATGATAATGAGGCATTATTAGCATAAGACATTATCGCTTGTAAATATGGCTCTTTCTACATTCTGCACAGATCTGCGTGCTTCAGATTTCCAAAGATCTGGTGTGTTTTTCTCTTCTTCTTTACTCCATTCTGGATCAATTTGGTATGGTTTATACTACTGACCTTTCTTGTTTTTTTAAAAAATGCAGAAATACATGGAAATGTTCAGAAAGTGAAGCTTCAAAAGCCAGCCCAATGAGTCTGTTAAATCTTTAACAGAACAATAATGCTGGAAGAGAATTTATTTCATGCAATGCTAAAAATTTCATTCAATACAGGTGATCCCAAATTACTTCTTTTTACATTTAAAGAAAATGAAGCCTTTGGATTTAATTTCATACAAGGCTCGAATAAGTTCCTGTTTTGACTGTCTTATTTAAGGTGAGCAGTTAGAATACGCAGGTGAAAGTACTCGGTAATAATCAATATTTTTCTCCTCTGTTCTGTTTTCAAAATAAACGTTTCTACGGCCTGTTTAAAAAATAGGCATTTGAGGAAGGTAAAACGTTTCTACCTCCTTTGGAAAACATGGATGCGTAACACCAGTTGAAACAATTTAGGTTTTTTAGAGAGAACGAGTGATTTTGACTTCCTAGAAAGCAGATAACAGTGTAAAAATAAAATCTGATTTGGTAAAACTGGACTTTTATGAAATATATACCCATCTTATCTCCAAATCCTGAATATTCAGGTTCCACTGTACAGCCAAAACAATTCAAAAGCTGAATATTACCGGACATCTGCTAATTTTTTTTAAACTGTCTTTTAGGCTGCACTCATTATAACTTTCAAATAGTGCTACCATATCATGCCATAAAATCATCAAACTGACCCTTGTTTTCATATGAACTTTCTCTTTTATTATCCGTATTCCCTCTTCTAACGATGCCTTGGCCGTTTTTGCATGGCAATTGTCAATAACTGTTCATAGCTAAAAGTAAATACCTTTTTTAATTTTAAAAAATATTTCACTTAAGTTTAGCAAAGATACCCCTAATAGTTTTATTACAAATTATTTAGGAACAAGGCTCAAAACGTTAAGAAATGCACTATTGCAGACGAAGCTCCAATGTGCACAATAAAGGAAGGATTCAAAAATAATTCTTTGGGCAAATATGAAAGCAAAGAAACAAACAAAAATCGATCAAGCATCTCATTAAAATGCAGATATCGTTGAGCTGCATTGCTTATTCCTCTACTTTTTGACTTAAAAATAAAGTCCCCTTTTCTTCACTCGTCTTAAATGGAGACTCGGTAAGCCACTTCCGCAAATAAGTTGGATCATTACAATACGAAACGAAAGCTCTTGTTTGTTGGCATGTTGTGTCTCGGTGTTTGTGTGGCTGCATTTGTGTGTGTCAGAGATTGGTAAAACCCAGGATTGTAAAAGTGGTCTTCGGCGCCACCTCGAGGATTCGCCGCCACATAACAGCTGTTGCCACATGGCGGAAAATTAAATACAGCTGAATAATTGAACAAGAGGGCAAGTTCAGACAGAGGTCACCATCTGTTTCACTAGAACTCTTGGCAGACTTCGGGAAAACCTCGCGCGCATCATAAACATGCTTGCAGATATCAAATCACACACGGCCTTAGAAATAAAAGAAAACCAGCCCTGCGACATCATTGAGCTAATTACATGTGTTCTGCCATGTCGTCATGGATACAAAATAAAATAAAGTAAGATAAAATGGAAGGTCAGGAAGATGCCTTGGCTGGCAAGCATAGATGGGCATGGGCAGAAGACAAAAGGCAAGATCTGCCTTCCGAGATGAAAGGTTGACGCAAAACCAGGTGCCGGGAAGCCTGGTCTTGGGTGATTTGGGCCTTCGGGACATGGAAATGCATTGTAGAACTGTGACGGCGAACCTATGGCACGTATGCACAGCCACGTCACCTGGCATGCGCAGTGGTGGCTGTTCTGGGTTTCTGGCATGCATGCATGCATGATGACCAGCTGGCTTTTGTGCGTGCGGCGGTCCTGGAAACTGGAAGAGCTGGTCTTCCGTTTTTGGCATGAGCATGCACGCCAGCCAGCTGATCATTGCACTCATATGCATGCCAGTAACTGGAAGACTAGTTGGTCACTGCTCATGCACACCCAGGAAACCGGAAGTTCATTTTCCGGTGCGCGCATGACCCCTGGGCAGTTCCTCTTCCAGGTTGTGTCCCAGACGAGTGTGCATGCACGCTCTCTTCAGCACTTGGTGCCAAAAAGGTCCACCATAACTGCCTTAGAGGTTTCTAGTAGGTGGGTTTGTTTCGTGCTTTGGACAGAATTGGGGGTAGGGAACAAAATAAACATACTGGGGAGTCAAGTACCTTTGAGGCATTCATAGAACATTGTTCAAAAGTTCTGTGAGACTTTTGACCACAGTGCTGCAACATTGATTTTACTCTATGGATATCTAAGGGGGGGAAACGTACATGTGCCCCCCTTCCTGCCATGTTTCTGAACATCTGCAGGAAACAGCTGGATCAGGACAGGTTTGGACCAAGCTGTTAATCATGCAAGAATGTGGAGCGGTCTAGAGAGGCTTGTGGGCAGTGCGAAGACTCGTGGCAGGACGCATAAAACAGTGGCACACATTGTAGACAGCTCTTTTATTGTTGTTGAAGATGTTTAGATGCCCAGATGTCAGTGAACATGCCATGTTTAAAAGAGCAATAGAGTAGATGACCGTTGAGTGACATGATTGCAGGGCACAGTCTCGAAAAAATAGACAGTTAGCTCCTAATCACACAATATACTTAACTGGATTAAAGAGAGAATTATTATGTCACAGGAAGACCAGTTTGGTTTGAGTTCCAAATATACCTGGCATAATTTGAGTTATATTGATCTCCCCTACTGAATTGTGGTATCAGAGGTAACAGAGAAATAAAATCTCAGAGCAGATGTGCATCTTTGTCCATCTCTTTGCTTCACTTCATACCTAACCATAATCCTTGGGAGGCGATGCATCAGACTCAGAAAAAGATGAGGACCAATAAACAGGAAGGTAGCCCTCGCTTACCAAATGCCTCATTTAATGACTATTCAAAGTTAAGAGGTTGTAAAACATAAGCTTTGTGACCAACCTGAACATTGTCGGCATTGACAACATCACTATCGGTCAATTGCGCAGGTGGGCAGGTGGGCCAAACGAACCACCATACCAGTACGCTCCCTGCTGCTCCCGGCCACTATCGATACAACCCTACCGGGCCGTACCTGCAGCAACCCATCACTGGTGCTCCAATATTGGAGTTTTTTAAAGAGATTGGACAATCCTTTGTCTGAAAAGGTATAGGGTCTCCTTGAGCAGGGGTTTGTACTAGAAGACCTCCAAGGTCCTTTCCAACTCTGCTATTCTGTTAATCGTGTTGCTCCTTCACTAGACAAATTGCAGCCTCAGTGTTTCGCTATTGAGAAGAGATGGTCTCACCAAAAAGCAGATGTCTTCTCCTTCAAGGAATTTAAGGAAGGTCCTTAAATTTCTCCCTTACGAGCTCATGCATTCCTAACGTAGGAACGACTTTGCCTCTTGTCTTCCCTTTAAACAGCCTTTCCCAGGCTTCCCTTCCCTTTGTGCTTTTATCTTGAAATATCTCCCCATTCCTCAGTTTACACTGCAAACTCCTGGAAACCTTTCCCAGCTGCTTGTGTAGCTCTGTTTTTGGAGGGAGAATTGTTGAAATAGGAAATCCGTGGACATCGAAATGCCCCTTTATAGAAGTTTAAATGGTTTGCATATTCAACGGCCTCTCGGTGCCTTCTTGAATATTGGAAATAAAGGCCTGACTCCCATTCGGGTGTTTTTCTTTTTCCATTACATGATTAAAGCTTGTTTGTTAAGGTTTATATATATATATATATATATAAGGTTTATATATTATATGTTAAAGCACACCAAGCCAGGCCCGATCAGTCCTAATTTACAGCCGCACTACGAGACATTATACCACAAGGACACCAACTTAAATATGTTTATTTGAAGGTGAACCACCGTATGGAATCTTAAGTTTTATTATTATTTTTGGGGGGGAGAAAAAAAATGGGCCGCATTATTCTATCGCTAGTAAGTTTCGCGCGGTGTCAGGGAACATTTGTAAACACGACAAGGTAATAACGCCATCTCACCAGAGAACTGGACACTTCCTTAGGGAAATCCATCATGCCTGCCTACAAACAGCGGTATCCTCGGGACTGTACAGATGCAAGTTCAAGGCATAATATTTATTGACTCCATCAGATGCATCTAATTCCAATGTTCGTGCAAATAACCCAGTGGCCTTTTTTGGAGGGTTTCCCCCCCCCCCCCAGTGCTACGAGAGGAAGAAAAAAAAAAGGAAACGAAAAGCAGCATCGTAACATGTTTTACTATGTGGTCAGTGGAGATTTCGGCATTGAAGGGGGAAGCAAAGGAGCAAGGATTTGATTATACTCCTTTACCCTGTAATTTTTGTTTGACAGGGCCAACTTAGGCCTCCGGCTGCCTAGGGCGTAGGAGAATAAGGGGCTTCCTTCCCGCTATGTTCATCCACATCCATGGGAGTTGAATCCCCTAACTGAGCCATCTCTTCTGTTGCACCTGAAAATTGTCAGGTCTACGTTTTAGGGCTAAAAGCTAGCAATGCCCATCTACTGCCCAAGTGAGCCGTGGTTAGTCTACTATTGAAACTGAAAATAATAACTCTTTTTCCAAGCGAGTTAATAATTTAATAAATTGAAATTAAATTGAGTTTCCCACGGATTCTTTTTAACAAGATTTATTGAGAAGAGAAAAGACGGGGGTTTCAGGAATTCAAGAACAAAGCTACTTGCTATCGGAAAATCAATGTATCCCAAAGTGATAGGAGTTCAACAACTTTGCCTTTTGCCTTGTTGTAAACCAACAAAGGGGCTAATTACACAGAGGTTTGCAGGATGTTGTTTATGTAATAGTCTAATAGAGGAGAATATTTATAGCTTGGGCTGGACATGAGGAGTCCTTCTTCGTTCTCTCTGAGCCTGCAGACATTTCATTATTGTAACTAGTAACATCATCAGTACTAGTACCCAAGAAGAAGGGAGGGAGGGAGAGAAAAAAGAAAAGGAAGGAAGGAAGGGAATGGAAAGGAAAGGAAAGGAAAGGAAGGAAAATATTGATGATGTTATCTAGTTACAGCCTGTTGTACCTTAAAATGGCCCCTACTGTACTGCTGTAAAATGGCTTCTACTGGTAACAGCTTCACAGTACTCCACAAGGGGGAAAATCCAACATTAGAAATTACATTTGGTCCGGACATTTTTCCCCTACAAATAAACACCCAGGCAATGCCGGGTTATTGGCTAGCGTCTTTTATAAAACCAAACTCTAAAGCAGTATATAAGTCTAAGTGCTATTGTTATCTGTTCTAATAAGGATTGAAATTAAAGTCCCATCAATTCTTCTCTAGAATTTTAATGGCCATGCACTATTAGCTCAAATGTGGCCCAACATTATGCTGTTTTACAATTCTTTATTGTCTTTACCAAATGCATCTTTTCATCAAAAATAATCAGTATGGGTTTCATAGATGGCATTCTGTAAGGCTTACATGGGGACCAGTGCCACATTATTTGAAACAGCTGTTAGGATAATGGTTGGTTGTAATGGTAGTGTTACAATGCTATTTAACTGTGTTATTTTAATATATAGTTTTATACCTTTTTTCAAAATGCAATTTGCCTAGAAACATTGATGATGCAGCATGCAAAACCATGTAATAGATAGATGAAGGTAGGTAGGTAGGTAGCTCAGATCATATTAACATCTGCATGAACATAAACTTTCATAATCAAGATACAGCTCTGAATGCCACTTTTTTTTTCTAAAAGAAAAAAAACCCGACATTATTTGCAATAAAGTCTCCCAAAATATTAAAAATCATATTTAAAGCATTCTCATAAAATGTGTATAAGGAAGAGACAAGCTTAATTCTCAAAGGCTCCATTATCAGAGCAAAAATTAATATTTGTACGGTTTCCAAATTGGAATAAAATTGCAAAGATGCAAACGCCCCCCTATATCATGATCTATAAAGCAGTTGCAAATGTTAAATCAGCTGTAAAAATGATTTAAAATCTATGTGAATAATTTTATTAAACTGATTTAAACCTGCATTTTATGCTACCTTCATTTATTAGCAGCATCTCAGGCAACAACGCCTTTAAAAAGAGATTTGCATGAATATAGCATCGCTAAAAATACAACCGTCTTCTTTAGGCTAAAGGTTTCCACATAAGAAAATCCGTCCCCAAAACAGGAGAAACCAACATTTGTGACAATAATGAAATCAGTAATCCTAATCCGTAATAGATGTGTAAAGGTATAACTAGAGTAGCATACAAATATGCCCTTTCTTTCATTCATAGTTAGAACAAGAAGCTGGACGGCTGACAATACATTCCTGACTGACAGCAGATAAACCTATTATTCATTCCTAATAATGAAGGTGATGAACGAGATACTAACTAGTTGTAGGATAAATGTGCACCAAAGTGTTCAGATTTTCCACAAATTAATGAAGAAATGAGAAGGCTGGAATGGGATGAAAAGAATGAAGTGAAACAAATCAGAAAAATGAGACAAGAAGCAAGCCCAGGGTTGACCATGTCTTCCATTTCTACTAAGAGCATGTTAAGAAGATAGGCTGAAATAGGATTGTCATGGCTGCATCTCTCCTATCCAAGCTTCATGAGTTGACAGCCTGACATTAGCAATGGGGTGGATGGTGGGTGGCGGATTGGAATACAAGGAAGAATGGGGGGACAGAAGCACTTTGTGAGAAGTTTCAGCCAGCCAAGGTCAACTATCAAGAACCTGTTTCCTAAACAATATACAAACACCTAATTGGACATTTACAGATAACCGGGGAATGGACGGTTATCTAATAAGCTTCAGTAAAGGGTACTTTTCTCAAAAACAAATGGCCAGACATCTTTATGAAGCTAGAATTGTATGACCTTGAAGTTAGCTGGTCCTTAGTATGCTGTGGTTAATGTTGATAACTAGTTATAAACAATATAATTGGATGTGAAGAATGTAAGAGGTTGTCTAGGTACCCAGGTTTTTCCTTTTTTTTTTTACTCAAACCATATTATTTGAATACACTAACAAATGGCCATAAAGATGATTAGGAGACTGAAGGTTAAAACACATTAAGAACAGTAGCAGGAATTGGGTATATCTAGTCTGGTGAAAAGAAGGACTAGGGGTGACATGATAGCAGTCTTCCAATATCTCAGGGGTTGCCACAAAGAAAGGGAGTCAAGCTATTCTCCAAAGCCCCTGAGGGCAGAACAAGAAGCAATGGATGGAAACTGATCAAGGAGAGAACCAACCTAGAATTAAGGATAAATTTCTTGACAGTTGGAACAATTAATCACTGGAATGACTTGCCTTCAGAAGTTGTGACTTCTCCAACAGTGGAGGTTTTTAAGAAGAGATTGCCCAGCCATTTGTCTAGAATGGTATAGGGTTTCTTGTTTGAGAAGGGACTTGGACTAGAAGGCCTCCAAGGTCCCTTCCAACTCCATTACTCTGTTATAAAGTATCTTGACGTTTATTATATTTATTTATTTATTTATTTATTTATTTATTTATTTATTTATTTATTTATTTAAATTTATATCCCACCCTTCTCCACAGAGGACCCAGGGCGGCGCACAGGAAATTTAAAAACATACAAAATACAATAAATATAATTTAAAAGACTATTAAATAAACCTATCCTGCGCTAAAACCAAAATTTAAAAACCCAATTTAAAACTACCTAAAAGTCCCCATGGGAGGTTAGGCTAGGCCGGCTTGTTGAAACAAATATGTTTTGAGACATTGGCGGAAGAGGCGGAGGTCGGTGATGGTACATAATTCAGGGGGTAGGTCATCCCAGAGGGCTGGCCCCGCCACAGAGAAGGCTCTTCTCCTGGGTGTCACCAGTCGGCATTGTCCGGCCGACGGCACCCTGAGAAGGCCCTCTCTGTGGGAGCGTATTGGTCTAAGGGATGTATGGGGCAGGAGGCGGTCTCGGATATAACTAGGCCCCGAGCCATGGAGCGCTTTAAAGATAGTTGTCAGAACCTTGAAGCGCACCTTGACGTTCCCATATTAGCCACATCTATTTTCTGTGCTTTTCACCCTCCACCTCCCGACAACACAATGACTAGAGGGATGACACGACCACCAGCACGACTACAGTGATATTCACATCGGGGTTTTTTTTGTCTCTGTGTAGATGAACGCAAAGGAACAGACTGAGCTCACCCAAGATCTTTGATCTTTAGCATCATTTCCCCCAAAAGTTAATTTCTGTGATTAATGCAATATACTAAAACCCATAAATCTGATCATCTGAAAGATTAAAATTAGGAATTATTGGCAGCTGATAGAATAGAAGTGCTGACAGGAGGCAGATTTCCTCAGATGTCCATCTAAATGTTGGAATATATATTGATTATGATTTGACAAGGTAAAGAATCTGCCATAAATCTAAACTCTATTAGATTAACACAGGCATTCAATTAACATAGAAATGACAGGCCGAGAGAAAGGCTCTCAATGAACATCTATTCCTTTCGAAGGTTTGACCGAATGTTCATCTGAACTAACTATTCAGGGTTTTAGAATGGGCAAGCAAAATCAAAGATAGAAATGAAGGCAGTCCTTCCTTCGGCATTTTCTGTTCAGAATAATTGTATTTTGGACTTAAAAATGACAACAGAGAGAGGGGCTTTTCACAAAGGCTCAGATGGGGTGTTATAATTGTGTAGCCAGCGAGGCAGGACTACCTGCACCAGCTATATTTAAAGGCTTTGGTTTTTGCTGCCTTGGTTGTCACAACTGCGCGGGTCTACGACTTGGAATCAATTTTCATCTCTGGGTGATTGCCTGGACTGGTCCTTGAGGTTTTCTTGGGAGGGGTTCACCCTTGTTACCTACCTTGGGCTGAGAAAGCAGGGTTGACATCAGAGTTAGGCTTCAAAAATTACAGCAACGGGTTTGCTACCCCATTGCTGGGTGGGCATAGCCATGGTGGCGTGACCTAGTCAGCCACCTGCACCATGGGGGGCATTTTCTCCCTCCCCAGGCTCCGGAGGCTTTCCTTGAGCCTCTTGGAGGGCAAAAACTGCTCTCCCCAGGTTCCAGAGGCCCTCAAGAGACCAGAAACAGGTCTTCCAGAACCTCCAGTAGACCTGTTTCCCTATCTCTTGGAGCCTCCATGCAGCCTTGCACAGGATCAATTGGCCACATGGAGACTCCTGGAATGGGAGGGGCATGGAGGGGTGGGCGTGGCCAGCCAGCGATGGCATTTGGGGGTTCTCTAAACTGGGCAGAATCCTAGCTAGATCGCATGAACCCCCCAGCAGCCCATCCCTGGCTGACATTCCAATGCAAACCTGGTTGATAACCACAGCAATTATAAATAATAAAACAATAACAAAGTAACATTCGTATAAAAGAGAATATTTGTAGCTTGGGATTGACCTGAGGGCTTGGGCAGTTTCTTGATTGGGGCATCACCAGGGAATTTCTTGAAGCCTTGCACTCTGACCAATCAGCGATCGATAGACCCATAGACTTTAACAACATCTGTAGATTATGCAAAAGAGACTATCATCCAGTCCAAAAGAGGAACAAAAGGCTCACCTCTCCATCAGCAACTAGCACCTAGATCAGCATAGACTAACTCCAAGGTTAAGACCAACAATCAAGTAAAGACCAACAATCAAGTAAAGAATACCCCAACCAAGAAACTGCCAAAGAAGCCAACAGTAAATCAGGGGTCTCCAACCTTTGCAACTTTAAGTCTGAAGGACTTCAGCTGTCAGAATTCTCCAGCCAGCTTTGCTGGCTGGAGAATTCTGGGAGCTGAAGTCCTTCAGATTTAAAGTTGCAAAGGTTGGAGACCCCTGCAGTAAATAGCTCAACCAAAGAATCTCTAAGACCACCTCCACCAACACTGAGCATGCAAGCCACTAGAATATAAACTAACATCAAACTGTACTCCTTACTAGCAACCAATGATGTTACCTAGTTTGGGTAATGAAACAAGGAAACAAGCAAGCTCAGAGAAGCCCTAAAGTAACAATCCACAATCAAAGGGATCCAGTGAAGAAGTCCCTCTTCTTATTTTACAGTACCTATTCATAAAACAAAGTTGCTGAACAGAACGTTAAGGACTTGGCTAATTTAGAAAATACATTTTTTTCTAACACTTAAGGGGAGGGAAATGATAAAAAATATTTGCAAGTGAGTGAGGACAGGAACGTAGCACCTGCCTGCACCTTTAAAATAGCTAAACCTTTTTTCAGCATTACACATCTGCCCTCTGCTGCTGCCATATGATGCTACAGCCACTATGAAGACAGATGTTACACTGCCATCCACCCTATCCACCCTGCCCTCTGAAATACTTTTTCAGAATCGAATCTGAAGCCCGCCACATCTTTAGAAGGTACCTATGAGAGAAAAGGTGGTGTTTTTTTTCAGGTTACTTGATACTTAAAAAGTGAAATCAATTCAGGATGTTTAGGGGACTAGAGACTAAAACATACGATGAATGGTTGCAGGAATGTCTAGTTTAATGAAAAGGAGGACCAGGGGAGACATGATAGCAGTGCTCCAATATCTCAGGGGCTGCCCCAAAGAAGAGGGAGTCAAGCTTTTCTCCAAAGCCCCTGAAGACAGGACAAGAAACAATTGTCAACTGCCTAGGGCAGGGGTCTGCAAAGTCGGCTCTTTTAAGACTGGTGGACTTCAACTCCCAGAATTCTGAGAGTTGAAGTCCACCAGTCTTAAAAGAGCCGACTTTGCAGACCCCTGGCCTAGGGGGAGTTGGGGGAGAGCTTTCTCTGTGGCAGCCCCCGCCCTCTGGAAAGACCTGCCCCCCGACCTCCGTACAATCACGGACCTGCGCCTCTTCCACCGGGCATTAAAAACACACTTATTTTATGCGGCCGGCCTGGCATAGTTTTTAAATTTGATCTTAGCAAGGGTTTTTTATGTTTTTAGCATGGGTTTCTAATTTAATTTATTTTTAATATATTTCTACTGCATTTAGTGTTATAGTATTTTATTACTCCCTGTGCACCGCCCTGAGTCCCGCAAGGGAGAAAGGGCGGTATATAAATGTGGAAAAAACAATCCATTTTCTGCAAAAAACAACAACACCCAAACAAACCCTGTTTTCTGAGGTAATTCACGTGAATGAAACTCTCTCTCTCTCTCTCTCTCTCTCTCTCTCTCTCTCTCTCTCTCTCTCACACACACACACACACACACACACACACACACACACACAGCTACTAACAAAAAATTGCTTTCAGAGAGTCAAAGAGAAATAAGTCGAGAGCAGCTGGGAAGGAGGAAAAGATAACCCTGAAGAAAAGATGACATTGACTGTATTGAAGTTATTTTGGCATAATGGCAGCGTAAATGAGCACCATCTGGTCAAAAGTGAGAAAGGAAGAACAGATGACTGGAAGCAGAGAGGAATAGAAGCATAAGTAAAGGAGGGCAGGGATTAATTTGCAGCCTTGAACATTTGAAGGCACTTTACTGTCAGGAATCTTCTGTGTGTCCCCCCCCCCAATGTCCTAAACTCCCTGATGCACCAAAATTGACCCTCTGCTACAACCTCCCAAAGCATAACATCCACTCCCTCCTCGTGTAACAGAATAACAGGTTGGAAAGGACCTTGGAGGTCTTCTAGTCCAACCCACCGCTCAAGCAGGAAACCCGGTATCATTTCAGACAAATGGTTGTCCAATCTCTCCATAAAAACCTCCAGGGATGGAACATTCCCAACTTCTGGAGGCAAGTTGTTCCACTGATTAATTGTCCCAACTGTCAGGAAATGTCTTCTTAGCTCTAGGTTGGTTCTGTCCTTGATTAGTTTTCATCCATTGCTTCTTGTCCTGCTTTCAGGTGCTTTGGAAAATAGGTTGACCCCCCCCCCTCACATGGCAGCCCTTTAGATGTTGGAACACTGCTATCATGTTACCCCTACTCCTTTTCATTAAACTAAACATACCCAATTTCTGCAACCGTTCCTCATATGTTTTAGCTTCCAGTCCCCTAATCATCTTGGTTGCTCTTCCTTCCTTCTTCCTTCCCCTCCTTCCTTTTTTACCTACCTCCTTCCTTCTCCCCTCCTTCCTTTTTTCTTCCTTCCTTCCTTCTTTCCTTCCTTCCTTCCTTCCTTCCTTCCTTCCTTCCTTCCTTCCTTCCTATCCACACCAGCTCTTTGCTGTCGCATAGCAAATCAGTTGCAAGGCAGTATTGCCAGAGGGACTAAGAACAGGATCCTAAATATATAAACCACTTTTTTTTAATCCAGTTGAATTATTTCAAAGAGATAAATGGAACATGCAATGGATTGGTGAGGGCAAAGGGCATGGACAGTAGATGCTACACAGATACAGTTCTTATTCAATTTGATGGGGTTACTCTCAGGTGATGGAGGTGAGGTTGATATTGGGCTACTGGGTTGATATTTGAACTGAATATGACTTCCTTTGGATAAGGCTGGCTGACACTTAAACCCGAGAATGTGTGTTTTGGATCGCAATACAAGTATTCCAGTTTCATTATGTATTAAAACACCAGTGAATTTATTTATTTTTTCTTTCTTTCTTTCTTTCTTTCTTTCTTTCTTTCTTTCTTTCTTTCTTTCTTTCTCTCTCTCTTTCTTTCTCTTTCTTTCTTTCTTTCACATCCAGAATGATGCTAGATCATTCATAGAAGCATCTATGGATGTCTTGAGTTGTAATCTGCTCTTCCCTGGCGCCCCTTCTTCATGGAATCATTCACAATGCCAGTTTCAAGGGTGTTTATTTTTAGATAATTGGGATCAACATCTTTACTTTTCATAAAACAGAAGAGAAGAAGCAAGATTCCCATCCAATGGTTGTGACAGATTTGAAAAAGAAACTGGATCAAACAAACAGGCTGTCCTGGGCTCAGGGCCAAGTGTTCATTGACAAATCATTTCACTTATAAAATGAAAGCAGGGTCTGCATTGTAGTGTGTTCATTGGCACCTGAAGTTGATATCACATAGATTCGGTAGATCCTGAGCTTGCTAACAATTCAAATCAAGCGTGAAATTTAAAGCACTGCTTTTAATCTACAAAGACCAATAAAGGAGAATCTTTGTATGGCTATGCCCTTGCGACAGAGCCGAGGTTGAAACTGCGGAGCATGTCCTTCTAATTTTGCCCCATGTATAACGCAGACAGATCTAAGTTACTGTCTCTCCTTGAAACCATCCCTTCTAGAATCAATGGTTGTAACTTGATGGCCCACTGCCTAGGCCAGGGGTCTGCAAAGTCGGCTCTTTTAAGACTGGTGGACTTCAACTCCCAGAGTTCCCCAGCCAGCATAGCTGGCTGGGGAATTCTGGGAGTTGAAGTCCACCAGTCTTAACAGAGCCGACTTTGCAGACCCCTGGCCTAGGAAATGGCTCTCCATATATCACTTTTCAGGTCTCAAAATTCTTCTTAAGAGCTATAACCATTAGAGGAGAACGCTGTAACCTTCCTTAGTTAAGCTATTGGCGATCCATTGCTATGATATTATTATTATTATTATTATTATTATTATTATTATTATTATTATTATTATTATTATTATTATTATTATTATTATTATTATTATTATTATTATTATTATTATTATTAACGTTTCTTCCTGTAGTACTTGTGTTTTGGTCTGTGACCGTAAATAAAAGTATATATATAATATTTGTATGTATCATGAAAAGCAAAAAGCCGTCTCATTCTCGCGGAAAAAAGCATACCTAAAATTGTCTCAAAGATGCTTTTTTCAGGAGGCAACTGGATTTTATTGTGTTTTTTTTTCTCTTTTCACATCTCATCCAAGAAGCTTCATCAGCTCAGAAAAAGCACCTTTGAGACAACCATGACCTGGATGGCTGAGAATCTCTCCAGTCATGCCTAACATTTGAGAATTTGCCACTAAATTAAATGCTTCCCTCTTTCTGCCTTTTATTCTGAAAATAATAATAATAATAACACGCACCAGACCATTTATTTCAGTTGTATTTTGCTTTTAGGCAACTTCTAGAAAAATAATTCCCGTTCCTCCCTTCCAGGAAGAGAGAGGGGAAAAAAAACTTTGCCCAGTTTTAAACTAGTTTATTTTCAGGGGGGGGAAAAACCCCTTCCTCTTTTGCTCGTTCCCAGGTAACGAGCTCCCTCGTGTGGTTAAATGAGGATTTTCCACCTGCTGTTAAAAGCCACAGGAAAATATCTCCACTGCATTTCATTCCATTCCCTTTCCTTTTAGTGGGACCCTTGCCCAAAGGGTAGGCCTGCTAGGACAAATGGAACCATAAAATGTCTTACATAAAGCCCTCTTTTGTCTTGTCCTAATTTTACTTCGCTGAGGCCCGCAGACAGATTTTTATTTGTAGCAGCGAACAATATGCAGAGATGGGGAAGTGCAGGGCCATCATTTCTCATGACTAAACCAATGTAGAACAGAAGAGCATATTCTTCTAAGTGGGAAACAAAATAGCAGGGTTGGGGAGGGAGGGGAATCCCTCGTCTCAGAAGGAAGAGACATTTGAAATATTTCCTGCTATTCACTTATATTATCTAGTCCTCCCTCCCTAACAGTCGTCCAATTGACGGAGAATTCTCATCAAGCATTGTGCTCTTTTGAGTCCCACAAAGCCCTTTATTGCCAGATTAAAAAAAAAAAAGTTAGTTTTTCATCCAAGCATTTCTTTTCCTTTCTCTTCCTGTCCAATTTTTATGGACAAGGATGAGATTAGGGGAAGAGGTGATTATCATCTTTTGATACTTTACCCTCTGAATTTCTTTTTTTTTACTGAATACATAAAATGGCTTGTCACCGTGGTCATTAAGAGATTATTGGCATCCAGTAGCAGTTATTATTAAATATTATTCTAATGTTATATTATTTTAATAGATAGCGGCTTAGTGCTTTAGCATTTCAGTAGGAGTTCATTACCAGTGACAGTAATTTAGCCCTTAATTTTTCTTAACGCTATAACGTTCATAGTTATAGTATTTGAAGACTATCTTATTTGCACTTTTATGCACTCGTTTAGTAATGTCTTCCTTTTCCTCCTTTTAATCCTTCTTTGTGTTTTATAGTCCAGTTGTACAATATGCTGGTCAGCAGCTATTAAAAAAGAGGATTTGTTTATTTTTTTCTGTTGTTTTGTTCTTCCAATTCTGCTTATGAGAAGCACAGCACATTCACGAGTGACACAAAGGGCAAGATTTCTCCACCACCATCCCCCCAAAATTAGGATAACTTTGGAGACATTTATTTTATGTTTTTTTTTCCTTTTCAAGCACGTTACATTTATTATTTTTGTTGTGTTTCCTGCCTCAAAATGGTGACTAATCATGCAGTTAATTTTCAGCAAGTCTTTAGAGATGGCTGCACACCACTTAAAAATATTTAAATTAAGGTGGGTTAATATTAACCCTAAGGTTAAGGTAAAGGTTCCCCTCGCACATATGTGCTAGTCGTTCCTGACTCTAGAGGGTGATGCTCATCTCTGTTTCAAAGCCGAAGAGACAGAGCTGTCCGAAGACGTCTCCATAGTCATGTGGCCAGCATGACTCAATGCCGAAGGCACACAGAATGCTGTTACCTTCCCACCAAAGGTGGTCACTATTTTTCTACTTTCATTTTTTATATGCTTTTGAACTGCTTAGGTTGGCAGAAGCTGGGACAAGTAGCAGAAGCTCTTTCCGTTACACGGCACTAGGGATTCGAACTGCTGAACTGTCAATCTTTCTGATCAACAAACTCAGCGTCTAGCCAGGTTTTGATGGCCTTCTGAACGATTAAATGATGGAGCTCTGTCAAATCACTGGGAGAAGGGACTTCCATAAGGTGGGGGAAGCCACAGGAAAAGGCATGTTTACAAAATCCCACTAGATGGCAAGATTTCAGGAGCCCAAGGTGGCGCAGTGGTTAGAATGCAGTATTGCAGGAAAATTCTGCCCACAGCCTGGACTTCGATCCAGGCAGGTTCCTGATAATGAGGATGAGGATGGTAATCATTATTCTGTTGCTTTGCATGTACGCTGAGAGCTTTTGCACTGGAGACAAAAACCTTGTGCGTCTAATCACACTTGACCAAATAAAGTATCCAGTTGAGTTCAACTCAATTCAACACAATACAACTCAACTCAATACACCTGGACATATTTACAACTTTTCTCCATGGCTGCAACTTTTTACCATGACCCTTAATGATTTGAGCAATGCGTTAATGCTCTGTTATGCTAGGACAAAGCGGGAGAGAGATGGAAAGCCTAAAATGATGCATTTTCAGTCCCAAAGAGTTTTGCATGCAGAGGGAAGCTTTGGACAGGGCTAATATTAATCTCCAAGCTTCCAATTGAATGGGTGCAACATGGGTCTAACCTGCGTGTAAAAAGAGCAACTCTGGACCTTTGGTGAGTAGGACAGCTTTTATGACCCATGCTTGGAGTAGAAGAAGTCCACCCCTCATGATTTAATACTCGATCTGTGAATTTTAATAACTGCGACTACTTATCGGACCCCATCTATCATCTGACTGCCTTTGCAGCTGTTGATGCTTTTAAAGCAGCCTCATCATAGATTCAAAAAGCCGAACGCAGACAAAAAATTGGCAGACAAAAAAAAAGAACCATATGCTTACTTGACCTAGGATTACATAAACCTGTTATTCAACATAGAGAGAGGGATTACAGCATTACTTTTTACTAAGTTGCTTTTCATATGGAAATTTCTTTTCACAGCCAAGAGCTGCATTTAATGGCATCAACAGGAGGGGAAGGGAGGGAAAAAAATAATAATCTCTATTTTTAGCTCCCCGATCATGGACATATAGATTTTTATAATGTCTGCAAGCATGCATTAATGTTAATTTCACAATTCTCCTTTGTATTTCGTTAATGTCACAATCTGCCGAAAAACCTTGCCAAGTTTCTTAACTGTCATGTTAATTCTGAGACCTATTTTGCGGTCTTTGACATTTCGGGACAGAACATGGCAGTAAAAATAGATTAAAAACAGCTTATAAGTATTATAAAATCAGGAACTTTGCAGATGGCGAAATTAGATCTGCTCAGTTGAAATCCAGCAATTCAAAGCGGTTCACACACACACACTCCTCAAAAGTGTGTGCATTCATTTGGAAGATAAACATTTTTTTTGTCACAATAGCCTGCTGCTTTCTAAATGGAGAAAGGGAAACGAACACACACACACACACACACACACACGGCAAAACGTAAGAAAGTTATTTTCTTTTAAGCATCGCTCTGAATGTATACACTCTATCCACGTCAGTATTTAGTTTCAAACAGTTTCAATACTGTATAAATAAGAGTATAATAGCAGCAAGACCCCTGCGCGGTTCAAAGTTCACGCAAATTATTTCACACAAGGGATTCCTGTGGAGGGGTTCCCCCCTCCTTTTCAAAGTCCAAAGAAATGCATTAATGTTCTTTAGATATTAAATGACAATGTCGCAGGGTAAGACATTTGCCAGAATGGACAGGAAACGAGACTCTGTTTTTGCAACAACAAAAAAAGAATGTTATTTCCCCCCCCCCCCCCCCCCCATCTCTCTCCCTCCCTCTTTGCTTGTAAAATGCGATCCATTTCAAAGACCCACGTTTGATTTTTCTGCTTTGGTTGATTTCAGGAAGTTGAAAAGGGACGCCTCTCAAACTTTGCTAAAGTTGAGAGTGAAATATTCTTTTTTAGAAATCTGAATCATAAAAAGGAAGGGGGGGGGTTTCCCCCTCCCCATTAAGGCCCACTTATTATTTCCATCATCCTTCTGGAGTTGTTGAATAGCCGTGTCCTTTGCCAAACTCCGCCCATTCTCTTTTTTCCAAAGATTTTCCTCCTTATTTACTCAGCCTTTTTCCCACAGCCTAGTCAAAGAGGGTTTAAAGAAAACACTGTATTAACATGAAAGATGGAGGGGGAGACAGAGAGAGAGAGAGAGAAGCATTCCATTCCAAAATGATCTCCTAATACTTAATGTTGAAATGATAATTGGTGGAGCCTGCATTGAGAGGGGAAAAAAAATCAAATGAAATCAAGTAAAATCAAAGCGAGAAGGAAACGAAACACTCATTTTCTCTCTTTCCTTCTCCTTCCCTGCGAAGTATTATCTTGGTTGGGGCATTCAGAGAAACCCAACAGAAACATTTTTAAAAAAAAGGAGAACAAGAAGAAGAATTAGAGGGGGGGGAACACAGCCTCACACCCCCCCCCATGCCTCCCACCCCCAACCTCTGCTACAGATTGCTGTCCACAATTCTTTTCAACTGACATAATCCACATTGATTTGTTCAGCAGATAAAATTCGGGCCACTGTGCCCTTTGCAGGAGCAACATAATATCACTCTGTATTCAGGAACAATGTCACATAATGGGATCGGAATGCGCAAAAAACGACGGTTCTTGGGTTACGGAGACATTCGGGGCAAGGCGAGCCTTAATGTGAAAAATCATTACGCACAGATTGCTGAATTCGTCTGCATTCTTGCAAGCCTGGCATCGCTTGTTCCCGAAAGGATCGCGAAGACACCCAACCGTTCCGCCTTTTCACACAATCTCCATCACCAAGCCAGGTTCACGAATAACTGGATCATAGTTATGGGTTCGAAGGGGAATGAGGGAGAGGGAGAAGAGGAAGAGGAAGCGGGATTGACAAGCAAAGAAAAGACAGTTTATTCCTACCAAGGAGAACTGTTAAAGACCACAGGCTGTTGAACTTGATTCTGCCACACGAAGAGAACCCTGGGGGAAAAATCTAGATTTCAAAAGCAACTGTATCAATTGTCATTATTCTTTGTTGGTTGTTCCCTGCTAAATAAGACTTTGTTAAGTTTCTTTTTTAAAGTTTTATTAATGTTTATTTTATTAGGATGCGGTGGCTCAGTGGCTAAGATGCTCAGCTTGTCGATCAGAAAGGTCAGCTGTTTGGCAGTTCGAATCCCTAGCACCGCGTAACAGAGTGAGCTCCTGTTACTTGTCCCAGCTTCTGCCAACCTAGCAGTTCGAAAGCATGTAAAAATGCAAGTAGAAAAATAGGGACCACCTTTGTTGGGAAGGGAACAGTGTTCCGTGTGCCTCTGGCGTGTAGTCATGCCAGCCACGTGACCACGGAGACGTCTTCAGACAGCACTGGATTAATTAATTAGACATGGGATGCCAACACATGTCACCTCAACTTTTCCCCTTTCATTTTTCTATTCTTCCATACATGTTCAAAATGAAAAGATAGCAGCCTAACCAAAAGGTAGCTCGTAATTTAGGAGTTCAATTTCTTAATAAACCAAGTTATTTTTGGATAATCAAGTTTCTAAAAGAATCTCCGCAGTGCAGGTACAATCGCATTTTATTTTATTCTGGCTTGCTGAGATTGCCTTGAATCCTAGGAAACCAAAACAAATAGATTCAAACAAATGTCCAGTGTGTTAAGATCACTGCTTATTTTATACTGCTGAAGTGCCGTGGTTTGTTAGAAAATGAAGGTAGAAACAGTTCTGACCCCTGATCAAATCAAGAGTCTATGTCATTCAAACACTGGTTGAATTTACATATCACACTAAGCCATAGTTGAGCATGTCACTTATGGGTTCTGTATCCCCCACATCAATTTCTGAAAGTACAATAATACTCAGATTGGCAGGGCAGTTTTTCTAATGCAGTTTTTCTAACTGAGCAAAGGCTTGTCTTTGGGATAGTGGATCAAATCAAAGTCCGTTTCAAAGCCGAAGAGCCAGCGCTGTCCAAAGACGTCTCCATGGCCAGCATGACTCAACACCAAAGGCCCATGAAATGTTGTTACCTTCCCAACAAAGATGGTACCTATTTTTCTACTTGCATTTTTACATGCTTTCGAGCTGCTAGGTTGGCAGAAGCTGGGACAGGTAACAGGAGTTGGTAACAGGAGTTCACTCCATTACACGGCACTAGGGATTCGAACTGCCAAAGTGCCGACCTTTTTGATCGACAAGCTCAGTGCCTTAGATTTATAGTCCTTTACAGTTTTTGAAGAGGGGCATTCATTTTCTTTCTGGCTTAAATCTGCAAAAGCTTGGGATACTTGGCATTATGGCTCAAGAGCCATGAACGTTGAGTTCCTATACAACCCAGCAACCTTGTTCAGCCCATCCCTGGAATGCTTTTCAGAGCTTTTTTCCAATTCGCAGAAAAACTGTTGCTTATAAATGTTGAGTGGAACAAAGGACAATAGAAGCAAAATTTTAGAAAAGACACTTGAGTCACCCTGAATGCAAAACTCACATCTGGGGCCATTCCACACAATGGAGATAAAGAAAACAGACCCTAATTGGCCAGGCGAGGGAGGAGAGGGGGAGAAATCAGCTCATATTTGATTGGTGCTTCAGATTACAAGTTGTGTTGATTGATAATGATGCGTATAAAACTTCTCCAAGTTCATTGAACAATCAAATCTTTCTTTCTTTCTTCCTTCCTTCCTTCCTTTTTTTTTTTTAAAAAATGTGATTGCTATCTTATAATTAAGCATTAAGAAATTAGTGCAGCGACTTATCATCACAAATCAGGTATAAACTGAAGCACACAGGGGAAGCTGAAAGAGAAATGGATATTAAAAACAAAAACGAAACGAAAATCCACATACACAAACAAAAAGCCCAACTCAACAAGCGATTATGCGCTGTGTTATTAGGTTACCTTCAGAAACTTTTAGTAGTCTCAAGAAAACGGGAACAACAACTGCCACAGCGACAAAATGACCTACTAATGATGACAAATTTGCTGCCAAATATCACAATCTAGCTATAATTCATAAATATTCGATAGATGTCAAGAAATGGGAACTCTTCAAAAGATACAGATGAGGCTTCAGTTTACGTCGGATGTCCACATTGGAAAAGGTGTTAAAAGCGACAACAGGAAAGTACAAAATCTAGTGGGTTAGTTCAACAACGTAACAGTTCAAATACATAACAGTTCAAATTCAGACTCCAAATGGATTTTGTAGACTAAATGCAGCTGGAAGTAGTAGACTCCCACATTACGGTATAGATATGGGATTATGGGTTACAGATAATCCTTGATCTGTGATCACAGTGGGGACCAGAATTTCTGTCACTAAGTGAGGTGGTTGCAAACTGAGTCGCTCCCACTTGTACTATCCTTTTTTAGAATAGAATAACAGAGTTGGAGGGGACCTTAGAGGTCTTCTGGTCCAACCCCCTGCTTAGGCAGGAAACCCTACACAAATGGTTGTCCAACATCTTCTTAAAAACATCCAGAGTTGGAGCATCCACAACTTCTAGAGGCAAGTTCTTCCACTGATTAATGGTTCTGACTGTCAGGAAATTTCTCCTGAGTTCTAAGTTGCTTCTCTCCTTGATCAGTTTCCACCCATTGCTTCTTGTTCTAACCTCAGGTGCCTTGGAGAATAGCTTGACTCCCTCTTCTTTGTGGCAGCCCCTGAGATGTTGGAAGGCTGCTATCATGTCTCCCCTAATCTTTCTTTTCATTAAACTAGACATACCCAGTTCCTGCAGCCGTTCTTCATATGTTTTGGCCTCTAGTCCCCTAATAATCTTTGTTGATTTTCTCTGCACTCTTTCCAGAGTCTCCACATCTTTTCTACATCATGGGACCAAAACTGAATGCAGTATTCCAAGTGTGGTCTTACCAAGGCATTATAACGTGGTATTAACACTTTACGTGATCTTGATTCTATCCCTCTGTTTATGTAGCCTAGAACTGTTGACCTTTTTGGCACATATTTAAGTGATTGTCCACTAGGACTCCAAGATCCCTATCACAGTTACTACTATTTAGCAAGGTATTTATATCCCATCTTATTTTTACAAATAACTCAAGGTGGCTAGCATATCCAACATGCCTTCCTCATCCTATTTCCCCGCAATAAATACCTTCACCCTGTGAGGTAGGTTGGCTGAGAGAGAGAGAGAATGATTGGCCCTAAGATACTCATCTGACTCGCATGCCTAAAGTGAGACTAGAATTCATCATCTCCTGGTTTCTATGCTAGCAACCAAGATGATTAGGGGACTGGAGGATGATTGCAGGAACTGGGCATGGCTAGTCTAGTGAAGAGAAGGACCAAGGGAGACGTGATAGCTGTTTTCCAATATTTGAGGGGCTGCCCCAGAGAGGAGGAGGTTAACCTATTTTCCAAAGCACCTGAAGGCCAGGCAAGGAATGGTGGATGGAAACTGACCAAGGAAAGATTCAACCTGGAAATAAGGAGAAATTTCCTGACAGTGAGAACAATCAACCCATGGAACAGAAGTTGCATTCGGAAGTTGTGGGAGCTTCATAACTGGAAGCTTTCAAGAAGAGATTGGACTGCCATCTATCAGAAATGGCTTCCTGCTTGGGCTGGGGGCGGGAGGTTGGATTAGATGACCTACAAGGTCCCTTCCCACTCTGCTTTGTGACCTTCTGAAAAGCCCAGCCAATGAGGAATCCAGATTCAGTTAACAACCACAATACTAACTTCACAAATGCAGTGATTTCACTTAACAATCATGGCAAGAACGGGTGCAAAACGTGCCGAACCACTGCTACGCTTAGCCGCAGAAATTTCGAGCTCAATTGTGGTATGCGGAGTGCCGCCTGTATCCCTGAGTCAAAATGCTGTTTTGATTGCTTATCAATAACTCAGGGCTCATCGGAGAGCCGCTACATTTTTTTTTTTTTGCATCCCTTCTCTACTGTTGCCACACGCCGTGGATGTGAAGTCTCCCAAGCAAAATGACAGGCGCCGCTATCCGACGACAAAGCCACCTTCACATCAAAGTGTAACACGCTGGCATTAAAGATGCATCATCACACCGCTGCTTAGACAGGAGTGTCATCTTCTAAAGCTCAAGAGAGAGCACTGGAGACATGCTAACCTGAGTGTGCCAGATGCACACTTAAAAATATTGACAGTCAACAATTCTGCAGAGATCGGCAGCAAAGGGATGTTGAGGGTTGCACGAAAGATGCTTCTTTCTATATCAAAGGCTACAAGCAAGGAATTCAAGGTGGCATAATGAAAGCGGTGGTAAGTAATCCATCAAACATCCCTCCTTGCCTTACGAAAGAATAAGAATTGATGTGTTGCAGACGGAGGTCAACAGCCTAAAAAAAACCCCACTTTCTGATCCTGGACTTATGAAACATTTGTGGTACAATATGCATTTTTATTTGAAGAACTGTAGTCAGTAAGCACACCCCAAAAGATGGTGATTCGCATGAGACTAAATTAAAAAGAGCTCCTGCAAAATCAAAGTCAGCGCTACTTTTAAGGCACCGTTTAACTGAAGCCCCCTGTATATTTTAACAAGAGTTAAGTTGAATCACTAAATCCAGTCTCTCTTGAACAATTCCATGGAAACATAATCTCCTTCAGCAGCCCAAACTCTCAGGCAGATGGAAATCCCTGCCTCTGATCTCGAGGCTGGAGGGAAAGTATTTATTTAACTTCCTAAAACAGCAATATTCTCATTTCCTATAATATTAGATATAGTGTACATTTTTTGTTCAGAAGTGAATAAGGAAGTCTCTATTTGCATCGGGCATATATACATCAATGGTTTCTGTCTACCCAGAGATAGGTTTGAACGCTCCAGCTGTCTTTCTCAGATAGTTCTCTCCATGCCACCATAATCCGTAAGATAGTGGGCAGAAAACAGCTCGCTTGTAATGCCAAAACCACTGTACAAAATTGGCTACAGAAAACAACTTTAAGAGAACTTCACTTGGAAACCAAGACTTTAAGCTGTAAGGGCATACTTCTAATTTGGTTTAGTTGCCACTGATTTCAGGGCTTCTAATGGGCTCTGCTATGCGGCCAAGATTTGGGGGGTCTTCAGAGGATGGGCCTTGGGGAAGACTGGGGAATTTTGAAGGGATTCAGTGGGCAATATTAAAGCTTGCAGAAACTAGGAGAAATAGTCCTGATTTATCAGTTAGATAGGCATATTTCAGAAGTAAAGTGGTGATTGAAGCTTTTGCAAAGCCTGAGATATTAATTGATAGAATATTTGTAGTTTAAGGTTGAACTGTGGGGTCCTTGGTGCTCTCTAAGCTTGGTTATTTTCTTGCAGACATTTCATTACCCAACTAGGTAACATCATCAGTAGGCTTTGCCTTCATTGTATATACTAATGTTGATGGGAGTGAATTTGGTGGTTCCTTGATTGCGCTGTTATTTACTGTTAGCTTGTTGGTCTGAGTTGGTAGTTTCTTGATTGGGGTTATTGCTTGCTTCTTGATTGTTGGTCTAGTGTTAATTTTGGTATTAAGATATTAGAGAGCCAAGGTGGTGCAGTGGTTAGAGTGCAGTACTGCAGGTTACTTCAGCTGACTGCTAGCTGCAGTTTGGCAGTTCAAATCTCACCAGGCTCAAGGTTGACTCAGCCTTCCAGCCTTCCGAGGTGGGTCAAATGAGGACCCAGATTGTTGTAAACCACTTAGAGAGGGCTGTAAAAGCACTATAAAGCGGTATATAAGTCTAAGTGCTATTTCAAGTGGTAGTAACACCTTAATACTTTATGAAATGTCTAGAGCCTCTGGAATAAAGCAGATTGTAAATTTTACAATGACATAATTAAGTGACCCCACAATCTTCCTGAAGTATGAGAATAAACGAGGACCACAAAATGAGTGTTGGGGTTGATTGACGGCGCTGAAGAAAGACTTACAAATATTCAACTTCAAAAGATCTCTGGTTGTAGAAGATTTAGTTAAAACTTGCTCCACAAAGAGCTCTTCTTATTCCGGGGAATTACTTGATGGCCACACATAAAAGCTAATTCAGAAAAAGTCACACTTTCTTAGACTGCACCCTTTTAGTCTCTGAAGACAGGAAAATAACATTACATTTGTAATGTAGAAAGTGTATGTTTGCAGGCAGTTGTGTGCAATTCTGTAGGTCTGTTTTTATTTCACCTTGTTTTGGTTTTTACCACGGACATGTCTTGGTGTTGTATTGATGGCTGCCATAAGCTGCCGAGAGTCTACTTGATTGTGGAGGATATCCTTCTAATTAATTAATTAAACAAACAACTCAAATTAGCTGCGTTTAATGAAAAGCCTATCTATTTTCTCACAGACACATCCTGCACCCTTTCCACCATGTCATTAGTCACAGTGTGTCTGTCAAGCAAGAAAAGCAGAGCAAGTCATTTCACTTCAGGGCCTTACGGTGGTGTAATTCAAACTGAATTCAGGTTTTTAACCTTCAGTGCAAAAGATGCTGATATAACCGACCCCAAAAAAAGAATGAAATAAAGTAATTACAGTTTATGTTGTGGCCTGTCGGCCACTGGCCCTTCCAGAAGCCGAATAAGAGGAGGAAGAGGCAGGGGGTCAGCATCAGGACAACCTGGGGGCTTTGAGGGGAAAGAGAGAATGGAGCTGGCAGAGATAGAGTCAAGGGCAGAACCTGGGCTGTCCATGAGCCCTCAGTTGGAGAGCCAACAGCGCCCAGTTCTGGAGATGGCTGATGACAAAGAGGAGAAATGTGCAGAAGGCAGAGGAGAGGAGAGCAGTGGAAATCTATGGGCTGATCCTGGGGAAGGAAGAGCCATTGCTGCTAATGAGGCCCCACCCTAGCACTGGGGATCTGCATATCTTCTGGCTGGTCGGAACTGACATACAACATTTATTAGTGTCACCCTAATCATAAATTAGGAACATGGTGGTGCAGTGGCTAAGATGCTGGTCAATCAGAAAGGTCGGCAGTTCGGCAGTTTGAATTCCTAGTGCTGCATAACGGAATGAGCTCCCGTTACTTATCTGCCAACCTAGCAATTCAAAAGCATGTAAAAAAGGTAAGTAGAAAAATAGGGACGACCTTTGGTGGGAAGGTAATATCATTCCATGCACCTTCAGCATTTAATCATGTCGGCCACATGACCATGGAGATGTCTTCAGGCAGCGCTGGCTGTTCAGCTTTGAAACGGAGATGAGCACCGCCCCCTAGAGTCAGGAACGACTAGCACATATGTGCGAGGGGAAGCTTTACCTTTTAATCATAAATACAATTATTCTTGAATACTCTGTTGCAAAAACCAATAAACTAGGCCTCAGCAGAGATTCCAAAATTGTTTAACTTTTCTCTAGAAGAAATATTAAAATACTATTATCACATCAATGAAAGGGAAAGACAAGAAGATAATACAGTTATGTTAAACCTTCCTGCATGTGCTCATGTGTGAAACAGTTATGTCTGGTCACATAATTGCAACGGTTCTGAGAAATATTTCATATTTTATAATGAACATTAAAAGAGTTTGTGGATCATTACTTTATATGAGTTTCAAAGTTATTACATAAAACCCAACAGGAATAATGATAAATCATTGAATCCTTCAGTCTAGCCTTCGTAAACAGGAAAGCTGAACTATCACAGAGTTGGCAGACAAATTTCACATCAGTAGGTAAGCCATTTTTCCAGGTGAGAAGAACAAAATGGAAGCATTTTTGTCTTTCCTATGACATTTGAATCTGAAATTAATTTGGGGCTAATTTCCTCCTATCAATTGCGCTGTAGACTAGCCATTAATAGAGCAGCCATGAAATCCTTGGAAAAGTTTTTCCAATGCTGTGATGTGTCTCTACCGATAAAAATCAAAATCGTGTAGGCCTTGATATTCTCCGTGACACTCTACAGAATCAAAAGTTGGACTTTAAAGAAGCAGAAGAGGAAAAATAGTAATGCCTTTGAAGTCTGGAGTAGGAGAATAGAATAGAATAGAATAGAATAGAATAGAATCACAGAGTTGGAAGGGACTTTAGAGGTCTTCTAATCCAACCCCTGCTTAGGCAGGAAACCTTACACTACTTCAGACAAATGGTTAGCCAACATCTTAAAAACTTCCAGTGTTGAGGCATTCACAACTTCTTGAGTTTAATTTGTAGCACGTGGTCCACCATGCCTTTTCCATCTCTTTCCCCGCCCCAATGTTTAAAATATTTATCGAAACCTTGGCAGAAAAAGATGAGTTGGGATAAGAACTTCAATAGAAGAGAATGTTGTTGTTGTTAGTTGCAAAGTCATGTCTGACCCATCGCGACCCCATGGACAATGTTCCTCCAGGCCTTCCTGTCCCCTACCATCCTCTGGAGTCCATTGAAGCTCACACTGACTGCTTTGGTGACTCCATCCAGCCACCTCATTCTCTGTCGTCCCCTTCTTTTTTTGTCCTCAATCTTTCCTAGCATTAGGCTCTTCTCTTGTGAGTCCTTCCTTCTCATTAGGTGGCCAAAGTACTTGAGTTTCTTCTTCAGGCTCTGGCCTTCTAAATAGCAGGCAGGGTTGATCTCCTCTAGGACTGACTGTTTTGATCACCTTGCAGTCCAAGGGACTCGCAGGAATCTTCTCCAGCACCATCGTTCAAAGGCCTTCATTCTTTGGCGCTCAACCTTTCTTATAATCCAACCTTCACAGCCATCCATTGCAACTGGGAAAACCATAGCCTTAACTAGACACACTTTTATTGGCAGGGTGATGTATCTGCTTTTTAGAGAATAGTTCAGGTTAAATTATTTCATTTCCTGACTAGCTAACATCCTCGGTACCTGTGTGGTTTAACACCAGTCAAAGAACTACAAAGGGGGAAAAAACCACACACATACTCAATACAGTAGCATAAGCTGCATGGAAACAGAGAGGAATCCCCACATTCATCAACAAAAAGCATTGCGTTGAAATTTTTTGGGGAAAAACCCCCAACGTAGTAACAAAAATTATGCACTTGACACAATTAATATAGGTGTTTTTTTGTCTTCCTATTATAGTTAGCAGGCAGTGTTTTAATGAAGAAATGATTGTGGCAGAGATAAATGTAATTCTAGTTGTGCTCCATGAAAATTGTAGCTTCTTCCTTACACTATGAGCCCATTGCGTTTTGTGTAGGGAAAAAAACTTCTCAAAGGACTATTGCTTTCTTTTTTATAAGAGAAACCAAACTCAATATTCTACCTCTCCAAAAAGAAATTGGATAAAATATTGGAATATGTATTTCTAAATATTTATGACAGCCAATAATCGGCGGACATCCCTAACACAGAAACCATATGGGTTGAGAAGTTTTATGGAACAGTTAGCTATTTAAGATCTTTAGGAAGGACTCGGGTTTTATGTTGTTATTCAACTATTATACTATGGTTTTAAAAAGCTGATGTTTCACCATAATAATAATAAAAGTATTCATAAAATCAGCAGGAACAGCTAACTGCCTTCTGCAGATTAAGCAAAAGCTGATGTTGAAAGATTTTTAATTGTAGCAGAAGGAGAAGAGATGGAATCAGGGAGAAAGAGAAGGAGGAGGAGAAGGAAGGGAGAAGGAGAAGGAAGGGAGATGGAGTTGGGGAGAAAGAGAAGGAGAATGATGAAAAGGAAGGAGGAAGAGGAGAGAACGAGAAGGAGGAAAAGAATGACAAAAGGGGAGGAGGAGGAAGAGGAGGAGCAGAATATTGGCTCCAGAGAATGTCAAAGTAGAGGATTTGCCAAGGAACAAACACCAGCAGAGGGCCTACTATTTCAACAATGATTCCACTTCCCTTGTTCACTATCTACAATAACAACTATTTCGATATCCCAGTTTCCACACTGGGCCTGCCCTCAATGGTAGAATATTTTCCTAGCTTCAGAAAAGTTTTCCTAAACTGAAAACAATTCACATTCAGTTCCTGGGTTTGCAATATTTGCAATTTAAAAAAAAAAACTATTTGGGAAAAGAAACTTAGTCCGAGTGTCACTCCAAAGTGGGACTAGTTAAGAACTTCAGTCTACCAGGCGAATGCCACTATTGTAGATCCGCCACTGAATATATACAGAAATTGGCGCTTCCACAGGGAAGTCCAAAACTGCAGTTCGCACAATATTGTGGTGTGGTTTGTACGTCAATGTCAGGCAGAAAAAAGACAAATATTAAGGAACGAAAGGGACACAAAATGGTCTTATAATGGAATGAATGCTGAAAAAAACAATATTCTTTAGGGGGAAAAATGTGAAGATGAGACACAAAAACAAAAAATGCATGGGGTTATTTCTGCCAAAATCACAAATTGCACAGCCAGATAGACCTGACAATCTTTAAGGAGAAAAATTTTAAACAACAATGCAATGAAAAGGATTGCTTTTAAAAAAAATATCAAAGAACTTCTGCCTAATGGGCATAAGCAAGACAGACCCATATTCTGAGTAAAAAAATATGCTTCTAAATTTTATTTTAGAAATGTAAGGAGGAGAGACCCACAATATATGACACATAAGGAACAATTGCATATAAGCTTCTCATTCTTGCATCTACTCATCCCACAATCTTTTCACAAAGTTTCTGAGAGGGAAACTATGGAAGAGTTCTCACTTTCTTTCCAAGATAAGTAAGATCAAACCCTTTTCATGAACTGAAGAATGACTATTTTCTATTCTCCACCTCTGCATCACACAGAAGAAAATTTGTACTCATTTGTACTTCTCATGGCCAAATCATCTTGATATTATTTTGGCTCATCGGTATCATGACAGGTAGGTTATCTCTCTCTTTGTGTGTGTGTGTGTGTGTATGTGTGTGTCCATCTACAGCTCTCCTTTATATGATGACAAGTGGTTTTTAGCACATCGGGGAGTCTGTTAGACCCCAAAATGTCCACCTGATGTGGTAAATACTAGTTGTCACAAATCATGCTTTCACAAGAGTATCCCCGCCCCTGTGGAAAATACTGAGAGAGAGAGAGAGAGAGAGAGAGAGAGAGAGAGAGAGAGAGAGAGAGAGAGAGAGAGAGAGAGAGAGAGAGAGAGAGAGAGAGAGAGAGAGAGAGAGAGAGAGAGAGAGAGATAGATATTAGGGTACAGTGGAGCAATGGACACTGAATTTAACTGAAGTGTCCTGTTTAAAATATTGAGAAGCATTTTCTTGCATTAGTTTGAATAAAATGGGAATTTGGAATTACTCTTTTTAAAATCCCGTGAGTATTATTATTCTAAATTATTTAATTATTGAAACGTGCATCCCACAACATTTTACACATGTCATCGTCCTTATTATGCATCACCTTTCTATTTTTGGATGAAAACCTCAATAAAACTTTTGTTCTGTTTAGGTGAAATAAACTAAGGTTTCTTAGACTAAGGCCAAGTTTGACAATTCTAACTTGGAATATACAAAAAACATCCAAGAAATATACAGTGTGGATCTTCAGGGCTAATATTTTTTCTATAATTTTGAGGAAAAAAATGCCATCTTGATCTCATACATGCTGGCTCACCGTCTCAGAATTTTCTAAGTTTTAAACAATTGTAACCTGTTTTGATCAAAGGATGGAGGATCCCAATATTGAAAGCCAAACCTAACTTTATGTTAAAGACTTGAATTGTATAACATTTCTGAAACTCTACCATCTAACTATTGTATACCGAAGCTATTTAATTGTGCAAATCAACACATATGCATAATAGATACCATGATATTTCTTTTCAAGGAAAGCAATCGTCCATTTACTATGAGGTGAGTGTCAAATAAATTCAAGCAATCAATCAATCAATATGCAAAGAACAGGAAATGATTAAGAGACAGTGAACCAAAGAAATTAAAAAGGGCGAGTGAAAAAGAAAAGAAAGAGCTAAAACCAGATTACACACCAGTATCATTCACTATATATTTTTTTCTACCTTTCTATCCTTGCAAAGCATTCCTCTTCTACCCTCTTTACAAATTTCATAAACTACTTTCTATTTTGGTTCTTTATGAACTTGGTCCAATCATAACTTTCTTTGTCTTAGTCTTGATCTCTTCACTGCTCATTTGCAATTTGTTTCTCACTTGTTGTCTCTATAGGACCAGACTACCAAACAGTCTTCTCTTGTATCAATCACGTGTGTTCATATTAAGTTTAGATCTGTTCAGCGCTCATTTCTTCTTGACTTTGTCTTTCTTCTCCGGGTACCATCGGCCAGGCAATGCCGGTTGGTGACGCCCAGGGGAAGGGCCTTCTCTGTGGCAGGCCCAGCCCTCTGGAACGACCTACCCCCCGACCTACCCACCACCTCGGACCTCCGCCTCTTCCGTCAGCGTCTTAAGACGTAGTTATTCCAACAAGCCGGCCTAGCATAGCCCCCCGTTTCTGACTTTTATCTATAAATTTTAATTCTCAGGGTTTTAAATGGGTTTTTAGCACGGGACTTAATTTAATTGTTTTTAATAATGTATTTTGTCATTTTGTTATGGTTTTTAATAATGCCTGTGCGCCGCCCTGGGTCCTAACAAGGAGAAGGGCGGGGTATAAATTTGAAAAATAAATAAAAATAAATAAATACATTTCTTGTTTCACTACCTAAATGCCTTAAATATGTCCTTCTCTCTTTCTATTTAGCTCACCCTACTGGTTCTCCCAACATACAGGGTCTTTCATAGCCATTTTGCTTTTCTTTCTTTTTTTGACAAACATCGCATTTTCTCAATAGACAATTATAATCCAGTCCCTTTCTGACTTTCTATTGTAGCCTTTTCATCCACTTTATCTAATTGAGCTTTGCATGGGTGGTACGTATTTTGGAACGCGATAAGTCTGGAGTTTGGAGTGTGACCCATTCAGGACCCTGGGCAGGTTGTGGGAAAGCTGGACGATTTTTTTTTTCCTCAGCATTTGCTGAGATAAGGCGTCAGCCATAAAGTTGTTTTCTCCTGGAATGTATTTGAGGGTAAAGTTAAACCGACTGAAGTATTGAGACCAGCGGATCTGCTTTGGAGAAAGTTTGCGGGGCATTTTCAAAGATTCCAAATTCTTGTGATCAGTCCAAACTTCAAACGGGTGAGTGGCACCCTCTAGAAAATGGCGCCAAGTCATAAGCGCCCAACGAACAGCAAACTCCTCCTTCTCCCAAATAGCCCATCTTCTTTCAGTGTCGGATAACTTACGAGAGGTGTAAGCGCAGGGCTGTAAATGTCCGTTGAGGTTATACTGTAACAGGACAGCGCCTACAGCCACATCACTAGCATCTGCCTGGACTACGAATGGCGCATTAACATCTGGGTGTTTTAAAACCGGTTCCGCCGCAAACAGACGTTTAAGTTTCTCGAATGCGGCTTGGCATTCCATAGTCCAGTTCAAAGGTGTACTTGGTCATGGTTTGTCATTTCCTTTCGTTTTCCAAAGATTTGTGATAGGCAGAGCAACAGCATTTGCGAAACTGGTGGTGGTGTTGCTTTGCCACCAGTTTACATTAAGCTGTGTCTCCCAAATCCGCTACCGTGGCAGACCCACACTGAGTGCATTGGCTTAATTTAAGGGGAAAAAAGGGGGGGTTCCAGGCCTCGAACCTCCTAAAGCTAATCTATTCACCCTTGTTTTCCTCTTCTCCGCGGAAATATGTTTGCAGAGTTCGATGCAACTATTTTAAGAGTGGCCCCTAGGTGGTGCTAATACTGCATCGCTTTGGTGTTTCAGCACAATGAAAACATTAATTTGCTATGAGATAATTTTTGACGTAAATGTAAAATGGTGCCCATTCGAACTCCGTAATGAAGCATAGTGCATTTCTACAGCTCCTAATTTGACTAGTTAAATGACTCCATTACGTGTCTAACAGACAGAAGCAAATAATTTCTGGTCAGTTGACGCTCACTTATCCGTATCATTTTACCCTGAAAATAAAGTCTCTAATCTACAGTTTCTTTGTCTTAGTTTTTAATATTATTAAAGCACACATTCTTGAGTAATAAGCAATGAAAACAGCACAAACTAACAGTTAATCGGAGGAACAGATTTGGAATGCACGTATTAAATGCACAGAGCGTTACAGGAAGGGGGGAAAAGGACAATTATATCACTGATAGGATTGAAGATAGGGTCTTTTTTGTTGTTGTTTAAAAGAACACAAATACTGTCTCATCTGTCTAAGAGTACATGGAGGTACAGATGTGGTATCTGTGAGATTAAAAAGAACGGTCATCTCCAAACTTTTCACCCCAAGGCTGAAAAATAATCCTACAGACCTCACTTATTCATAGATTAAATAGGGCAGCCATCTTAATAAATATCAGGTGGTAAATATTTTTTGTCTCGAGGAACCAAAATGGTTAAGGCCAGATATTTATGTTCCTTCTGAAAATGCCCCTTCTTCCTCTGAAAAATAAGTTTAGGACGAAATCCGATCGCTTTACACATAGCGCAGGGATATTAGTGAGACACAGCTGTTCGTGTCCCACTCTTAAAAGCCATATGATTAAGTTATGGGATATCAGATAATCCACAGTCTCTCTCTATTGGTCACTTTCCCCAGCCAAAGGCTTTTTTAGTTTTAAGTTCATTTAATGACAGAATGGCCAATTCAACAAATGTGTGAGTAATTCCAATGAACACCTGTGGCTCCCTGGGATGATACTCTCTCTGGAGCAGAAGATATAAAATGTCATTTATAGCAGCAGGCACCACCCAACTTGGAAGAGAAGAGAAGAGAAAATATTCTGTTAAAGATTCCAGGCTCTGGGGGTCTACAATAGGTGAATGTCACCTCAGTTTCAAGGATTTATACTGTGATTTATTTATTTGTTTCCTTTTCTGCCCAGCATGTTGAGTTAAAGACCAAATGATGCAGCCGTACATATGTATGTTCCTTAAAATCACCATATGAATTAATTTCACAGCAACGTGCAAGCATCTTAGGAACTAACCCAAAGACCAACTGGTGATTAATCTGAAGGATTTGGAATTAAGCCAGTTTGGTCCTTCTGAAGTCTGCAGAGCTATCAATCGTCTGTCCAAACTCCTCACCTTAACTGGACAATGGCTGTTTTCTGATATCTATCTATATATCAGAAAGATGTGGTGGCTCAATGGCTAAGAGAAAGGTCAGCAGTTCGGTGGTTCAAATCCCTAGAGCTGCGTAATGGAGTGAGCTCCCATTACTTGTCCCAGCTTCTGCCAACCTAGCAGTTCAAAAGCATGTAAAAATGCAAGTAGAAAAACAGGAACCACCTTTGGTGGGAAGGCAACAGTGTTCAGTGCGCCTTTGGCATTTAATCATGCTGGCCACATGACCACGGAGACGTCTTTGGACAGCACTGGCTCTTCAGCTGTGAAATGGAGATGAGTACTGCCCCCTAGAGTCGGGAATGAATAGCACATATGTGCAAGGGGAACCTTTACCTTTATCTATATATCGTTTAATCTACCAACAGGATTTAACTGTGATTTTGACTGTTTTTAAGAAACGGTGCTGAAGACAAATAAACTTGGTCTTTTTGGCAGGAAAGTGGGGACAGATTTAGCATCCACAAAGCTCCCAGAATGGAAGGCATTTTGCTGTAGATGTTTTGTGAGTCCTTTAAGCGGTGATGTTTCCTTCACTTGAGAGTTGCTCCTTCAAAGACTTAAGATTGTTTTCCAGACATAATCTAAATTCAGGTGTGTGTTTGCATGTATGAGGGCATCTACCTATTGCGAAGGAGTCTAAAGTGGGTTCTAAAAGTGTAAAGGTAAGAAGCACGCAGCAAGGCAAGGGGCCACGGATGTAACACGCCTTAATAACAGCTCAATAACAGCTCAAGGGAAGATCAAGGAAATTAAACACCAGTAAGCTGAACTTCAGCAGTGGGGAAGATATTGGAAACACTAATCAGGGACAAAACAGGGAAAGTTATGATTTAATTAAAGATATTCAGCATGGATTCACAAAAAGGAGATCATACGTAACAAAAACTAATAGAATATTTTTTGGGGGAAAATAGAGGGCCCCACACATGCTAAAGAGAAATGAAGACGGATGCTGTGAGCATAATTAATAGCCCTCTGGATTTTATTACCACCAGAACAATCTACCCACTTTCCGCCTTCTTGTTCAGGGCAAAAAGAACATTGGACTGATCTATCAAGGATTTATAGAGGAGATCAACCCTGAGTGCTCTTTAGAAGGCCTGGTTCCTGAAGATGAAACTCAAAGACTTTGGCCACCGAATGAGAAGGAAAGACTCACTGGAGAAGAGCCTCATGCTGGGAAAGATCGAGGGCAAAAGAAGAAGGGGCTTCAGAGAATGAGAATGCTGGATGGAGTCACTGAAGCAGTAGGCATGAGCTTAAATGGACTCCAGGATTGGTAGAGGACAGGAAGGCCTGGAGGAATGTTGTCCATGCGGTCATAATGGCTCAGACATGACTTTGCAACTAACAACAACATGCTCTCTTTTTTTTTTTTCATTTATAAATTCATGCCTGTAATAGGTGATATTGCTTGATAAAGTGATCAGGATTTTCAAACATGCAACCTGGATTCTAACAGGTCTTACAGGTATCACCCCCTAGAGTTGGGAACAACTAGTACAGACATGAGAGAGGAACCTTTACCTTTATGTTTTGAACTGTGAGCTGTCAGTTACCGAGAAAGGCTATAGGAAACGAGTGAATGAATGAATGAATGAATGAATGAATGAATGAATGAATGAATGAATGAATGAATGAATGAATGTATGAATGAATGACACTTTGAGTTTTGGAATCTTCTCTCTCTCAGAAGTGAGATTAGCTCTATTGAAATTTGAAATTTATTTGATTTATAAACCGCAACCTATCTCCCCGAAGGGACTCAGGGCGGTGCACAGAAAGTTAAAACAAGTATAAAAATAAATAAATAAACACACCATACAAAATACACCACAGTAAAAGCTTAAAGCTTAAATTTAGGAAGCCCTGTGCTAAAAGTTTAATACAAATCCAACTAATTAAAAACCTCAACCAATTTAGAACATAGTCTATATAAAATGGGCCCGAGGACTAGGCCAGGCCGGCTTGATGGAATAGGTGTGTCTTCAACCGCTGGCGGAAGAGGCGGAGGTCCATGATGGTCTGGAGTTCGGGGGCAAGATTGTTCCAGAGGGCTGGGCCCGCCACAGAGAAGGCCCTTCCCCTGGGGGTCGCCAACCGCCATTGCCCTGCCGACGGCACCCGGAGAAGACCCTCTCTATGGGAGCGAATCGGTCAAAGGGATGTATGAGGTATCCCTCTTAACATTCCATATGTCCCTCAAAACCTGGCTCTACCTTCAGACCCAGAGTTCCCATGGGACCAGGGAGATCTCAAGACAGCACCCTTTCTGTGCCGAATATAATCCTCTCTTGTTTTTTGTGTTTCTTATAGATTTTTGGTAATGAATGTTTTATTGTTCTTTTAAAAACATTACCCAGAGACACGTTTTGTGTGTGAAATGGAAGGCCATACAGATTTGATCAACAAACTTAAGTTAGATATGACTTTAGGCAAACTTTGTAACAATAGTACAACAAAATGCATCATTAAGAGTATGCTAGGTGTACAAGTGAGAATGTTTTAGGCTTTCCCATAAGAAATTGATGGATTGTTTGCATGCTGCATGTTGGAATAATGAAGATGTATTGAGAAATCATCAATTTGGTTATTTCATCTGGTCAAAGTCAAGCAAATTTTATAGAGACCACAAAAGTCCACATTTTCCCATAGTGCGAAAGCCTGAACCAACCGATGGCATCTTAAGTGTCCTATCAACAAGTAGGAACGAACTGATATTAAGAAGAAACAGATAGTTAAGGAATTTAGATGGAATTTCTTGACAAAGAGACGATAGGGAATGGCCCTATCATTATAAGTATAAATATAATAAGAAGCAGTTACTCAAAAGAAAGACAAACTGACTACTGAATGCACTAAAACTTAGATGAAGATTTTAGACAGTGAGAACTTTTCTTGAAGAGATTCTGTTCACCTTTTCCTAAGACTGTGGATGACGTTTTAAAGAAAAAGAAATATATAATGCCATGACATAGAGTGCTAAAATCATCTTTGTCTAAAATCCTCATCAGGATAGCTACATCTGTAGATATATGAACATATTTTGGATTTCCATTAACATTTTTATGAAAGTCAGCTGAGCGTGAGGCTCCAATCTGTTTGACGTTTGCCTTCCTCAACAATGTAAACATGGATGCATCAATTCATGGGCATCCATGGATAAGAGCACAATATAATTTTATAAGACTTAACAAAGCGGACCTCATTGGCTTCCTTTAAAAAAATCCTCAGAACTAAGTCAGAGTCTCTATCCTTTCTGCATTTAGTACCATTTTAAATAACTGAGATCATAAAACAGGCTTAATATGGTGTGCAAAACCAGTGGTTGTGGTTAGGAGCTCGGGTGGTGCAGTGGTTAGAGTGCAGTACTGCAGGCTACTTCTGCTGCCTGCCGACTGCCTGTAATTTGGCAGTTCAAATCTCACCAGGCTCAAGGTTGACTCAACCATCCTTCTGAGTTCGGTGAAACGAGGACCCAAATTGTTGGGGGCAATAGGCTCACTCTGTAAACCACTTAGAGAAGGCTATAGAGCACTTTAAAGCATATAAGTGGACATGCTATTGCTATGTTCACTGCAGAATGAGATGGATGGACCCAGTCGATTTGATGTATTTAGTAACATTGACCGAGACATTACTTTCAAATGATACACAGTGGTATCATCATTAATTGGTTCTGGGAGGTGTGATGAGTACCAAAAACAAATGAGTACCAAACAATGTTTTCCCATAAGGAATAATGTAGTGAGTCATAAGGCAACTGAGACCGATAGATTGTAGCTTGTGCATTGAGCACCGAACAATGAGTACTGGGGAAAATTTTCATGTCAAAATGAGTACCAAATTTGATGAGTTTCAAAGCAACTGAGCACCATGGTACCACTGTACTTTTTTTTTTACTGTAATCCTTTCAGATCAAAGTTCTCTTCAGTAGTGTGGTCAACACAATTGTTGAGGATTTAAGTCTGCGGTTGCTAAACCAAAATTTGTGGATGTTCCAATTATCCTGACTAAGGGTAAGAAATTTGGAGTGTTCTTCATGTGCTTTGGGCTTCAGTCCTCTAATCATCTTTGTTGCTCTTCTCTGCACTCTGAATGAAATTTCAGGGTGCAGAGAAGAGCAGCAAAGATGATTAGGGGCCTGGAGGCTAAAACGTATAAAGAATGGTTGGAGGAACTGGGTATATCTAGTTCGTTGAAAAGAAGGACTAGGGGTGACATTATAGGAGTGTTCCAATATCTCAGGGGCTATCAGTAAGAAGAAGGGGTCAACCTATTCTCCAAAACACCTGAAGGCAGGACAAGAAGCAATGGAGGGAAAATAATCAAGGAAAGAACCAACCTAAAACTAAGGAGAAATTTCCTGACAGAGCCATAAACCAGTGGAACGACTTGCCTTCAGAAGTTGTAGGTACTCCAACACTGGAGTTTTTTTATAAAGACACTGGACAGCTATTTGCATGAAATAGTATAGGGTCTACTCCTTGAGCAGAGGGTTGGACTAGAAGACCTCCAAGGTCCCTTCCAATTCTGTTATTCTGTCCTGTCCTGTCCTGTCCTGTCCTTTCCTGTCCTGTCCTGTCCTGTCCTGTCCTGTCCTGTCCTGTCCTGTCCTGTCGTTCCTCAGCATGGTTTGGGAAGGTAAAAGGTTCACTAGAACCTATATAAATTCCCTATGGCATGTCCAAGACTTGGATTCTACAGTAGAAAAGATCGGGCAGCAGCCTCGTACAGATTACTCTATAATCCTCAATGGATAGCCTTGCTATTGCTGATTGCAGAAATTATGGCAAAGAATGCAATAAAGCATTTTTTAATATTCTCAAGACAAAGTGCATATTAGAATTACTTAATACTTATCCACTATATCTTAACCGTTAGCACAGTCTGGGTATATTACGTTGGTTTTATGGATATAAAATATAGCTCCATTCTGGACAGATGTGATTTTTACATATTAATTTTGTTCTGAAAGACTCGCTGGTTTCTGCAGATGCTTACATTCTTTTGAACTCGATGCCAAAGGGCTGGAAACTAACAAGAGGACAGCGGTAATGAATATTGTGCACAGGCTTTTTACAAATTCAAAATAACAAATACTATAGGGCTGGAAGGATACCCATTAGCCATCAATTATAAAATGGTCTGAATAACACATCCTTGTTTCTATATTTGAACAAGTATTTTACCCTCAGAAGTCCTGTTTGAAGGACTGCTGTTAAAAAAAAAAACTGGGGCTACGTGTACTATTTAATATGCTTAATGTCCCATTTTTTGTTCTATTGTTAAATAAATTGATTTAAATGTTAATTTAATGGTAAAGCATGACAAGAATGCTTTATATTAGGTGAGTTTTATTTCGTTCTCAAGAAATTGTGAGTTTCTTTTTTTTCCCCTTTCTTTTTTTGTACACTATTTTAAAAAAAAAATGCAATATATATTAGCTGGCTATTTTGCACTTTTAGTCATATATTCTATTTAAAATATACAAAGGAAACTAGAGCAAAATTTATTAGACATTGTCCTGAAATTTGTTCCAGAACATTAAGCTCATCAGAAGTGCTACTCTGTTTCTTTCAAAATAAAAAAGCTAAGCCTAGCTTTCCTACTGCTCGAAATCTCAATATTATTTTTAAATCACCAGTGCCTTTGTATCTTTCGAGTAAGGCTCCTCGGAGAGTATTTTGAGGTACCGCTTTTTAAAGCACAATATTAAAGCAATCAACCTCTCGTTTCCTTAAATAAGCTTGTGCCATGTATAAAAATTGTCCTCCATTTTTTACCCTAGCAGTATGCATTCAGTTTCTGGGGGAGTTCGGAGGATATTTCCAGAATATCTTGCAATTTAGTTTATTTAGTTTATTTATATACCGCCCTTTTTACCAAAAGGGACTCAGGGCGGTGCACAGAAAGATAAAACCTCACAATGAAAAGATTTTTTCCTAAAAAAAAAAATCTGAGGTGAAGTCTGTTGTTCTTGCATTAAGTTAGTTCCACTGTGTGTCCTTCACTCATGCTCTTTCCAAAACTCTCACATTGCACTACCTTCCCATACTTCAATGGGACAGAAGGACAATAGAAAGCAACACCTTCACAGATGCCTTCACAGAAGAGAGGGGGATAGGGAGGGAGGGAGGGAGAGAGAGAGAGAGAGAGAGAGAGAGAGAGAGAGAGAGAGAGAGAGAGAGAGAGAGAGAGACTTAAAGCTAGAGGAGAAAGATGTTTTTTTTAAAAAATACCGTATTTATTCGACTATAACGCGCACCCGTGTATAACACGCACCCCCTAATTTTCCATTAAAAATCGGTATAAAATTTTTATACCGATTTTTATAAAGCATGACTGACGGGCTCCACAGCTGAGGGGCGATGGAGCGATGCCGTTCCACCCAGCTGCGTCCCTTTCTGTCTCCGCTTCTCCCCAGCGTCCCTTTCTGCCTTCCGCTTCTCCCCAGCGTCCCTTTCTGTCTCCGCTTCTCCCCCGCGTCCCTTTCTGCCTTCCGCTTCTCCTCAGCCTCCCTTTCTGCCTTCCGCTTCTCCCCAGCGTCTCTTTCTGCCTTCCGCTTCTCCTCAGCGTCCCTTTCTGTCTCTGCTTCTCCCCCGCGTCCCTTTCTGCCTTCCGCTTCTCCTCAGCCTCCCTTTCTGCCTTCCGCTTCTCCCCAGCGTCTCTTTCTGCCTTCCGCTTCTCCTCAGCGTCCCTTTCTGCCTTCCGCTTCTCCTCAGCCTCCCTTTCTGCCTTCCGCTTCTCCCCAGCGTCTCTTTCTGCCTTCCGCTTCTCCTCAGCGTCCCTTTCTGCCTCCGCTTCTACCCCCCCCCCGCCGCCGCCGCCCAGAAACCTGAATTTATTTATTCGAGTATAACGCGCACCCAAACTTTGAGTTCTTTTTTGGGTACAAAATTTTGCGCGTTATACTCGAATAAATACGGTAATAAAATAGGGCATTAATTCTGAGGAACTGCAAACGAGAGGAGTGGAGAAAGGGAACAAAACAGGAGAGGAGAGGGAATGAAGCAAGGAGAGAAGGGGAGAAAGAGATGAAAAGAGAGGAGAGAAGAGAAAAAGGGAAAGAAAAAAGTAGATGAGAAAGGAAACCAATAAGAAAGGAGAGGAGAGGGGGAATGAAAAAGGAGCAGAGAGGAAGGAGAAAGGAAACAAAAAAAGAAGAGGAGAAGAAAAGGAAAGACTTTGAGGAAGGTGAGGAAGGCCAATCAAAGCTGCATTTTGTCCCTTCTTGCCTACATGCACACAATAACAGATTACACTTTGGTATACCGTGTGGCATTAAGACTAAATGATGCTTCAGATCTATCAAGGACTCAAGGATACACTCAAGTGCACTATCCATTTAGTCTCCATGGGGAAAACAGTAAAGTACTAAAAATATTTGTCCCTAGATCAGTAGGTGGGATTTTCAGAGAGAGTCAGCATAAAAGCCCAAGTACCAACATTGGAAAGTTAAGATAGACTCGTATACTCCAATCCTCAACCAGATAAAAATATGAGATGTCAGCACCAAGGCAGCATTTCACACTGATGAATTGAGGGCCTATAATTAATAACCTTGGAATTAAACAGTTAATTCCAAGGTTATTTCCTTAAATTCTGTAATTCTCCTCTAGCCACAGGCAAAAAAGAAAAAAAAAACTCCTTTATTGTGCTTGTCCCAATAGCGGTTTGTTCTTTCCCCGGTTCATTGATCTTTTGACAATTATTCCTTTCTTTTTTTCAGTTAATAATCCTGGCCATCATCACCCAAAGTTTGATGTTGACTTGTTTGGCCTGTCTTGTTTGACCTGCCTTGAAACCATTTAAACTGGGTTTCAACCAGGTTTATTCCAGTTAACTAAATAATTTATGAAACCCATCTTATTTCAGTTTATTTCAATCCCTAGCACCGCGTAACGGAGTGAGCTCCCGTTCCTTGTCCCAGCTTCTGCTAACCTAGCAGTTCAAAAGCACGTAAAAACGCAAGTAGAAAAATAGGAACCACCACTGGTGGGAAGGGAACAGCATTCTGTGTGCCTTTGGCATTTAGTCATGCTGGCTACATGACCCCGGAGACATCTTCGGACAGCGCTGGCTCTTTGGCTTTGAAACGGAGATGAGCACCGCCCACTAGAGTCGGGAATGACTAGCATATATGTGTGAGGGAAACCTTTAAGCTTTACCTATTTTAGGGTTTCTTCCAATGATCCAGTAATGAAACCCTGGGGAAAAATATTCTGGACAAATAATGTTCTCCCAAGCGTTATTTGGAGGGTGATGCATTTTCTAATACTCAGATCTCGGTACATCTGGGAGTAAGTGCAATGTTTGAAGGAGCCACCCCACCTCCCTTTGGCAGGGTTTCACACGATTAACTATCAGGGGTTTATTAACAGTAATGAGAATTCAGCCTGCCACAAGAAGAGCTGCCCCATTCCCCATAATGAAAACAAAGCCCTTCCCCATGCACAAATGCAATCCACCTTGAATGAAAGCAAAATGTTTTTTTTTTTTTTTAAAGAAATACCTGTCTGGATTTTCTCTTGAAAATCAGTCACTGAGAATCATCTGTCAGTAAGACAAAATTAATTACTTGCATGTAACATGGAGGGAATCAACATAAATTTAAATATCGCACAACATTACAAAGGTTAAAGTAAATCCATTATCTCTTCGTCATACATGCTTACTGTCTAACAGTCTCTTCTCCTCCACCCCTTCTAGACATCAAATAGATTTAACAAAAGCAACAGCAAAATATTTTCAGGTGTTTAAATTTGGATTTTTGGAAGCAGGGAGGGGGAGGGATGGGGGACACACACAAAAGTGTATGCAAAACATAGTAACTTGCAAAATTCACAGCGCAGTCCTGCTGTGTTTGCTAGGAAAGCAATCTCAGCAAGAACTTATTCCCAGCTATCTGGGTACAGGTTGGCAGCCTAAAGTAATGTGGTAATATTCTTTTGGTGCAACAGAAGAAGGCCAGCTTGATTGTGAATGCCTTAACGCCTCTATCCCCTACATAGGCAGTTATTCCTTTCCCCACCTCTGATAGCATCATGCACATGTGAACAGTTCCCTGGCTCATCCACGTTCACTGGTGGAATCGGCAACTCAAGCCCTGGAAGGTCTGAGAAACCATCCAGGAACCATGGCTTGTTAGATATATTGAAGAATGTATATAATAGATATGTTGAATGCTCTGGGAAGAGACGTGAGTTAGAGGGGTGGAGGGAGAGAAGAGAAGAGAAAGAAAGAAAAGAGAGAGGGAGGAAGGAAGGAAGGAAGGAAGGAAGGAAGGAAGGAATTACATGAATTGACCTGCATTTCAACTTGTATGTTTTCTCAATCCCAAATAGAGACAGATTAAGAATAAATAGCTTTGCCCTGAAGATAGTTTTGTGTTCAATCTTAAATTAAAAAGTAGAAAGTAAGTAAAATTCAGGAAAATATGAGCAACCAAGAGCAAGATAGTTGGACTTGGGACAAGGACTTACTTTTCCATGGTTCTCTTGTATCTGAATGCACATCCTTGTGGTGGATTTGTGCCAGTTCCCCAAACAACCATTTGAAGCACCAGGTGGTCAAATAATTGGGGGCACAAGTCCTTCATCCTAAATCTGGGTTTGCATCTGATCATCAAAATCGTACTCCTGAGCAATTGCTATGATTTCTTTTTTCAATTTAATGCTCGTAAATTTGTAGATGCTTACTAAACGGATTGCTGAACCTTAAGCATGGCTTTAATAGACCCTGTATACAACTTGCTTTGTTCTTTAACATGAATCTCTAATAATTGCCACACTTGGAAATTTCCAGGCTTCATTTTACTTTTGGAAGGAAGGAAGAAAGGAAGGAAGGAAGGAAGGAAGGAAGGAAGGACAGAGAGAGAGAGAGAAAAGAAGGAGGAGGAAGAGAAAGAAAGAAAGAAAGAAAGAGAGAGGGAGGGAGGAAGTACAGAAAGAAAGAAAGTAGAAAAAGAAAGAAAGTAGAGAAAGAAAGAAAAAAGAAAGAAACAGAGGGAGGGAGGGAGCTTATAGAGAAAAAAAGAGAGGGAGGGAAGGAGCTAGTAGAGAAAGAAAGAAAGAAAGAAAGAAAGAAAGAAAGAAAGAAAGAAAGAAAGAAAGAAAGAAAGAATAAATCCAAAAAAGCATTTAAGCTTAATAACAGTTGAAGGATATTCAGCAGATGGCACCATCTAAACTCAACCAATTTTTGGCCGAGCAATGCAAATCCCAGTTGCAGACAAGGATGCATAAACAAAATTTGATATCGACGAATAGGGAGAGTGGTGACAAATAAGAGAAACTGAGGATGGCATCTGTCTCAGCTGTAATTATATTAGTGCTTGCGAATAAGGCTAATGCACAAATTCATAAGAGGCTAGGTTCAGATTTCTCGAAACTATTGATCTTACAGCGCTCTTGATACGAAGAGACCAAGAAAGTAGAAATGGCTTAACACCAGTGGTTTAGGAGGTAAGCAATTCATTCGGCTGCGACGCTAAATTACAGCTAGCAAAAGCTTGCTTGCTTTCCCAATTCTCCTGGGCAGCTGAGATAAGATCACAGGCATCTAGTCTGTCTTTCAACGAGTCACAGGCTGTCCATGCATCACTCTAAGCCATGTTTGGTTGGGCAAGGCAGAGGGGCCTTGCTAAGTAAGGGAGGAGACGTTGAGTTGACTCAGAGAATAGAATAGAATTCTTGATGATATCAGGTGATAACATGCCTTCAGGAGCAGAGCTACTGTATCTGTCTTTCTTTAACAAAATCTCTCAGCAGAATATAAGAAATACAGTTTAATCCCATATTCTACTTCTTTATAAACACACCTATATCTTGTTTTTCTAAGTATATTTGTCAGGTTTATTGACACACAGCTAGAAATACACACGTACCCAATCAATAAATGCATATTTTACTAGCTCTTCCATTTATCCTGTCTTGAGATCACTGTAAACTTTTTTCGGTATATCAGGCTCTGTTATGTACGTATTTATATGCATTGATCTATATAACACAATTGAGGTTTTTTTTAAACAAAAATTATAATAGAACAGCAGTGTCTAGAAAGAAAACTTAAAAAAAAAACTAATGCCCAATATGAAAACCTAGCGTGAAGGGTAATATAAGCTATCTAAGCTCAGTCTATACCTCTTCCTATTGTTCAAACCTGGTCATTGTTAACTGTTAACCACACATGTAAATGCATTAAAATTAGCTCAGCACTTAATAAAACAAGGCAAATCAAGACAGAAGCGGATCAGGGTTTTGTTTGTGGTTTTTTTTTTGTCTGAATGGTCTCTCTGAATTTCTAGCTTGTGTTTATTAGCAATAACAATAGCACTTAGATTTATATACCGCTTCATAGTGCTTTTACAGCCCTCTCTAAGTGGTTTACAGCAGGGGTCTCCAACTTTGGCAACTTTAAGCCTGGTGGACTTCAACTCCCAGAATTCCCCAGCCAGCAAAGCTGGCTGGGGTATTCTGGTAGTTGAAGTCCTCCAGGCTTAAAGTTGCTAAGGTTGGAGACCCCTGGTTTACAGAGTCAGCATATTTCCCCAACAATCTGGGTCCTCATTTTACCCACCTCGGAAGGATCGAAGGCTGAATCAACCTTGAGCCAGTGAGATTTGAACTATATTATATTTAAAAATCACCCTTGGTTATGTGAAATGTTTTCAGGTTTTGTGTTCATGATCAGGAATTTAAAATGGCAAACATTTGTCCTTTTCTTAAAGGATTGTAACCTTCAACTACTAGCATCACCTACTAACATCTGTTCACAACCACTAACACCACCTACAAATACTAACACCTCCTCTTCCACCTTCTGTCCTTCATACTGCAAGCTGACTGGGTTCACCCTATGTGCTAAATCAAATTCTAATACTAGGCTAAGAAAATACAGTGCCTGTATACAGGCTTGTATATATGTATGCCCTTAAAAATAAAACTTAGAATGGCATATCATAATAGGACAACATGATAAGGTTACAGCTGCTCTCTCACAACATACCGAACACAACATTATTTGCATTTTTTCTATTGCACTAAATCAGGGGTCTTCAAACTTCAGCCCATGGTCCGAATACATGCAATGAATGTTTGTATTGCTACAGAGAATCTCCCCACTTCTGGGTCTTTTTTTTTTTTGCAGGACAGAGGGAGGGAAGTAATTCTGACTTGGGGTCTGCTTTAGCCTCCTCGTGAGAGGCTTTGGGCTAAGGCTGGAGGGAAGTGCCGCTGGTGGCAAAGAACTGGAGGGAGGGGCAAGTAGAGGCTGGCGAGGCGCTCCTCAACATGAGTGACATTAAGTTGGGCATGCCCACCCAGTCGCATGGCCACCTATCCCACATAACACCGCTCCTGCGTGAGCTCCACTGGCTGCCTGTGACCTTCCGGGTGCGTTACAAGGTTTTGATGACCATCTTCAAGGTGCTCCATGGCACGTGGCCTAGCTACCTATGAGACCGTCTGCTGCCCCATACGTCCCTACGACCAATACGCTCTCACAGAGAGGGTCTGCTCCGGGTGCCGTCAACCGGGCAATGCCGGTTGGCGATGCCCAGGGGAAGAGCCTTCTCTGTGATGGGCCCAACCCTCTGGAACGCTCTCCCCCCTGAACTCCGTGTCATCTCGGACCTCCGCCTGTTCCGCCAGCGGTTAAAAACGCACTTCTTCCAACAAGCCGGCCTGGCATGATTTTACTCGACACTGTACTGCTTTTAGTTGACCAAAGTTTTAATTCAGGGGTTTTAATATGGGTTTTAGTGCAGGGTGGGTTTAATTTAATTCAGTTTTAGGAATGCTTATATTCTTGTATATATGTATATTTATATTTTAGATTCCCTGTGCGCCGCCCCGAGTCCCTATGTGGTGAGATGGGTGCAGCTTATAAATACGATTAATAAATAAATACCTATCCACACCCACCCAGCCAGTCATTAGGCAGATCATATTGGTGGTGCGTGGGATTTAAAATTATGAATTCAGTCGTCCCTGCGGTCCAAACGTTTGGCTTAAATCATAGATTCTTGCCATTCGGCTTCAGTGGCTGAAGAGCACACCCACTCTGGATACAACTATTTGAATCGATGAATTAACTCCTTTACAATTAAAACAAAGCAAACAAACAAAAGCATATTCTAATCTGCACCAGTATTAAATCTGCCCACTATTGTCTGTTCTCTGATAAACAAACCAAAAACTAACCAAAACCCCTAGATTCTCTTTCCCCAAAGCAACCTACGTTTCATATGAAGTTTTGGTATTGATTGATCTCATAAGCTTGTCAAGCAGTCATAAAAAGAGTGTTCCAAGGGAAGTTTGTAGTTAAGCATATGGTAAACTCATCCGGTCCATATGACTGGTTGAATGTCGACCACTTCTGTTGATACAATCCTCCTTCAATATTGTGACAGCAATTGTCAATGGGACTTAAATTGCTGTCAAACTTATCCAACTGACTTACAGCGCAACAGCCAGGGGAAGACAGCTTAGTGACTCACGCCAATAAGACCTTATTTTCCCCCCTTACTAAATGCTCGTTCATTTTACCCACTTGTGAAAAAGGTCCCTTATGAAGGGCTGGGAGCGTATTCAGCTTCAGCAATTAGCCATATGAGCGTTCAGCTTCTGTTATGCATCTGTAGGGTACATCAACGATATTTCAAGGCAACGTATGTGAAATTGCACGCAATTTCCATCAGGCCAATTTTTCAGCATCTTACCTTGATTACTGCATTCGAGACTGATACGCGCAGCCACTCAATATGTTGCTCACAAGTGCGCCTGCCCATTGGATGAGCAAAATCATCCATGTACCTATTCAGGTACTCATAGGCAGGATTCAAATAGAGTAAACCCTTTGGAATCAACATAATGATAAAAGGAAGAGGACATCTTTCATATCCAATCTGGGTCAGTCCATAAAGCCAGATCTTTAGTCTTCTGAGCTTCAGACTCATGCTGGAGCCCATCATCAGAGAACTTCTCTGTCACCAGAATGAGCTGGCTCTGCCAGAATGACCCATTCTGGAGAAAGAGAGAAGTTATCTGACCTTTTTGAGTCCCAAAATTCAGAAGATTAATTTTCTGGTCCCAGTGACTGACCGAGATTGAATCCTGCAACATTATCCCGGATGTGTATATCAAATGTTTCACATCCCAGAAGGATCTGTAAAGAATTCCATCTTATGTTGGGAACATTCCCAGCTCACTATATATAAACACTCTGTAATATCTAATGGGACCATATCCTGAATCTACAAGATGTCAATTCTGCTTCCTTGATTTTAATTTTCAGTAATATTATTAAAGGCACATATATGCTAGTCGTTCCTGACTCTAGAGGGCGGTGCTCATCGCCATTTCAAAGCTGAAGAGCCAGCGCTGTCCAAAGATGTCTCCATGGTCACATGGCCAGCATGACTCAATGCCAAAGGCATACAGAGCATTATTACCTTCCCACCAAAGGTGGTTCCTATTTTTCTACTTGCCTTTTTTTATATGCTTTCGAACTGCTAGGTTGGCAGAAGCTGAGGCAAGTAACGGGAGCTCACTCCATTATGTGGTGCTAGGGATTCAAACCGCCAAACTGCCAACCTTTTGATCAACAAGCTCAGCATCTTAGCCCACTGAGCCACCACATTACATACAGACATACAGACTCATATACCTATACTAACGTAGTATAATACTAACATAGGACCATACAAAGAATGTAGCAGGCTAAATGTCCATTAATTTGGCCAGGACAAAAACTTACAAAGATGCACTATTTGTAAAGATCCAAGAAAAGAGGATCTATCCACTAGCAGAGATGTGTTGCCTGATAATATTCTGTTTAGGACAAGCTACAGACCAAAACACATATTATTCCTAGGCTACTGGAAACTTTCATCCCCACAATTTTTGGATGTTTTTGAACTGAAAAGCAAATGTCAGAGACAGCAGTTAAGAGGAAATGACAAGGCAGATAGAGATGGATGTATATTCTACTAGACTGTAACACGATGCTTAAGCAATTGATGCATCTTGCCTAGTAATTGTCTATACCAATTGTCTACAATCTCAGGTCTCACCACAAACAGAAACCTACTGTGCTCAGCTGAAAAGGCCAGGAATCAAACATGGACATTCTCACTGAATTACGGCTTCTCCTCTTTCTCTGTCAACTTAATTTCCTCCCAGGATGAATGTTTTGACTCTTTTGACAAGAAAAGATGTCTCAGCTTGGATGTATTACGCATCTGAATATACAATTTCAGCTTTGGAATCCTGGGGAGAAGCAACCTTGTCTTCAGCCCTTTGAATGAAAGAAATTAAAGACATTTCTAAGGGTTCTGTTAAAGGTAAAGGTCCCCTTCGCACATATGGGCTAGTCGTTCCTGACTCTAGAAGGTGGTGCTCATCTCCATTTCAAAGCTGAAGAGCCAGCGCTGTCCAAAGATGTCTCCGTGGTCATGTGGTCAGCATGACTAAATGCCGAAGGCACACGGAACACTGTTACCTTCCCATCAAAGGTGGTTCCTATTTTTCTACTTGCATTTTTAATGTGCTTTTGAACTGCTAGGTTGGCAGAAGCTGGGACAAGTAATGGGAGCTCGTTCCATTAACCGGCACTAGGGATTCGAACCACCGAGCTGCCGACATTTCTGATCAACAAGCTCAGTGTTTTAGCCATGAAGCCACTGCATCCAGATAATAGAGGCATACAAAAAGAGTGGGCTCATTCTGAGGATGTAACTGAGATAGGCAAGAATGACAGGTGGTTCCTTATTGTCCTTATACAGGCTTAGTGACTTTTTTTTGGGGAGGTGTGTGTGTTTGTGTGTGTGAGAGAGAGGGGGGGAAATCTACATATTTTTGTCTGAAACAAAATAATATAGACATGGTAGAGGAAAGCATAATATGGTATCTATAGTAAAGAAGGAAACAAACAAACAAACAAACAAACAAACAAACAAACTAGAAAAGAGATAAATTAGGACTCTGCCAGGAAAGGATAATGACTCCCGAGCCATCACAATTTCAGCACACCGATGGTGGAATTCTCAGTCCCCGATTGTTATCCAATTCACAAAGAGGTACATGCTGGCAGTGTAACAAAAGCCAATGTGGGTGGCAAGGTAGCTGCAAATTTAAGCATGAATGCTCTATATGTGGGGGCTTGCACCTGATTACCAGATGCTCCAAGCAGATGGCCGGGGAGGAGAGTAAACAGGGCTCCTCGAAGCTTCGATAGGGTTACAGAAAGTACCAATTCTTCGGAGAGTAGCTATAATCCATCGTTGGCTGTGAACACGCCATAGTAAGGTACCATACAGATCGCTTGCATTGCGCCCTGCTGATCTTTCCCAGCCTCCTCCCATTGAAAAGAGAGAACAACCCCATACCTACAACCTTTTCATTTTTGCTTAAAATAGTTCCGTGCTTCGTAGAAAATTATATGGACCTTTCTCTGTCGAATCTATTCTGTTATGAGGGGGCAGCATGATTCCAAAGGAAGAATTGCATTGCTAAATGGAGTTACCCCACTGGAGATCTGGGTTAGTATTCGGGACTCATGTGCAGCTGCCGTCGGTTAAGCAACGGCGTAACAATGAAGGCTTCTAGGCCATAAGAATGATTACCTTGTAAATAGTTAATAGATAATGCACAACAATTACATTTTAAACACATCCACCAGCCATGAGATTGCATACATTTCTTTACCATTTTTTCCATGTTTACTCATGTTTAATTAGCATACCCTTGGTGATGAAATGAAAATGAATCAAAGCACGCTGTTTTGTTGTATTTAAAAATATAAGGCACTATGGACAAATTACACAAAGAAGTTGTATAAAGCAGAATGGAGAGGGCTTGAATCTCATTATAATTATGCTTAGGAGCGCATGTTGTTAGATAGCAGGAAGTCTAAATCGTTGCTAATCTACTGCAGTTCACCCAGATGCTAACCACGACTCTGGATCTCCCTTCTGACCTTTGGATCCCAGGTTTCTGCAGCTATGAGACTAACTCCATCACTTCTTTGAAGGCCAAGCTAATGTAGGACTCAAGCTAGAGGTCTGATCGGAAATGGCAGGTTGGGAAAATGTGATGAAGTTCTACTTCTTCAAAGAAGGGATAATAGCAGTAGCATTTAGACTTATATACAGCTTCATAGTGCTTTTACAGCCCTCTCTAAGCGGTTTACAGAGTCAGCCTCTTGCACCCAACAATCTGGGTCCTCATTTTACCCACCTCGGAAGGATGGAAGGCGCGACTCCACCTTAAGCCAGTCAGGATCAAACTGTGGACAGTGGGTAGAGTTAGCCTGCAATACTGCATTCTAACCACTGGGAGGGAGGGAAGTAAGGACTAGCAATAGTACTTAGATTTATATACTGCTTCATAGTGCCTTTACAGCCCTCTCTAAGCGGTTTACAGAGTCAGCATATTGCCCCCAACAATCTCAGAAGGATGGAAGGCGCGACTCCACCTTAAGCCAGTCAGGATCAAACTGTGGTCAGTGGGAGGGAGGGAGGGAGGGAGGGAGGGAGGGAGGGAAGGGAGGGAGGGAGGGAGGGAGGGAGGGAGGGAGGGAGGAAGGAAGGAAGGAAGGAAGGAAGGAAGGAAACAGATATGTTTTATAAAGGCAGTAGGGAGGGGAAAAATGGGGTATCTGTTTTGTTTTGTTTTTTGTTCGATAAACAAACGGAAGCTACAGCCTAATTCAATCTTAATGGGAATGTGCTTTAAAATGGCCGTTACCCTGTAGAACTTTGAAATGGAACTCCTCAGGATGATCCCTTGCCAGCCTACGAGACCCTGCCAACTTTTCCACAAGCGAACAGCTTGTATCTCCATGAAAACCAATGGATGGAACAAATTGTATTAAATTATGTAAAATGATACTAAAAAGCACCATCGAGTAGTTAAGGCAAAATATTTAAAAATGGGGGGTTGGAGGGAAAACCGGTTTACTAAATACGATTTGCTGTTGTTGGGGTTTATTTTTTTTTGCTGAAATCAAATTTATGGAAATGGTGGAGAGACCTCTTTTTATTGGACTGCTGAAGGAGAAGGAGAAGGAAACTCAGATTCCTGCTATTGCTAACCAGAAATTTGATTTATCTCACAGGGCAGACCAGCATATTTCTTTCATGAATCTGGCACCTGTGAAAAATTTAGCTTTCCTGAAACTTTACGATATCTTGTCGACACGCATCCGAGCATAACCCTGTTTTCACCCCACTGTCCTGCTCCATGTCTCTGCAGGAGCTATCACTATAAAACTACGCCCCAATAGTTCCCCATTTCGTATTTCTCTGACTTTTATTTTTAAAGGTACGAAGATTTATAAATAACAGCAATCAGCTACAGCATTATGCTTAAGTACACTGTGGATGCATCCTTGTGAAAAAATATTGTTCTTATTTGGGGACTGCTCCAATTAAATTGGTTACAGATGATTTTTGAATTGTTCATATCTGAAGCCAATCATCATGGATCAAAAATAGAACCATTCCGACATCTTGGGTGGTATAGGATGTGTGTATGGAGGGTGGGGAGGGGAATAAAATATCTAGATGTCTTTATGTGCACAAACTGACTGACAACATGAAGCCTTAATTGAAACCTTTGTCAAGATATGAAAATGTCTAGATAAAGATATCACTAAGTCCCATCCCATTAAGAAAAACAACAGCAGCAACAGCCAGATCAGATAACCAAGTAGATTCAGTTCTACAATACTTGGAAATAGATGCTAGATAGATATGAAAAGAAGATAGAGATAGATAGATAGATAGATAGATAGATAGATGGATGGATGGATGGATGGATGGATGGATGGATGGATGGATGGATGGATAGAATATAATGAGAGAGAGAGATATGATAGAATGAGATAGATGATAGATGATAGTGAGAGAGAGATGATTGAATATAATTAGATGATAGAGAGACAGACAGACATGATAAATAGATAATAGAGACGGAGATAAATATAGAGATAGATGATGATAAATAGATATATAGAGAAATAAATAATAGACAGATGATATTGATACAGTATATGATAGACAGTTTGTGATGAGAGATGAGAAGAATGAAGAGAGAAAGAGAGAGAGAGGGTGCTTCAAATTCTTCTTGGGCATAAAACTACACAATGGAACACTGGCTCCAATGCCTCTGTGGGCAAAACCTCTGCTTTGGTAGATCTGAATAACTTTGCAATTTTTTTTCCTAATCTGGTGGGTGCTCCACCTTCTCCTATCCCCTCGCCATTCCTGCTTAGCAATGAGGGAGATTTGTGGGGGAGGGGGAAGTGAACTCCGTACGACTGCAATATTTTATAAAAAGTACTTGGCTTTTTTATTTTTTGGTTTGATCTTTATAATGTAATCAACTAGTACCTTAAAACAGACACCACAAACTCTTCCTAGAGCAGTTCAACAGGATATGTGAAAATATCCTTGGGCTAAGCTTTAACCAGTGAGAAATGGGAGCTAACAATGGAGAAAGAAGCAGAATATGGCATGTGAATGCTCCATATATCCAGCAAATACTTTTGAATGAAGCCAACATGTTTACAAAGAAGAGAACAAACCACAAAAAAAAGGGGATGTTTACATTCTGTTAAAGCATTACATCGGAAAGTTGGTTTTCCTTCCCCTCTTATTATCTGAGCAATAAGCTCATGAAACTCCTTTGCAAAACGCCTGCTCTGTATCCTAAAATAGTAGTAATTATAATAGTAATAGCAATAATAATAACAACAACAATAATGCATTCAAGTGATATGCATCTGATTTCCATGCAGGGAACTGCGTTTTTGCATATTGTACGTGATTCAGAAAGAATAATTAAAGTCCTACATGGACACACATTTGCCTGAGGGCAAACCTTTTATGTTGTTTTGCATTCCGCGTGTCACTCAAACATTTGCAACTGAGAAATGATGCTGAACTAAAATAAGGCAAGGGACGCATTGACTAAAGAAAAAAAGAAAGAAATTATACCTTGTCCAATTTGTCGACATTCCGTTCAACATCTCACCATGACTGCTGTGGTAGAACAGCTGAGCCACATATAGGTGAGATTCAGACAAGACCACTGGTTGTAGTTAAAAAGAGATGTTTTTGGACAGGCAGGGTATTAGTTTTTGAAAGATAAAGCCATTTTAAGTTCTTCATTTAATGGAAATTCTTCTTGTATGCCAAAGATTTGGGGAGATTGCAACCACGCAGACATTCCGTGCCTTTAATATTTTCGAGTAAGACCAGCTATAACAGATAAAACACCCCTGGCTGGATTCATACTGTAATTCTTGGTCTGCTTAACCATGGTTCATTGACTAAAGAAGAATTGGCTAGGTTGACACATTATACTAAATCAAAAACCAGCCAACCATCACATGATGGCTTAGTATGACACATGAAAATCCAGCCACGGTAGTGAGGGCATTCCTCTAGGCAGCGTGAAAACACTATACAATATGCGTCAAAGGATTAGTGATCAATGGGGCATTGTTGGGAAGCCACGTTTGACCATGGATAGGCATGTAATCAATTGTGGCTGAAACAGCCTGAGATCATTTAGGACTTTTGGGAGATGGGCAGAATTGGTTCCTTGGATTGCAAGAAGAGCAAACCAGTCAGTCCTAATGGAAATCAACCTTGGCTGTTCTTTGGAAAGACAGATGCTGAAGCTCAAATACTTTGGCCAACCAAATGAGAAGAGAGGACTCCTTGGAAAAGACCCTGATATTGGGAAAGATGGAAGGCAAAAGGAGGAGGAGATGGCAGAGGAGGAGAGGGTTAGATACGACCATCAATGCAAGGAACATGAGTTTGGACAAACTCTAGGAGACTTTGGAGGAGAGGGCAGCCTGGGGTGCTATGGCTCACGGGGTTGCAGAGAGTCAGACGTGAACTTAGCGACTGAACCAGAGGTGGGATTCAGCAGGTTCTGACCAGTTCTGGAGAACCGGTAGTGGAAATGTTGAGTAGTTCGGAGAACTGGCAAATACCACCTCTGACTGGCCCCGCCCCCATCTATTCTCTGTCTCTCAAGCCCCAGCTGATCAGGAGGGAATGGGGATTTTGCAATATCCTTCCCCTGCCATGCCCACCAAGCCATGCCCCCCAGCCATACCCACAGAACCAGTAGTAAAAACATTTTTTGAATCCCACCACTGGACTGAACAATACAACAACAACAACAACAACAGAATTGGTTCCAGATTAAAAGGAAAGTACTTTGGATGTTACTCCTGCTTACTCACATGGAGTGATCTCACTGAAGAGATTGGTTCAAGACAGCACCATCCTCAGAGGATTCAAAACCTGCAAAACAGCAGGCACAAGATTATGATAGAAGCCCTGTCCCTTGGATGCAACCACCACTTTGCAGATTAAACCCCCACAGATCCTTCTGCTTTAGGGAGCCTTACTACGAGGCTCAAGGGGGGGGGGGGGAAAGAACTATTTTTCACAGGGAAAGTGAAAGCGAGTGTGAGATTTGCTGCACGCTGATAGAAATAGATACAGCACCATCATCTCCAAACTTTAAAATAGGTGTGAAATAAACTTGTGTTCCTTGTGACCGATTCACAGCAGTTTTAGTTCGAGACAGCTGCTGTCTAGTGGTACAAAATTGAATCAGTTCAACCAACAGCTTGATGAAATCCACATAGGTGAGATGGGAGTTTCTTCATACTTTGTATATTTATCCAAGTTATGAGGTTCAACTAACCATGTACACAAATATCTTCCCTTTCCCATTGTTCAGTTATATCCCAAAGACAGAATAGCGTAAGTCCTCTCCTTGATCTATTTTTATTTATTTATTTCTGTAAGAAACAACACCCCATCCTACGTGCTCTATAACTAGACAACAAGGAGGCAAACTTAAAAGCACCATTCCAAGAAAAACAACAATAAGCTTTCCAGGGAATGAAGTAGAAAAACAGAACTCTTTCCAGGAGGACACAGATCGGACGTTTTCTTTGTGGGTGAGACAGAGACAGAGCAAGACACTCACTGTGGCTCCTCTGTGCTTCAGTCTTGAACCATAAAGGTTGGGACGTTAACACCTTTAATCTTTCTGAATTATGCTTCTTTCCAGTGGTGGAATGCCAAATCTTTTCCTACCAGATCTATGAGAGAGAACTTTGTGTGTGCACGTAGCACTCAAAGGCCGCCTTTGGTGTCAGCGCTGGGGAGCTGAGCTGTTTTTGGGGTGCAGCAATCTATTCTGCCACGTGAATCAGCTGAGCTAAAAACCCAAGAGAATATAGGACAGGGAACGATGGTGGAGCCAACCAGAGGTGGTATTTGCCGGTTCTCCAAACTACTCAAAATTTCCACTACCAGTTTGCCTGAACTGGTCCAAACCAGCTGAGCACCACCTGTGCTTCTTTCTTTGCCCTATGCCTTTTGCTCCCAAGTTTGACACCCTATATATGACTTGTTTGCTCAAGATTTGGATTTTTTCCCCATCAGATTTATAAAAATAGTGCAAACTTTGGACAGTGAAGAGTTTGCAAAAATGACCACTTGGACATGCATAAGAATGTAACTCATCTCTCTGCTCAGCTCCCAATAATTTCCTATAACTCTTGACCAGCTAAAAAGAAGCTTAAAAAGAAATCAAACTTTCTGACTTATTTCAAAAGGTTTGGCCTAATTTGACAGAGGTTGTGATCAATATATTTATCTTCCTATTTTCCTGAGAATCAGGCTTCCTGTGAAAGATTTGATATATGACATCTTGGTAATGAAAGAATAACATGCCTGACCGCCATATTATATATGAAATGTTTAAGTGCTTAACATTAATGTGTAATGGAGTTCTAACCAGAGACAATTCCATGGATAATGTTTAAGTGGGAGGAATGGCTATGAGCTCATTTCTCAAACTATTGATGACTAAGGTGTAATTATTATTTTTCTCCTTATTTAAACAGGAAAAAGGCTTCACTTTTAGGAACAAGTGCACGTGTTTAATTTTAAACTATTAATTTTTCCATATAAAAGCCCCCAAAATGCATGTTCTTCCCCCAAATCTTAGGCAGAACTGTTAAAATTTAAGTAGAGTTTAGGGTTCGCCAGAATTCAATCAGGAGTATTTTGTGTGTGTGTGTGTGTGTGTGTGTGTGTGTGTGTGTGTGTGTGTGTGTGTGAAAGATGGAGAAAAAACAGTTCTAACAGAAAAATCAGGACCCTGGATAGCTCCATTTGAATCTGGAGAGATGTGATTGGGTAATAGGAATCAGGCAAAGGGAGACAAAAGATGATCCCTAGATCTTATTGGATTCTGACTTCTGTCAGTCCTACTAAACATGGCCACTAGTCCAGTTAATGAACCATCACCCTTAAAAATAGATCGAATGATCTACCAATAAAAATAAAACAATGGCCAATGCTAGCAAGGTTACCGTCTCATTACCGTCTCTGCTTTTCTCTCACTTACTGTAGGAAGTTGTTCCATCTTAAAAAAGTCCTTATCCACCTTTGCCCCAGACATCAATTCTGGTGGTCCTTTAAAGATTATGTTGGAACAAGAAGGAACATATAAGGCACTGCCAAATATGTTTCCTGATTATTACCCTGTCTCCCTGAAAATAAGACCTCCCTGGATAATAAGCCCAATTGGGCTTTTGAGCACATGTGCTAAAATAAGCCCTCCTTTAAAATATCTAAACGCATGTGCAGCTGGTCCCCGCCATTCCTGGGGGGCGAAAGGGGGGGGACATACCCCACATGCCCTGGATCCATGCAGAATGGCCTTGCGGAGGCCGCTCCTGCAAACCCTAGGTACCGTGCCCCTTCTCTCAGTGGCTGCCACAAAAAGAGCAGCAGCCCCAGGGACTCTAGGGTTGCCATGAGTGTGCCAGAAACAGAGATAGAACATCTCTGGATCAGCTGATCTGTGGGATGAGGTGAAGGGGCCTCCTGCACCTCAAAATGAATAAGACCTCCCTGAAAATGCGTGATCGTATCCTACCCCACACATCCCTTCGACCGATTCGCTCACACAGAGAGGGACTTCTCCAGGTGCCGTCCTCCTGGCAATGCCAACAGGCGGCTCCCAGGGGAAGGTCCTTCTCTGTGGCGGGCCCAACCCTCTGGAATGACCTACCCCCCGAGCTTAGATCTACTACGGATCTCCGCTCCTTCCGTCAACAATTAAAGACCCATCTTTTCCAGCAGGCCGGCCTGGCCTAACGTAATCTACCATACCAGCCTAGTTGTAAATATTACCTAATCGGGTTTTTAGGTTATAAATTTAAACAAGATATTTTAATACAGGGTTAAACATTTAATTTAGTTTTATTATTTATAATTGTTATATATGTATATGCTTTTAAATTCTTGTACACCGCCCCGAGTCTCTTCGGAGAGAGGGGGCGGTCAATAAATCCAAATAAATAAATAAATAAATAAATAAATAAATAAAATAAGGCCAAGCACTTATTTCAAGGGGGGGAGGTCAAAAGAAAATAAGACCCTGTCTTATTTTGGGGGAAACACGGTATATATATAACAAAAACTATCCTTTTAAATAAATGAGTGACAATCCAAGACATTCTCTTAGAATTATTGACATGGCTAAGACCTCAACGATAAGCAACCAAAAAGCAATTTCACAAACATTGTTATTAAAAGGTAGGGTAATTGCTTCAAGCACTCTAGGCATTGTCAGAGGGTCACGGGCAAACTCTTTTAGTCACATCCTGAAGCAAGATGCGATGGATCAATGACACCAGGCGTATTTATTTTTTAAAGAGGAGCCCAATCTCGCCAATCCAGAAAGGAGTCCTTCCCTCTACAAATTGCCTTGTATGTATGTTTAAAAAAAAAAACCCACCAGAATTCATTCCACTCAGCAAGCATGCTAAAACAAGACAGTTGAAGCTCTTTACGCATAAAAGTATGGAAGTAATTAGGGATTATGTCGTAAGTGTACAAACATAGTTTATATTACTGGGTATTAGAAAGGACCCCTTTTATAGCTGCCTTTGTCAATTTGATAGAGCAAAGGGTTTTAATGTACTATAATAAGGAATGTAAGAGAGGGCAAAGGACAGCCTGAACGTGTTCCCTGAGCAATCTAAAGGTCTCCTTAGTCCTCTGCAGGCTTGAGCCCCCTACTTATTCTCTGGTCTCCTACGTTTCAACTGAATTAATAGAAAATCCAATGAGGGAACTCTCCTTCAGATGTCAGTTGTCAAAACATTGGCAGAGTTCAAAACAAGGCCAACGTTACAGCAGATCCGCGTGCTATGATCCTATTTAAAAGACAGCATGGCCCATCGTTCTCCAGGCACCATTAGAAAAGGATTCCACCAGGTTTTTTAAAGTATTTTTTTTTAAACCCTCTCTTTTTATGAACCTGTAATCCCTTCATTTGGGAGAGAGTCAGGGCGACGAGCTGGAGTTGAGCATTTACTGACCAGATTCCCTTTCTGATGCCTATGTGGAGTTCGCAGCAATCTTTTCCCCCTTTGCACCCTAGAAGAGAAACATCTGCCGTTATCTAGGATTGACCTCTCAGTCTTCTGAGTGGGAGGCGAGTGTCTTCACCACTAGGCCACCACACCGCTCATATTCTTCAGACTAATCAAAATCCAAGGCTGGGGAAAGTTGATTTAATCCTTGTAGTATTGCCTGAATTTTTAACTAGAAGGTTGAGGTCTACCAAAGGGAAGTTCAAAAAGGTGGTTCAGGTGACTGAACTCAAGTTAAGAATGGGGAGGAGACTACATATTGTATACTCAGAGAAGGCCTTTGCGAACAACAATGGAATTTAACCACATCAATACTTTTAGATAAAACTGGATTCTTATTTTCCTAACCAGTAATTTATTTGGGGGCGGGGGGGGGGGAGAGATCTCTTTAATTCTTGCTGTTGTTAGATAATCAGAAAATCAGAAAACTCACCAATCCTCTTTGAACGAATGAAAACCCAACTGACCGTCTGTCCTTCCATAGCTACATCTTTCCTCAGCATTTCCCAAGCCTCTGCTAGAGCAGGGGTCCCCAACCTTTGCAACTTTAAGTCTGAAGGACTTCAGCTCTCAGAATTCTCCAGCCAGCTTTGCTGGCTGGAGAAGTCTGGGAGCTGAAGTCCTTCAGATGTAAAGTTGCAAAGGTTGGGGACCCCTGTGCTAGAGGACTTGAGATTGAAGAAGACACCTAACGCTAGAGGTGAGGAGGGCTTATTTTATTTTTATACATAGGAAGGGAGGATAATGATCTCACCGATGATGCAGGATGTCATTTGTTTCTCCTGCATCCTTTTTCCAGCACCGGAGTGAAGAGTGATGAATTCCTACTTCCATTTCTATTGAATTCAGCCAACTCTATCAGCATTAAACCAGCTTTGAAATCCTTAAAAAAATATTACTCCTCAGTTCAAATGTTCTTTCAATATTGTTTTACAGCTTTTATATACCATCTTTGTCATTATTTTGATGGGGCTTGGTGGAAACCGGCATATTAAAAGACTGTAAATAAATGATAAAATGAATGAAAATAATATAATCGCTCACAGTTCCCCTCTCTCTTTTTGATTTATAGGGTTGTGTGGCAGATTCAAAGGCAAAAAAATGTGGTTTGGAACACTTGGAGTGTGCACATGGCATCTGTCTACAATTCCTTTAATCAAATGAAAAAATGAACACACTAGGTTCAGGCTGCAGCTATGTTGCCCCAAGAAAAGACACGATTGCTTTAAGAAGGGGTAGGTTGATGTTATAGATATTCCAGATTTTGGCCTTCAAATGTGGAGCTCTTTTGATGAATATCACTTAACTTAGAACACATGATTTCCAAATCGTATTAGGTTTTCAGTTTGGTGTAGTGATTAAGACATCAGTCTAGAAACTGGGAGACTGTGAGTTCTAGCCTCACCTTAGACACAAAGGCAGTCAGGTGATCTTGGGCCAGTCACTCTCTCGCTTTCTTTCTCTTCTCAAAGGGAAGTATAGTTTAATGGGGAAGGTATTGAATGGTGAGGGACGCAGTGGCTCAGTGGCTAAGACGCTGAGCTTGTTGATCAGAAAGGTTGGCAGTTCAGTAGTTCGAATCCCTAGCACTGCATAATGGAGTGAGCCCCTTTTACTTGTCCCAGCTTCTGCCAACCTCGCAGCTCGAAAGCATGTAAAAATGCAAGTAGAAAAATAGGGACCACCTTTGGTGGGAAGGTAACAGCGTTCTGTGTGCCTTTGGCATTTAGTCATGCTGACCACATGACCATGGAGACATCTTTGGACAGCGCTGGCTCTTTGGCTTTGAAATGGAGATGAGCACTGTCCCCTAGACTAGGGAATGACTAGCACATATGTGCGAGGGGAACCTTTACCTTTACCTGTTGAACTAGAAACTGGAGACTGTTATTTTGGGCTTTCTGAAATAATTTAATTTTGTATAATAAACTCGAGAACATCAGAACTCAAGAACATCTGAAGACTAGCACAGATGAAGTTATCTAGTTTGGCTAATGAAACATCTGGAACAAAACAACCCAACTCAGAAAGCCTCAAGGACCCTTCATTTCAACTCTGGACTGCGAATATTGGTACATCTGAAGTTTGAAGCCCCAAAATGTTTACCCAAAGGGGACCACTACGATTCCTCCTTCTACAGACACTTGGCCAATAAAGAATTCTATTCTATTCTATTCTATTCTATTCTATTCTATTCTATTCCATTCCATTCCATTCCATTCCATTCTATCTTTAGTAGGCAAAACAACAAAACCATTTATCCTGATGTATTAGCAGAGATATTAGCAGACACCCAACCTTTGACAGTTTTAAAAACTTTCATATTCCACCACCACCAACTCTGGAAGGTGAAATGTTAGCAATTTAGGAGAAGAAGCTTCTACAAGCGAGTCTCCATGATGATGAAAGGGCTGGGGGTGTGTGTGTGTGTGTGTGGAGGGAATCCCATTCACAAACCTGTTTTGACTAGGAAGAAATCACACAGCAGCTCCATAGCCACTCTTCAGTCTTTAACGGCTTCATTAGGCATTTTCCCCAGTCAAAATATTGTCCCTGTGCATCTGTGTTCGCCCTCCTAATTTCATTTCATAACACAGCTAGTTGACTGGCACAGAACGGAGAGATGAAGTAAATAATAAAAAAGCAACTAACCCATGGTGGTGGATGGGGGGGGGGAATAAAATAAAATCTGGCAATTTTGACAGCCTGAAATTTGAAACTTCTAATATTTTGACTTTAGATGAGGATGTTCATAGCAACAATGGCTTCTGCCAGTCCTTCTGTGTCTCAGAGACAAAGGCCAAGGGGACTCTGGAACGTGTGGCAGCTTCACCCTTCTAACTCTTTGTAGAGCAGAATTGGCACCAAAGAAGATTTGGGGTGCTTTTATTCTTGAATTTATCTTGGCTTCTAATATTTATTTAGTCGTTTCTTTCATTCCCTGAGGACTGTATAGGTAGTCCTCTGCTTTAAGCCACAAACTTGTGTTGCTTAACAAGACAAGTGCTAAATGCATTTCCTTCCCCATTTTATCTTTCTTGTCATTGTTGTTCAGTGAATCACTGCACTTTAGAATAACAGAGTTGGAAGGGACCTTGAAGGTCTTCTAGTCCAACCCCCTTCCTGCTTAGGCAGGAAGCCCTACACCATTTCAGACAAATGGATATCCAACATTTTCTTAAAAATGTCCAGTGTTGGAGCATTCTACTTATCCCAGGTCCTTGGGAAGGGTTTGATAAATGGACAAAAATGCCATATCTAGTCTGAACATCTGGCTGATTATATGATGATCCATAATAACCAAAGTCACCATCAGTCAATAACACAATCATTATCAGATGTCCTGCCACGATACTTTTGACATCATCAAACAATATTATCTGCCTATCCCAGGTCTTTGGGAGGGATTTGATAGATGGATAAAAATACAAAATCTAGTCCAAACATCTGGCTGAGTGTATTTTACAATTCCTAGTAATATAGAATAGAACAGAACAATAGAAGAGAAGAATAGAATAGGAAAGAAAAGAACAGAAAAGAAGAATAGAATAGAATAGAATAGAATAGAATAGAATTCTTTATCGGCCAAGTGTGATTGGACACACAAGGAATTGGAATGTAAAAGTGGACAGTTACAAAATGTTCTATTTTTTCCCTTGCTTCCAATTGTGATTCTGTTAATCCCATTACAGGTCATCTCCTTTGAATTACAGAGGGCTATAATCCCTGTTCCTCACATTCCAATGTATTTCAAAAAGATGACTCTTTATTAGGTGAGCTAACTGTTTGGGTCCAATTATTTATAGCAGATGGAGCAAAAACTGATCCAGAAAAGCTCTAAGGTCCAAACAAGCTCCAGAAATGCACATCAAAGAGAAAGGAAATGAAAGGGAAATAAGTACCATGAGGAAACAAAATCAAAACCAACTTTAAAGATAAACTCTGACAGGTAAAGAGCAAAATTTGAAAATACCGTAAATGGAAACACCCCACTGTTTTAATTTAATGCAGCAATTTTTGATGCTAGCATCTAATTATTCCTGCAGTATTTTATCTCCACATTTGTGGTATCACCAGTTTGGCTTGTGTGTGTGTGTGTGTGTGTTTAATTGGCACATCTTTTATTAATGATTTCAACACCTACCTTTAAGGAACTAAATGAGTTTTCTTTCTGTTTTGGTGCTACAGAAAGAAGTGGGGAAGAATTGCTTGAAGAAGAATGATGGCAGAAAAATTTGGATTCCTCAAATCACAATTCTGCACTTTATTTTATTTATTTATTAAGTTTATATGTTCGTCTCACTGTAACGAATGGGTGGATTTTATGGATTTTGTTAATTCACTAGATTTTAACAGCATGCATACTTTATGTCTGAAAGGACAACTCTTAAGAAGTGATTGGTGTCTCTGAGCTTGGATATTTTCTTGCAGATGTTACATATAGGAAACTATAGGAGATAACGTGGAGACGTGGAGACTCTGGAAAGAGTGCAGAGAAGAGCAACCAAGATGATTAGGGGACTGGAGGCTAAAACATATGAAGAATGGTTGCAGGAACTGGGTATGTCTAGTTTAATGAAAAGAAGGACCAGGGGAGACACGATAGCAGTGTTCCGATATCTCAGTGGGTGCCACAAAGAAGAGGGAGTCAAACTATTCTCCAAGGCACCTGGGGGCAGGACAAGAAGCAATGGGTGGAAACTAATCAAGGAGAGAAGCAACTTAGAACTAAGGAGAAATTTCCTGGCAGTTAGAACAATTAACCTCTGGAACAGCTTGCCTCCAGCAGTTGTGAATGCCCCAACCCTGGAAGTCTTTAAAAAGATGTTAGATAGCCATTTGTCTGAAATGGTATAAGGTTCCTGCCCACGCAGGGGGTTGGACTAGAAGACCTACAAGGTCCCTTCCAACTCTGCTATTGTATTGTATTGTATTGTATAACCAGGCTGAGCCTGAGGGAGGGGTCAAACGTGTCATCAGTTATGATTCCCTCAGTTATGAATCTAAGTCCAGGGCATTGTGAATTCCTTATCTACTGCCGAACTCTTTTGACTGTTAGTAGTTCAGATTCTTATAGAGAACTTAAGCTTACCATAAATCATTACACGTATTTGAACTGCCCAGATCTCCTGATTTCTCTGGCATTTGATAGTCAGCACTGACGATGTCACCTAGTTTTGGTACTGAAGCAAGAAAACAACCAAGCTCAGAGAGCACCAAGGACTCCTCATTTCAACCCCGAGCTACAACTATTCTCCCTTAAGGGCACACGCTTCCCTTCATGTGCTCTAGATATTTACAATTGTATTTACAATCTCATTTCCAATTGTGTCCTTCCACAAATGACTGCGTGAGATCGGAGCTTGTTGGACTACAGCTTAATCATGCAGACAGGATGGCAGACTGGGAGCATGTAATTGTTATCCTAGCATCCCATGCAAGAGGAATTCCGTCGAAAAGGGAAATAAAAGCAAGACCTTGGAGGATGATGGGATCATTCCAGTGCTAGCCTCCCATCTTTTTCGCATTGTTTATTCACCAGGCAGAAAAGCCAATTCACAGCAGTGTACTCAACTGCAACTAAAACTCCAGCCAAATGCCAGACATTTTCACACCCAAATGAAGCTGGCACGGTGCCCAAAATGCACTGGGCTTCACTTTGAATGCAAAAAAAAAAAAAAAATCTTCCATACGGCCCTCAAATCTCCTAGTTGTCTTTATCTCCAGATATAAGTTAAGAATGAGAAAAGGCCATTCTCTCTGAATAATTGCCTCACAATCAAAAGAAGTGCCTTTCCCCTTTTAAAATAGGCATTAAAAAGAACAGATGTCTGAGCGGATGAAAAAAAACAACCCAAACCCCGTGATTCATTAGATTACAAAGAACGGCATACATCTCATCTTGTTGACCTTATGAATGGACATAATTTGATGATGAATTATGGAAATGTTTTTTCTCTTCCACCCACATGTGCAAATTGTATCCTGAGATGGTCTCGGGAGGGAGACACTTGCTCCAGGGACATGCAATAGTCGAAAATAAAAGTCAGAATAAGATGGGAATCTGTTAGGAAAGGGGGCTTCTCAAATCTAAAGTTGCAGGAATTTCCAGGCACCCTGTTCAAAATGTCTAAAACTGCTGGAATCCTTCAAAGGGGAACATTCAAAGGGGAACCATAACATGAAAATACAATTTGTCTCATTATTATGACTGCAGGGCTGTAACTTTGTTGCTTGTATCCTTACGATTTATATTGATATTGATTGCTTCCTGATTGCTTATTTGTACCCTATGACTATCATTAAGTGGTGTACCTTATGATTCTGCACAAATGTATCTTGTCTTTTTATGTGCACTGAGAGACAAATTCCTTGTGTGTCCAATCACACTTGGACAGTAAATAATTCTATTCTATTCTATTCTATATTCTGTATTCTGTATTCTGTATTCTATTATGTTTTATATATTCTATACTATTCCATATCCCATTCTATTCTATTCTATTCTATTCTATATTCTGTATTCTGTATTCTATATTCTGTATTCTATTATGTTTTATATATTCTATACTATTCCATATCCCATTCTATTCTATTCTATTCTCTATATTCTATATTCTATATTATGTTCTATATATACTATATCCTATCCTATCCTATTCTAGCAATTTCTGCCTTTTGTTGAAGCAAATGATCTGTAGAAAGGAACTGATGGAAATATTTAGCTAAGTTACTAAATAAGATTGTCAGGAAAATATTATGTTTATAGAATCTTTCTCTGCCTCCTTCTCTCTCTCTCTCTCTCTCTCTCTCTCTCTCTCTCTCTCTCTCTCTCTCTCTCTCTCTCTCTCTCTCTCTCTCTCTCTCTCTCTCTCTCTCTCTCTCTTTCTCCCTCTCCCCCCCTCTCTCTCTTTTAATCTTCTGTCCTTCCACTGTTTCCAGGACCTACTCCCTTGAAACTCCATCATTTTCACATGTGATTAAAGTGATCTAAATTTACTGCTTTGTTTCACATAAACATAAAAAGCCTAGATTGTGATTACAGAATTCATTTGGTCAGCAAATCAAATGTATTGCTCACAGTCTGCTGAGTACATATTAAAAAGAAAAAAGGGAAAGGGAAGGAAAGACACTTCATAGCATATATATATATATATGTATATATTCCACATGACACAACGTGATATCATTATTTTAAAGGCCCTGGTCATAAAACATCCCCCTCCCTCTCACCCCTCCCCCTTGGTATTTGCGTGGTTAGGCTTCTTGGAGTCCTGCCCCACTTCCAACCTGAAAGCCTACAATATGGTTAGGGAGGGAAAGGATCCCAAAGGCTGTTCTGTCTTTGAACAGGCCATGTTAGCGTTTGCATCGGCAGCATGTGAATTAAGACTAACAAAGAATACTTTGGAGAATATGCGCAGCACATTTAAATCATAACTCAGTAACGACAGGCTCTGACAACAGAGATTAAGAAAAGGCCGCCTGTCTGCAGAGAACGGTCCAAACAAGTCAAGACGATGGTGTGATCAAAGCTCTGTTTGTTACACACATTGGGTGCGCAACGCACCTACACAACAACAAGGGCTTCCGTTGCGGTGCCCATCTTCACTTCACTTTGGCCTTGCCTTGCAGGTATCTCTGAGTCATTTGTTTCCAGCCGAACTTTCCGCGGTGTTCCCTTAACAACCGCACCGAAAAAGGTCGTAAAATAGGGTTCGATCACACGGAGACCCACTTTGCAACATCTCAACTTATGAGCATAAGTGCCAGGCTCAATTACAGTCCTAACGTGGGAACCGCCTGTCTTTGTTGAATTCAGTAGGGTGGACTCCCAATCATTGTGGGATTGCAGTCAGGTTGTGTCAATCCATGAACATCTACATGAAGCCAAGCCCCTTTAAATCCTTTGGGTATTATCCAAGGGAGCATTGCAGCTTAGTTTTAACCACGTAATATTTGCAAAGTTCTCTTTTTTCATGTAGAAAGAGCAGCATTTTCTTAACTCTCAATATTTCTTCTTATAATGGATTTCATTGAATCTAAGGGATTTTTCCCCCTTCTTCCCTCCCTCCCTTCCTCTTTTTCTCCTTCCTTTGTTCTTCCCTCCCACCTCCTTCCCTCCCTCCTTCTCTTCATCTATCTCTTATTTTCTTTCCTTTCTTCTTTATTTTTCCCTTCCATCCCTCCTTCCCTTCCTCTTTCTCTCTCCTATTCTCCTCCCTCCCTCCTATTTTCTTCCTTCCTACTTTCTTCCCTTCCCCCCTCTCTCTCCTATTCACCTCCCTCCCTCCTTCTCTTCCTATTCTTCCTTCCTTCCTTCTTCCCTCCATCTTTCCCTCCCTCTCTCTCCCTCCTATTTTCCTTCATTCATTCTTCCCTCCCTCCCTCCTTCTCTCCTCCTCCTATTCTCCTTCCTTCCTTCCATCCATCAGTCTGTCCATCCATCCAATTTATTTATTTCTTTTTCAGATTTCCGAATTGCCCCTTTCCCTCAAAGAAGGACACTCATATTCTGATGCAGGTAGGACAATACATTCCCATCCCTAAACCTTACTGGGAAACTTTCTTTCTTTCCTCACGCAGATCACCCAGAGTTCTCCATCCAATCTTTCTGCACAACTTTTCTTGCCAAGCTAGGTGACAGGTGGGTGGGAGGAAACGCCTCCGTGTATTTTTAGTGAATTTCAGCAAAAACAGTTCAAATTCCTCTAGCGGCACCAGTGCAATTTGCTACTCCTTCTTGACTTCTTGTTTTGACTAGCTCCAGATTGATGATTAAAGTGGTAAACAGTCACAATTTTATAAAATGGCTGACTCTGCCAATGGCAGCAGAATGGAGAATCTGCTGAAATAGTGCTGTCTTTATTGTGACTGCATTCAAGGCTGTCAACAAAGAATATACGTACTTGACAAGGTGTTATCTTATTGTGTTTGTGTGCATGTGGGCTTTATTTTTAAGAAAAGCCACAATACATGCATCTTTGACGTTGTCACTGTGCACAGCAAGATAATTTCTTTTATTCAAAGGCACAAAGAGGAACAATAATATTTTTTTTAAAAACCTGAATGCTTTACATCTTTAGTATTCCTTTCCCCTAAGCTCTGTCCTTTCACCCTAATTTGACCACAGTGGAATTGCTCTAGAGTCAAACTGGCCTTCATTTAAATGCTTGCCTAAAAATAACTTGACAATATTAAGTGTGTATGAAGATAGAACACCAAGTTCCATAAAAATGTTTGACTTGACCTTGGCGTGAAGATGCTTCTGGAAAAAGAGAAAGCTAATAATAAAAATCTTTCGGGCAGATGGGATTGTTAAAACAATGTATACATTTATGGAAAAGTTCTTCTTAATTGGAAGAGATGGTTTAGGAAAATATGCACTTGAGTAGGATAGTCTTTCACAAATACATTTTAGCCTGAAGTAATTTATTTTTTTTACAAGAGGCTCATATTCTTCTACCAAGAAACTTTTACCCAGAAAATGGGTTGGTTAAATATGTATGAGTGGGAATTGTACGAACATTGATGATCAAGTCTTCAAATGCATAACTGAATAAGAAATTAGCGATTGAGAAGGGGTTTTTAAATATATGTGTGTGGGTGTGTTTGTGGATGTTTTAGTAGATTTTCACGGGTGTAGGTATGCTGGTCTTGTTGTATTTGGGTCTTTTCCCGTGTAAGATTGAGATTGTCTTGGCAACGTTTTGGCGAGGTCTCGCTCGCCATCTTCAGGCTGGTGTTTTTGACTTCCTATTTGTCACACAAACATGAAGCTGAAAACACCAGCCTGAAGATGACAAGTGAGACCACGCCGAAAACATCAAATACAACCAGACCAGGATCCCTGAATGGTCTTTAATAGGGTGAAAGTGATTATATATATATTCAGGGATCCTAAAGAACTCTTAAGTTTAGTTGTGGGTAGCACATTGAGACTTGAGATTTGATTTCAGCTCTGTTAGATAGTCATATTGTTCTTACCAAAAATATCTATGATATTTTATAACTATGTATATAGTTATATAATATAACATTATATGTTATATTTTTATCCTATTTATTTGTGTATGTGTGTGTGCATGTGTGTGTAAGGGGATAAAAAAAATATAATGAAATTTTCTTTTCAATCCCACATATTTTGTTGCCATTTGAATATTTTCATATTGTGATCCTTTGCAGATCGTATAGATACTATAATATTAATTCTATTAAATATCCAATCATGTTTAAATAACATTATCAACGATTAAAAGAATTGCCATATTCTCTCAAGATGGTACTTAAATACATGCCTATTAAACATTTTTGCATCCAGGGGAAATGAAGTGGCAATGCATGACTTAATGATTGTTTGGGATATTTTAAAAATATATGGGTGATTATATTTTGAACATTTCTAATGGAAAAATAAAAAAAAAGTAAATGAGTACATTGGAGAATAAAACGAAGGAGCTACTGATGCAAGACGGTATACTCTGGAATTATAGAAAGAATTTATGCCTGCTAAAAGAAACTTAATTCTCTTTAGGCATTGATTTAGGATATTCACAGAGTTATGTAACACCAAGATATTGGGAGCAAGGGAAAAAATGGCAAATTACTGACCTCTCAATAAAATCTGAAACAACAAATTAATATCACTTCTACTACTATTAAGTATGCTGAGGAGAAAATATATAATGGCTCAGATTTACTAAATCATCTTTTAAAAAACTGTCGTACTGAATCACAGGTTACTAAGAAATAATTATATATTTTTGAAAAATAATATGGGTCTTCCTGGCACACAACCAAGCTGATTAGCTGGCTGCACCTTTATCCTTTCAGGGAGCAAGTGATGTTATTAAATTTATTAAAATGAGAAGTTTCTATCCTTACGTACTAAAGTAGTGATGGTGTAGGAGAGAAACTGGCATAGCCAAGGGCAGGAGTCAAATGGAGAATCAGTTTAGAGTCCCTACGCATTCACAAGAGAACAAACTTCATTCCCCTTGAATGCCATTGAACTTTATCTAGCTATACCTAGATGGGAACATTCCTGTGCATCAGTGGTGGTATTCAGCCAGTTCTGACAGGTTCTGGAGAATCGGTAGCAGAAATTTTGAGTAGTTTGGAGAACCGGCAAATAGGCTGGCCCCACCCCAGCTGCCTCCCATCTGATCTTCTTTTGTTGGCCCGAACAGGAGAACAGAGCTGGAAAGTAGATTAGTGGGTGGGGAGGGAATGTGGATTTTCAATCAATAATCAATATCAATAATTTAATTTGTTGACCGCTCCCTCTCCCCAAAGGGACTCGGAGCGGTGCGCAGGGCGAATAAAACAATAAATACACATACACATGATAAAAACAAATTAAATATATCCCTGTGCTAAAAATTACCAATTAAAATACTAAAATCCCTATCTAAAATTATTAACAATCCCATAGACGAGAGACTACCCTAGGCCGGCCAAGCAGAACAGATATGTTTTTAGTTTTAGATGGAAGGAGCGGAGGTCCGTAGTTGTTCTAATGTCAGGGGGAAGGTCGTTCCAGAGGGCTGGGCCCGCCACAGAGAGAGCCCTTCCCCTGGGCGTCACCCGCTGACAAAGTCTAGTGGACGGCACCCGGAGAAGTCCCTCTCTGTGGGAGCGAATTGGCCGTGTGGATGTATGAGGCAGTATCCTTCCCCTGCAACACCCATAAAGCTACGTCCACAGAACCAGTAGTAAAAAAACATGAATCCCACCCCTGCTGTGCATTGACTTTAGCAATAAATCAGAACATTTAAGCCCTTCTCTCTTGGACCTGGGTTTTTTTGCCCCTGGCAAACAGATATCCATTTCACCCTGAAGCTAACTGAGTTGAGAAAACCAAAGTTGAGTCAAACCGTTTTAGATGAACCTTTCCATAATAATTTTTAATGAGTGTTCTCAAATCCAATTCAAAATTGATTGCTTTCAAGATCTTCTTCCCTGCCTCAAGCTTTGCAGGTCTTTCCTGTTGGTATTTTGCAATGGTGTGAAGATTAAATATGTCATCTAATAGAGAATTTGGTGGAGGGTTTTTATGGGTTTATGGATGGATTATTGATGGGTATCTATGGGATTGTTATTTGTATGTATTACTATCGTAGCTTAAAAGGTCTATAGTTTTGATCAATTTTCAACCACCTGAAGTTCTATAAACTACAGTTATTGTTGTTGTTGTTGTTGATGATGATGAGATGTCATCAAGTTGTTTTGAAGGTTTGAGGCAACTCTGTGAAATGGGCCACCTATAAACATTTAATTAATAAATAATCTCTTAGCATCAGCAGAGACAGATTTCCCCCATGAGGATCTGTCAGGTGCTCCATGCATTTTCTAAACTGAATGAATAAATGCCAAAATAATATTTTCCACTAGCTCAGGGATGTCCAAACTTGGGAACTTTAAGACTTGTGGACTTCAACTCCCAGAATTCCCCAGCCAGCATAGCACTAGCTTTTCATCTGTGCTTGCCAGTGTTTTTCCAAGCACGGATCGCACTTTTACAGAAACTTTCCCTTCTCCGATCTAGTGAAAAGGGAGAGCAGCTTCCGTCCCAAGGACTGCACTTAATAAATAGATCAGCTAACAAATTGTTGCTGAGGGACATAACATAGGTCAAATCCAACTCCCGGCATCTCAGGGCTAAGAGAGGAAACATCCTGACATTATAAATGGATCAGCGATCTTGACGCTGAGCCCCCTATAGAGTTTCTTTGGTTTTGTAAGCCACAGTATAAGCCTAGTCTTGTCTGTGAACCGGGCTATGATGGATTGTTCAACAAACCATGGTTAAGCAAAACAACACTAAAGGCAGTGGGAGAACCCAACCTTTGATGCTTATGCTCCTAAATTAATGGTAGTCCTTGACTTACAACAGCTCATTTATTGACCTTCAAAGTTACAGTGCCATTGAAAAAAAGTGTCTTGTGACCATTTTTCACACTTAACGGCCTTTGTCACATCCCTGTTATTAAAATTCAGATGCTTGGCAACTGATTCATACTTATGACCGTTGCTGTGTCCCCCTAGTCATGTGATCCATTTTTTGTAACTTTTTAACAAGCAGAATTAATGGGGAAGCCAGATTCAGGGTACTAATTTATCAACCGCAGTGATTCATCGAACAACTGAAGTAAGAAGTGGAAAAACGTACTTAACAAATGTCTCGCTTAACAACAGAAATGTGGGACTCAATTGTGGCCATAAATCAAAGACTACATTCTCTCGTTTACGCCAGCCCCATTTCTCTGCTCATGAAAGAGTCAGAAGATTTTGCCTTGCCTTTTTACACGCAACCCTGTGGGACAAAAACAACACAATCACCCTGCCAGCCCATTCCCTTCACCCCCCCAAAAAAGACACCCCCCCACACACACATACACATACCCAACTTTCAAATTAGGGAAGAAATATCTGGAATCGGTGAACAAATAGGCTGCCTGTAAGAAGCAAAAATGCTCAAACTTTCCTAATGCAAACCGAAGTTAAGAAGATGCTTAATGTTGCCTGTAGAAGTGTGGAAATTGAAGATGTCACGCTGAAAGATAAATGCTACTGATGTGTCCTTGTCTCTGACGATCACAATGCCATCTTTGAAATGTGAATGGGGGTAAGAAAGGGAGGGGGAAATCAAATTAGGTGTTTGGAGGCTATTCTGAGAGTCAATGTTTCATTGAAATCTCCACAGTCAGTGTTTTTATTGTTAAATGGTAACCTCAGGTTGCCATTCAGGTTGCCGTGCTGTTTTAATGTTGCTTGAAGAGTTGTTTACTCTTCACAATCATTGTGGTGTTGAGCAATTCTCTAGGACCAGATGGAGGTTGAGATGATCCCTTACCAGTTTCCCAACTTCCACCTGTTTTCTTCATCCTGTTTGATGGGAAATCATCATATACATATTCCAAATGCCATTTTCACCAGTCATACCATGCTGTTGGTCTTCAGTTCAGTTCAGGACAAGACAGTGACCAATGAGCCATGGTAGCCATTGGTAGTTTAAATGCATTATTGGCAGGCTAACTCTGCCCATAGCCAGGAGTTTGATCCTGATTGGTTCAAGGTTGATTGAACTTCTCATCCTTTCGAAGACAGTAAAATGAAGACCCAGATTGTTGGGGGCAATATGCTGACTCAGTAAGCCATTTAGGGAGGGCTGTAAAACACTACAAAGTGGTATATAAGTCTAAGTGCTATTGCTATCAACAAGTGGTACCAACTGTAGTTCCAATGGGAAGGAAGGAGAGAGAGGGAGAGAGGGAGGGAGGGAGGGAGAGAGAGAGAGAGAGAGAGAGAGACTGGTATTGCCATCCTCGGTTGTTTTCCCATGTATATAGCATGGAATTCCCGTGTATATAGCATGGAATAGATAGATAGATAGATAGATAGATAGATAGATAGATAGATAGATAGATAGATAGATAGATAGATAGATAGATAGATAGATACCATTGATATAGATAGATAGATAGATAGATAGATAGATAGATAGATAGATAGATAGATGATAGATAGATAGATAGATACCATTGATGATAGATAGATAGATAGATAGATAGATAGATAGATAGATAGATAGAAAGAAAGAAAGTAGATAGATAGATAGATAGATAGATAGATAGATAGATACCATTGATGATAGATAGATAGATAGATAGATAGATAGATAGATAGATAGATAGATAGATAGATAGATAGATACCATTGATGATAGATAGATAGAGAGATAGATAGATAGATAGATAGATAGATGATAGATAGATAGATAGATAGATACCATTGATGATAGATAGATAGATAGATAGATAGATAGATAGATAGATAGATAGATACCATTGATGATAGATAGATAGATAGATAGATAGATAGATAGATAGATAGATAGATAGATAGATAGATAGATAGATAGATCACTGATGTTGGTGAAGATAAAAAGAAAGAGAAGAGAAAAAACTCACAGCAGTGAGGATCTATGGGTAGTTTTTGGGTAGTATGACTATCATTAAGTGCTATAAATTATGATTCTTGATGAATGTATCTTGTCTTTTATGTACACTGAAAGTGTATGCAGCAAAGATAAATTCCTTGTGTGTCCAATCACACTTGGCCAATAAAGAATTCTATTCTATTCTCTATTAACAGAATGTCAGTAAATAGAAGAGATGATATTTGGTGACTGAAGATCTTGCAAAATATGTTGTTTTGAATACGGTTTTCCTTGTTCTCTCTTGTTCTAATTGCTCCTTCTGCTGTTTTTCTTTTCTTTTAGTGAAGGATGGCACAGGAAACTCCATAATAGATTTATTTTCTTGAAAGCTAGTTCAACCAAAATCAAACGGATGCCCTTCAGAATCAGTGGTAAGAATACTTACATAATTTGGTCTTCTACAAACAGCCTCAACATTCTTTTCTGATCCTCAGCCTTGGTTTGGGACTCAAATTTATGGCAGTATGGAGACAGAGTGTGAGATTGTCAAGGTAAGAATATGCATCATACGTCAACTCAAAAGAGGAGGAGAAAAGAGGGGAAAGGAGAGAGAAAAGAATTTTTTTCTCTCTCTCCCAAAAACTCTTCAAATTACTTTTCTTTTTCTTCTGACATTGATTGATGTTGCTATTTCTGACCGGTTTTATGTCGCAATGCTTTTAAATAGAGCCTTCCTCTGATCTTCTTTGTAGTTAATAAATACTTTATCATATTTTCATAGAGGTATTTTTCTTAAGTGTGTGCTTAATGAGAGACTCTGCTTCAGAGACCCTGTGAAAAACTCAACTCGGTGCACTGAAATGGTTCCAGTGCAGTTTAGCTTAGGAGAATTGAAGAAGGATGAAGATATAGAAGTAAAATTCAAATTTCCAGCTTCTGGAGACGTACTTTTCAATGCCTCCATTGTTTAGGTCACACCAGACAGTAGAAAGTCTGGTGTGACCTAAACAATGAGATGATCCCCTTTTAAAAGGCCTTGATTTAAAAGAGCAGAAATGAAGTGTGCACTGGAAGATCTCTGGGGATTCTTAAGGTAAAGGTTCCCCTCATACATATGTGCTAGTTGTTCCTGACTCTAGAGGGTGGTGCTCATCTCTGTTTCAAAGCCGAAGAGTCAGCACTGTCTGATGACGTCTCTGTGGTCATGTGGCCAGCATGACTCAATGCCAAAGGTGCATGGAACACTTTTACCTTCCCACCAAAGGTGGTTCCTATTTCTTCTACTTGCATTTTTTACATGCTTTCGAACTGCGAGGTTGGCAAAAGCTGGGACAAGTAATGGGAGCTCACGCCATTTTGTGGCGCTAGGGATTCAAACCGCTGAACTGCCAACCTTCTGATTGACAAGCTCTGATCTTAGCCATTGAGGCACCGCATCCCTTTTATTGTTAACTTACTACAAAGCTACAGTGAGTTAAAGATAATTTGTTTGTGCAACAGGCTGGGAAGAGAAGAAAACACAGGCAAGATCAAAGAAAGAAAAGAAGGAGTGCATGGATTTTAGTTAACATTTGGAATTGAGACCCACACACATGCACACACTGTAAAGTAACTGAGGAAAAAAACTTTTCTAAATCACATTAGAAAGCTCAGTCCTGGCCTCTTTTCATCCTTTGTCCTTATAAACTATAATGCTATGTTCTTTAGGCTAGGATGCCCAGAAGTAAGAAAGAAAGTGTCTTGCACCCATAAAAATAGGGAAAAGTGAATTTTGTTACTTAGAGACAATGATACTGCTTGGAGCAAGAGCTGTACCATTAGAAAGTCTTTTTTACACAAACAGAAAAAATAATAAATGCTAAAGTAGATTCACGTGATTTATTCTATTTCTAGTTTATTCACATATTTACTGATATATATGAGTTTATTCACATATTTACTATATATGAGTGAAAATTCACTTTGTGTTAGTGCCCCACATATCCGCACACTTCTCTTCCATTTAATCTTTCAGCAAATTCCTTACTTTGCAAAACGTCTTTAACAATTACTTTTATACAACCAAAACGATACACACTTTCATCCGATGCATCCTTTCTTCCAGACGTTCCACAATGTAAGGTTTGGAAAATAATCATTTGACACACAACTTAGTAACCAAGCTGCCCTAAAAAGCGCGCTTAAAAAAACCTTATAGTGTGTTTTACACATTGTTCCTCAGTGTACACTTATTTTTGTGGATTTATTCGGTTGCAAATGAGGACAAGAGAAGGGTTTTGATCTTTGTCGTTCTGTCCAGTGTGGACTTCTCTGGCAGATCACAGCATTTTGATAGGTTTTTGTTTTATTTTTAAAGAATCTATAAATGTGTCGTCTTCCCAATCTATAGTAATCGGTGCTTTAAAAGAAAACTTGCAGAAATGAATGGATACTAAGGTTTTGAATATTTATCCTCATCACATCCTCATCACCTAAATAGGTTCTCGACTATAATCTTTATCTACCAACTACTATGTTAAACATTTGGAAAAATGCAGAACAGAACAGAACAGAACAGAACGGACAGAACAGAACAGAACAGAACAGAACAGAACAGAACAGAACAGAATAGAATAGAATAGAATAGAATAGAATTCTTTATTGACCAAGTGTGATTGGACACACAAGGAATTTGCCTTTGGTGCATATTCAGTGGATAGTTAAGTTCTGAGATGCATTTTAGTCCAGAGCTTAGAAATCAACCTTAATTTCTCTGGGTATCCCTAATGTGACCGTCTTAAAGGAATGACTAATTCAGGTAATTTTTTTTTACCTTTCCATACACCAGCACTAAGACAATATTAATATCAGGTTTGATTACTTTAAGCAATAAAAGATTCTCCCAATTGCATTTATATAGAATAATGCAGATACAAGACACGGCTGGGTTTTTTTTCTTTGTAATAAATAATGTTCCTGTAAGCTAAGAAAAACTAAGTAGGAACAAGCATACGAAATGTATAATGCTGGAGCTTTGCATTACATTTAGAGGGTGGCTATATATTTATGAAGTTGGTTATTAAAGTAGGACCTCTCTCCAGTCCATATCTTAGCTTCTTTGTTTCTTCCACGACACATTTATTAAACAGGGGCATATTATGTCTCTAAACCCAGCACTATTTTTCTGGCAGAAGAATTACTACCCTAACTTGTACATGGAAATTATCCTACACATCTGTATTCTGATTATGATATTTAGTGCAAGGGTCATGAATAATAAAATTGCTAAATATGCTTATTGCCATCTATAAATAAAGGTTATCATACTTGTGAAGGTTTTGTTTCTGGAATGTCAGAACAAGTGCGGCTAGTTGCGAGACAATGGAGCTTTAATTTTACCAGGAAAATAAATACTTACATGTATAAATATTCAAACGCTTTGCAAAGTACAGTAAGAGCCGAATTAATACTTCGGAAATGAACACCCCAGCAGAACTGGGGAAGTTCACACGGTGCGTTCTTTCAAAGTTTGTAACTCCAGTCATAGAAAGGAAATTAGGCTTCTGGAACGTCACAACTTTTGTGCCAGATAACACCCAAGAGAATTTGACAAGGTTTTGGAAATGGTTGGTCATTGCCTTTTTCCTACAGCTGAGCGTTGACAACACCCAGTTGACTTCATGCCTAAAATGGGGTTAGAATTCATAGTCCTTCACCATGATATCAAACTGGCTCTTTAATTTGAAAGGGAGTCCTTGAAAGATCATGAGAACAGGTAAGGAAAGGCAAAAAGAAAAAAAACATATTAGATAGATAGATAGATAGATAGATAGATAGATAGATAGATAGATAGATAGATAGATAGAGACAGAGAGTAGATAGATAGATTAGATAGATTAGATAGATAGATAGATAGATAGATAGATAGATAGATAGATAGATAGAGATAGATAGATAGATAGATAGATAGATAGATAGATAGATAGATAGAGATAGATAGATAGATAGATAGATAGAGATAGATAGATAGATAGATAGATAGATAGAGATAGATAGATAGATAGATAGATAGAGATAGATAGATAGATAGATAGAGATAGATAGATAGATAGATAGATAGAGACAGAAAGTAGATAGATAGATAGATAGATAGATAGATAGAGACAGAAAGTAGATAGATAGATAGATAGATAGATAGATAGATAGATAGATAGATAGATAGATAGATAGATAGATAGATAGATAGATAGATAGATAGATAGATAGATAGAGAGGCAGGCAGGCAGGCAGGCAGGCAGACTGGTTGGTAGATAGATAGATGAGAGAGAGAGACAGAGAGAGAGAGAGAGAGAGAGAGAGAGAGAGAGAGAGAGAGAGAGAGAGAGAGAGAGAGAGAGATCTAAATCCCTACATTTGCTGCATCCAGTAAGAGAACTTTAAGTATCATCATGATTCTACAATGCAAAACTTCTAGAAAAGATTTCATCTATGCACAATCTTTTCAAACTTTTAATTTACACTGGGATGTATATTTTGTACAGTACCTAATTCTCCGTACTTTGTTCTCCACCTATAATTTTCTCCCTCTCTTCCTCCCTCCCCTTTTTCTCCTTTCAGAACCTTTTCACACATAAGAGAACAAAGGCAATAACAATGTGTTGATTTCTATCACTCTGAAATATTTTTCCCCATTCTGACTTCAAAGTTATTTTAATTGAATTTAATCCTCTTGACTTCATAAATGAGTTTCAGTTGTAATTTTAAAATGAATTTGACTCCTTAATGTTTTGATTAGAGATTATAAGACATTTGAACATAATCATGGGAAGAAGATGTATATCCAGTCTGAATCTGATTGATGCCCTTTTTTTCCCTACTGCTCTACTAGTAGAGGATGAATAGGTTGACTTTGATAAGGAAAGGAAGTTTCACTTTAAAAGGTAATTAATGTGTTACAAATAATTATTTGTGGTACATCGGCTCTCCTCTATGGGTCTTGGTTGTCTTGGCATACAGCTTCTAACACTCCTACATCACAATGGAACCTGCCATGTTGAGAAGGCTTACTGATATGGATAATTATGAAAATGTATTTACCACTGAAGAGTTTTCACTCAATATTTCTTTCCTGTTTTAAAATAGTATTTTATCTAGAACAGTGTTCTCCAAAGTAGGGTACTTGTACCCCAGGGCAATCCATTGGGGTACAAGGAGAAAAATACTAGAATGTCAGTTTAAATTTATTTATTTCAAGCTGTATCTCATCCTTCCCAAATTTCTGTTTAGGGGTACATTGGACAATTGTGCTAATAGTGCATGTACAGAATTCATAAATCAGCACACGTGTATTTGGTGTGAAAGCGCAACATTCTCGTAATGATGAAAGGATGGCCTTTTTAATTGAGCAATAGGATTTTGGATTTAGGTTTTCCACTACATTGTTTGAAATCATCAAAATAGGTTCATGAATCACTCCTCCCCATTTTGCTTTCCCCTGGTGCTCCTTTGCTTGACCAAGTGGCTGGTTCCATTGTGAATTTCACATTACGGTTCTTTCAACATAAATATCCAGATAAACATATCCTCTGGGCAGGTCTAGGACAATGGAGGGCCAGGTCATGCTGCCAATAGGTCAAAACACAACAAACAAGCGCTAGACTACAAAACACAAACAAAGGCAAGTTTGAGTGAAACTGCTGACATACTGTATGTTATTTCACAATCCATGTCCATTGCAATTTGATATCTTTATCAGCCAATCACTGTTGCAGGGGTTGCCACAAAGAAGAGCGGGTCAACCTATTTTCCAAAGCACCTGAAGGCAGGACAAGAAGCAATGGATGGAAACTAATCAAGGAGAGAACCAGCCTAGAACGAAGGAGCAATGTCCTGACAGTGAGAACAATGAACCAGTGGAACAGCTTGCCTTCAGAAGTTGTGGTGCTCCATCACTGGAGACTTTTAAGAAGAGACTGGCTAGCCTCTTGTCTGAAATGGGATAGGGTCTCCTGCTTGGACTAGACAACCTCCAAGGGCCCTTCCATCTGTGTTAAGAGCCGAAGTCATGCAGTGGTTAGAGTGCAGTACTGCTGGCTACTTCTGCTGACTACCAGTCACCTGCAATTTGGCAGTTCAAATCTCACCAGGCTCAAGATTGACTCAGCCTTCCATCCTTCCGAGGTGAGTCAAATGAGGACCCAGATTGTTGGGAGCAAGAGGCTGACTCTGTAAACCTGCTTAGAGAGGCTGTAAAGCTCTGTGAAGCAGCATGTAAGTATAAGCGCTATTGCTATTATTCTGTTATGCAGCTATCTACCCATTGACGCGATTGACATGATAGGGCAGTGTTTCTCACCCTTGCAAACTTTGAGGTGGGTGAACTTCAATTCCTTGGTTGGCTGGGGAATTCCAGGAGTTGAAGTCCACCCATATTAAAAGTTCACATGATTCAGAAACATGGCGTGACGGCTTTGCCTTCAACGTGCCCCGTTGTATTGTAAAGCATCCCTTTGGCCTGGATGTTCCCTTGAACAAAAAAGGGAACGTTTTCCTCTTTTTTAAACAGCCATTTCACAGAGAGGCTCATTAAACCGAACGTCAACAGAATCTTTCAGCCAGCATCTCTCCTACCATTCAACCCCTGAACTTTTCAACAACAATTTTATTTCGTAAGTTGACTTATCCATAAGTAAATAGGATACAGTGAGGATGAAGAATAAGGGGGATCAGGAAGGCAGTTATTGGATTTATAAGCACAAAAGCTTCACTGTTGCAGACAGTGGAGGCTCAGCCGTTACTGTACCTTTCAAACCTAATATGTAACCATATCTGTTTTAAAAGAGTGATTCATATTACTCCAAAATGCATGAGAAACTCCTTTTTCATCCCTACCACGGGAAACTTGAGTCTGATTTTAATAAGCTTCAATTGGAATGTGGCCTTTGAAAAGTAGTGCATTTGAAAAGATGGAACATTAAATTTTGTAATGATGTAAAACATCTTCAATTTTTGACAGGACAATGGTGCTTATTGTGCTTTATGGGCCCAGTGGTGATTCAAAGGTCACTTTGTATATGACTCCACAGACAGTGGCAAGCCGGGAATGAAAATTAGGTTACATGTGATCAGCTTTATTATTAATCAGATGAAAATGGATTTTTAACATTTTTTTCTAATGAGCAACAGAAAAAAAAGAGACAACACTACAGAGGAAGCATGTGTGTGTATGTATGTATGTAGTTCAGACTTAAACGTTGAATTTTAATGCCTTTTTGTTTAGATGTGTCCATTCTGATGTAGATAGATAGATAGATAGATAGATAGATAGATAGATAGATAGACAGACAGACAGACAGACAGACAGACAGACAGACAGACAGACAGACCGACCGACCGACCGACCGACCGACCGACCGACCGACAGACAGACAGACAGACAGACAGACAGACAGACAGACAGACAGACAGACAGACAGACAGACAGACAGACAGACAGTCACAGGGATAGGGATTATTGTAGCTTCCGCACATGCGCAGAAGCATTTTTATAGTACTGTGCATGGGCACTTCATGACCACGAACTAACTGGCAGTAGCTGATGTCGGAACCCACCCCTGGAATGGACATATCTAAACAAACAGGCATTAAAATTCAACACATTTAAGTCTGAACTCCCAATTAAAAAACAAAACCACGCCATCCTGTTGTCAATATGAAATAAGCTGCTGAAATACCATAATTTACTTTTTGTATGAAACGGGGGGGGGTGTGATTTACAGTTTTGGCGATTAGACAGAACTACATTGCAATGTTGAATAAGTAGCAAATTTATGATTTTACTTAAAACGGCTGTGAAGAAGATCTGAAGCCACTTCTTTCTATCTTTTTTCTTTCCTTTCTATTTTTCTTTTACTTTTTTTGTGCTTTTAGCTTTCTCTTTGATTTTTTCCCCTCAGGTTGCATTTGTTTTTATCTTCTTTTGTAAAAACCTTTAATGAAAGTTTACCCAGAAAATTTACGGTTCCCTTTCTTTTGTTTATAACTTTTAATTGAATTTATTCTTTTTCGATTAATGCAACACTCAGTTCTTATTCTCTGGCTAAGATGATATCAGCTTTGCCCTGATTGGAGTTTTTAACCTTCTATCAAAATGCAACCTGGAGTAAAACTTGACATGCAACCTGGAGTAAAACAAGACCCATCTTTTTCGACTGGCCGGCCTTGGATAGTCTCTCTGTCTATGGATTTCAAATGTATTTTTAAATGGGATTTTAGTCAATAATTTTAGCACGGGATAAATTGTTTAATTGTGTTTTAAGTTATGTACTTTTGTATTTATTGTTCTTATTGTTTTATTTTTCCCTGTGCACCGCCCCGGGTCCCTGTGGGGAGAGGGAGCGGTTAATAAATTCGAATTTATTATTATTATTATTATTATGAATATGTATTTTCCTGCTTTGAAACGCATTGATTTTAAAATCTTCTGCCCCACCCTAAATGAATATTACATGAGTCTGGTATGTCATGAATGCAAGCTATCCTTTAAATCTTGAACAGCATGGAAATATGACACTGTTAACTTTTATGAAGAGTATTTGATATTTGAAACAGACTTAGCACAAAAATCAGCAAAATATATTCGCGCCCCAGCTTAAAAAGAAAAAAAAATTGTAGCTAAACATCTTAACATCTTATTGCTCTTCTTCTTTAAGTAATACCAGCCAATGAAGGATTATAATAAGACTGTATATACAGCACTATCCCAAATTTTTTTAGATTTGAGTAATTAATAATGTCCTCAAACGATGTAGGTTGAGATTCATGCCTTCTGGTGAAACTATGGGAGTTATAAAGATTTGACTTTATAACCCCCTTAGAAATTCTTGCTTTCATATTGCTGAAAATATGCATTCAGTTTTGGTCGCCACATTGTAGAAAAGATGTTGAGACTCTTGAAAGAGTGCAGAGAAGAGCAACCAGGATGATTAGGGGACTGGAGAATAAAACATATGAAGAACGGCTGCAGGAACTGGGTATGTCTAGTTTAATGAAAAGAAGGACCAGGGGAGACATGATAGCAGTGTTCCAATCTCTCAGGGGTTGCCACAAAGAAGAGGGAGTCAAACTATTCTACAAAGCACCTGAGGTTAGGACAATGGGTGGACACTGATCAAGGAGAGAAGCAACTTAGAACTAAGGATACATTTCCTGACAGGACAATTAATCAGTGGAAAAACTTGCCTCTAGAGGTTGTGAATGCTCCAAAACTGGAAGTTTTTAAGAAGATGTTGGATGACCATTTGTCTGAAGTGGTGTAGGATTTCGTGCCTAAACAAGGGGTTGGACTAGATGACCTTCAAGGTTCCTTCCAACTCTGTTATTCTATTCTATTCTATTCTATTCATAACTCAATGTAGTGCATTAAGTTTAGTAATAATTGATATATGTAAGAGTTCATTCAAACATTTATCCTTATTTTGAAATGCATTGTTGCTGCATTAAAACATTTAGGATAGATTGTTACAAATGATAAATGCCGTAACAAAAAAATGGAACAATATTTGGTTGAGATTAATTTTGAGAACATTTTGGAACGCCTTCCTGAATTGTATCTAAAACAATTAGGAAATAATGTTTTAGAGTCTTTCTGAAGCCAATAACTATTCGGTTTGTTTTTTTAAAGGTAGATTTTGAATAAGAATACTTCATTAGCATTTGTGACAAAGAATGTCTGCAGGTAGTATTATATTTTTTCTCCCTCTGTATGATACAGATTCCTGAATCCAACTTGCCCGACTCCTCGTCAATAATAGTATAATGCAATTGCTGCTTCTCCATATTTTGCTAAAGACTTAAACCAAGTGGGTATTTTGCACATATTCACACTGCCTAGAATTATTTATGAACCTGCTCATCTGTAATTCTGATGCATGTTCCTTTAAGATAATACAAAGTTTCAGAACAAAATAAAGGGAAAACACTGCTCTTTTCCATGATGATTAAAGTAAATAGCCATGTAAAATATGTGCAGCACATTGGCGGGGTGGCTGCATTCTCCGGGATTTTTTTTTTGTTAAATTAGTTAATTAACTCTTACACGGATGCACCCACACCTCAAATTTAACTCAGTCTATGCATAAAAATGAAAGTTGTCTGTAACTTATTCAACTGTGCCCCCCCCCCCCCCACTTTCTCTTTCCATCTTTGGCATTAAGATATTTGAAAATATTTTTCACTACATGCCTGTTTATATTTTCAGGAAATATGGTTTGATAAAATAAAAGTTCAACAGGTCATTGCACTAATTATTGATTTTTGCAGCAATTCGCATCATGTAATTAGTGTCAGTCAGGTCATGATGACAATTAAGAACTGAATATCTTCAGTGCTATTGCAGGACATGCGTAACATATTTATTTATTTAATGCCTTTAAATCAGTGTTGTCTCTTGTAGTTTTCCTGGCGAGATTTCAGAAGTGGTTTGCCATTGCCTCCCTTCTAGGGCTGAGAGGTTGGATCATAAGAAAGGCTGAACTCCAAGGAATTGAGGCCTTTGAACTCTGGTGCTGGAGAAGATTCCTGCAAGTCCCTTGGACTGCAAGGCAATCACACAGGTCAGTCCTAGAGGAGATCAACCCTGACTGCTCTTTAGAAGGCCAGATCCTGAAGAGGAAACTTAAATACTTTGGCCACCTCATGAGAAGGAAGGACTCACTGGAGAAGAGCCTCATGCTGGGAACGATTGAGGGCAAAAGAAGAACGGGACGACAGAGAATGAGGTGGCTGGATGTAGTCACCGAAGCAGTAGGCATGAGCCTAAATGGACACCAGAAGACGGTAGAGGACAGGAAGGCCTGGAAGAACATTGTCCATGGGGTCGCGATGGGTCAGACATGACTTCACAACTAACAACAACAGCAACATTTTTTTTACTACTGTGGGCATGGCTAGGTGGAAGAACCACCTCGAACTAAGCAGAAACTTCCTTACAGTTAGAACAATTAATCAGTGGAACAACTTGCCTCCAGAAGCTGTGGGTGCACCAACACTGTAGGTTTTCAAGAAGAGATTGGACAACTATTTGAATGAAATAGTCTAGGGTTTCTTGTTTGAGCAGGGGGTTGGACTAGAAGACCTCCAAACCCCCTTCCAACTCTGTAATTCCGCTCAAGTGTCCTCCCGTTCCTTGCTTTTCTCCAACATTATGTAGCTATGCTGTGTGCCAATCCTTTTTACTGGTGGGACTTCAGTTCCCAGAATCCCCAGACAATGCAGTCACGGCAGTCCCTCAGCCTGTGCGAGGATCTCAGGTCTGAGAAAGCTGCAATGGGCGGAAAGCTCTGACCAATTAGTCAACTGGTTGAGTCTAAATGAAAAGGGATGCCTTACTTAATCCAGAGAGACAAATCCCTCCTTCCACTGATGATAATTAAAATAATTAAGAACAGAAGCAGCCAAGGTCTTTGTAGCCAAAGGGGGACACACACACACACACACTTTTGTGTCTTTGTTCCTTCCGTTCTTTAATGGGGAAGCCAAAAGCTGCAGGCAGGAGGGCAGTGATATAATAAAATCACCCGAGGGGGTGGACTACAATTGTCAATCTGATTTCCCCCCCTCCTTCTATTTTATGAGATTGTTTGTTTTAAAGCAAAGTTTTTTAAAAGTTTTTTTTAACCTATCTATTATTATTTGGGGTTTCCTACCCAAATTCAGAAACCCATGGAGTAGTTGCTATTCCATACATTTTTCTGACTGCCAAATTTGGGGGGGAACATTGTCTTGGGGGTCTTTAATTGTCAATCTGCTCTTTGACATATGTGGGTTTTTTGAAACCCTCAGCCCACTTCTCCCTTTGCTGAAAAATAACCTTTGGAAAGTCTTTATAATATGCCTTTTTCTTTCTTTCTTTTTTGAAGTGTGACCCAAAAATAAAACAACCACAGCAACCCCAGAAAAGGAGAATAGTTTCAGTACCCATTCGGCCCTTCGTGTCATTCTCTACCCTGTGTCCAATTCTGATATAAGGACAAATCCGAATTTTAAATCCATGAGTTGGAAGTGTATGCCCTTGGGCTTTCCCAAAGATTCCTGCCTTAAATTATTTCTGTTTAAGAACTGGATCGTGGAATAAAAGTGTTACAATTAACTGGTTAAAATGCTTGGAGTATTTTTGAGGAAGTATTGCCTAAACAAAGAGGAAAGGTTCTAATTAATTATATGGGGTTTTTTTTATAAAAAAATATATGCAGGGCTTTACATCCAGTTCTAATCACTTAACAATGAACTGCAGAGAAAGGCAGAAGAAATTATGTTCTGCCTCTGTACAGTGAATAAAACCAAAGGAAACCTCTGTATATAGTTATCAGTGGCAGTTAAAACTGCTTAGGAAAGCAACAAATCTTTTGTTCGGTTGACAACAGTTATTACAATTAATTCATTTTGTGATTGGTACTTGCACTGAGTGACAAGGTACTATTTTACCTCGGTAAAAAGTTAAAGCGGTAATGCCTACATGTGAAATAACACGGCAAGCTTGTTATCACTCTCGAAATAAAAGAAAAGCAAAAAATGCCAAGGGCTTTCCTGATCACTGTACTCACAGTTTATCAGAGGTTCAACCGGAGTCTTTTCTCCCCCACAAAATCCATTTCTCAGGGATTTAAGAAGTGAGAATGAGGAAGAAGGACAAGCTAATGAAGTGTCATGACATCTCAAAATCAACCTGGAGATCACCCAGTGCCTTAGCCTGCAACTCCGAGAATCACCAGCTAGTATTAAAAGTTTTCAGAAGACAGGTTTATGTTTCGTTCCTTGTTTTGTTTGTTTTTTAAAAAAAACCATTTGGTTCTTTGTTTTTTAAAACCATTTTTCAATATTCTGGTGGACCTTACTTGAGATACGGTATTGAGTTGTAGCAGATATTTGAGGGGCTGCCACAAGGAAGAGGGAGTCAGCCTATTCTCCAAACACCTGAAGGCAAAATAAGAAGCAATGTATTGTGGTCCAGGGGCGGCCTGCCAATTCGGGCAGTGAGGAGGTTGGGGAGGGACATGGACCAGTCCTGGAGTCTGGGGAAGGCTCGGATGAGGGTTCTGTGTCAGAGGCAGAGAAGGGGCCAAGGTCGCCTGGTAATTATGTGCTGCGTCCGGAGCCTCTGAAGTCTGACATCAGCGAGGCAGAAGAACAGTGAGCCTGTTCCCAGTTTGCACATACGCAGAGCTGCCAGAAGGCAAGAACAGTTAAGGAGAAAGGGTAACTTGGGAGTAAGGCTTGGAGATGATTGGGCCAATCATAAGACATAAAAGAAGAGCAAACAGATGTGAGCCTTTGAAGGAAGCAGTTAGTTCATCTAGTCGGTTTAAAGTCTGAGAAGTCCTTTTTGACTCTGTGCTACGCTTGGCCTTGCAAAACTAATTGGCAGCGTTTCAAGGGAGATAAAGGTGGGTTCTTATCAACATTACCTTGAAAGATTGTGGCAACGGGGGCAGATACCTTTTGGAATCTTCACAGATTGTTTGTGAATCATTAGGGCTGTGAATGACCATAATTCACAGCCTTATAAACAAAAGGGTTCTGGGAATAAGATTGTGATTTATGCTTTCTCAGGAAGTCTAGGTCAGAACACAATGGATGGAAACTAATCAAAGAGAGATCCAGCCTAGACCTAAGGAGACAGTTCCTAACAGTGAGAACAATCAACCAGTGGAACGGCTTGCCTTTAGAAGTTGTGGGTGCTCCATCACTGGAGGCTTTTAAGGAAAGACTGCTGCTTTTCTGAAATGGTATAGGGTCTCCTGCTTGAGTAGGGGGTTAGACTAGAAGACCCCCAAGACCCCTTCCAGCTCTATAATGTTATTCTGATTCCTTAAATATGTTGTTTCTTTCCGTCCTGAAACTTGAAATGTAGATGGTTTATTGGACCCCAGATCTAGTATTATGAAACAGAAATTTTTAAAAAATAAACAAGTTGTCCATATTTTGTAGAAAAAAAACCCAGTTATGCTATTTATAAAAGGGAGTAGGATGAGAATAAGGCAGTGGTGGGATTCAGCCGGTTCACAGCTATTCAGGAGAACCGGTTGTTAACTTTCTAAGCAGTTTGGAGAAACGGTTGTTGGAAGAAATCTCATTTTGTTTTCCCCCCCACTTTACAGGGCTAATCCTGCAAGGAAGAGGAAACATTCTGGTGTTGTCTCTAGGCCAGGAATGTCCAAACTTGGGAACTTTAAGACTTGTGGACTTCAACTCCCAGAATTCCCCAGCCAGCGTAGCTGGCTGGGGAATTCTGGGAGTTGAAGTCCACAAGTCTTAAAGTTCCCAAGTTTGGACATCCCTGCTCTAGGCTAATCTTTAATGCCCTGCTTACAGAAACTGCCTCTCCAGTTAACCTTTATTACATTGTAACAGCTAAGACGAAGTGCCTATCGACATGAATGACGTTGAGTTGGCCATGCCCTCACAGGCACATGACCACTGAGGCACGCCTACCTAGCTGGTCATTAGGGCAGAGAACCAGTTGTTAAATTATTTGAATCCCACCTCTGGAATAAGGACTTAGCCTGGCAATCTGCTTCCTAAACTGAATTCTTGCTACCAGTTTTTAAAAAGCTGGCAATTCTATTCTGCAGTTGTTGTTCATTCAGCTCCTCCTTTTATTTGCACCTCAGAATATAAATATCAAGCAATTCTTCCTCCTTTTTTTTTTTTTTTAAAGAGAAGTCTCCTCAGGGTTAAAGCCACATTTTTGAACAATCAAGTCATCTTGGTCCCCATCAAGCCAGTTAAGTAATTGCTAGTCTAAGAGATTTATATCCCCTGGCACACCAACATGTTTTCTAAGATTAATAAAAAAGACAGTCGAAACAGATTGGGCATCACAACTGGGGGACAAACTTGTATTGGGGCTTCTAACAGCCAACTCAGTTGGTAAGTACTATAGGATTACAATCAAAATCATGGATCCTGCAAAGCAGAAATGAAGTATTAGGAGGCTGAAAGAGAAACAAACAAAGACTGGCAGAATTATTGTACAGCAGGGGTGGACTTTAAAATTTTTAGCAATGGGTTCTCTGCCCAGTTGCAGAATGTGTGTGGCTATGGTCGTCGTGGCCTAGTCAGTCTCCTGCACCATTGGGGGGGCATTTTCACCCTCCCTCGGCTCCGGAGGCTTTTTTCAAGCCTCAGGGAAGGCAAAAACAGCCTCCCCCAGGCTCCGAAGACCCTCCGGAGGTCAGAAACTGGCCCATTTCCAGCCCTCCAGAACTTCTGGGAGGCCCATATTTTGCCTTCCCTGAGCCTCACCGCACGCCCTCTACTTATCTGGCATCCCAAATGGGCCCCATGGGGACTTCTGGGAGGAGTGGGGCAGGGCGGGCAGGGCCAGCCAGGGGTGGGATTTGCGGGTTCTCTGAACTGGGCAGATTCTTAGCTAGAGGTTCTCCTGAACCTGTCCAAACCTGTAGCAGCCCACCCCTAGGTCCAGCTTTCGGGTGTTGAGTTTGTACAGGCAGAGCTATCTGAAACTGACACATATACTGGTATGTATAAAAAGAAATATGGGGTGGGTGGGTGAGAATGGCCCCAAAGACATTTGCTTAAGGGAAACATGGCTCCCAGGAAACTTGACTGAGAACCTCATAAGCACATCATACCTTGTTCCAGTCCTTATTTGTGCACTTAAAAAAAAAGTAGTATGGTGACAGTCTCTGCAGTTTTCTAGATAAGATTTTGTAAGTGATTTGCATTGCTTTCTTTGTAGGGCTCAGAGAGATGGACCGGGCTCAGCGAGGTCACCCAGCTGGCTTTGTGCCCAAGGTAGGACTAGAACTCCCAGTCTCCTGGTTTTCTAAGCTGACGCCTTAACCCCTGCGCTATCTCCCCTTATTTGTAAAGGCTGAGTGTGAAAAATGGGCGCAATCCACTTTGTGACACCTCATATATTTCTGAATGGTTAAAGCCCTTTATAGCAATTCCAGCTAAACAGTTTTAAATGCCGCTTTGGATGTCACTTCAAATAGATCTTATCCACATCTTATATGGATCTGCAGTGTAATTAAAATCATGACTGGATAATTATTAATAATTTATAATATAATTAATTATTTCCTATTAATAACAAAATGAATAATTCACAATACAAGTAATTAGGTCTTATTAATAATAAAATTAATAATTATTACACTAAATAATATATTTAAGTATTTTTTTTCCATCCCATTCCATAGCCCAAAATAGTCCCAGAACGAGAGAAAAAAGCAATTAGACAGATCCTGCTTTCAAAAATGCAATTTAAAACACACAACACACATACACACACACGCATACACACAGAGAGCTAATAAGGAACTGGGTGGAAGATATACATTTGGTAGAAACACTGAAATGGAGCCATGAGTGGAAAAATAGCTGCCATAAAGAAATGGTAAAGCAAATATTTCAGCAACAAAAATGCAAAATTGTGGATTTAGAATTGCAGAAATAATCTTCAACATCACAAGCATTATTTGGATTTCATGTGTACATTTTTAAATCTGAAAAGCAAAGGTGGCAAATAACTTGAAAGGTAGCATTTTTTAAAAAGTGTTTTTATGATTACCAGAATAGTAAGATTCTTGCTGAGCTCCCAAACACAAAAATAATTGTTAGTTCTGGCTACTCCTGAATGTATCTACTTTTATTTTCCATTAAGCCCAGCTAAAGCATTGACTTAAGAAAGAATCATTATAAATCCCCATTTTGATTTTTTTTTATTAGAGGTATTTATCACCTTCTCCAAATCAATTCTGCATTTTTTAAAATTAAAACAAATGACTATTTGCAGCATAATCAATACTAGTATACATGCCACTTAAAAAGGAAAAAAATAGATTGCTGAGGCATATTCTTTGGTTGCATCGGTCCAATTTCAGTTTGAATTCAATATTTAATAAATAGAACCTTCATTGTCTCTGCAGAGAACCATCATAAAAAATGCAAAAGGCTTCGTGGCCACCAATAAACTTGAAGGAAGAGGTGGGGAAAGGATTACCCCATCCTTTCAAAATATTGTAGTCCTTCTGGGGTGTGAGAAAAAGAAGGAAGGAAGGAAGGAAGGAAGATAGAAAGATAACAAAGAAAGAGTGAAAAAGAGAAAGAAAGAAAGAAAAGGAAGGAAGGAAGGAAGGAAGGAAAGAAGGAAGGAAGGGAAAAGAAAGAGATAGAAAAAGAGAGAAAGAAAGAAACAAAGAATGAAAAAGAGAAAGAAAGAAAGAAAGAAAGAAAGAAAGAAAGAAAGAAAGAAAGAAAGAAAGAAAGAAAGAAAGAAAGAAAGAACTTTAGTGGCTTGATTCTCTTTCTCTTTAGGGCACGAAAAGAGAACTTTATATAATAGCTAATTTGTACATCTGTGGTTTCTCCCTAACTCATGTAGGCACCATATGTTTTTAATTATCATAATAGCCTAAAGAACCTGTTCAATGGGAAACACACATGATCTCTCTCTCTCTTTTAAATGCTAGTTTATAAGTTAAACAAGTTTTAACAGGAAAAGTCTGGCTTGAAGAGAATGACAAGGATAAAGGTCTAAAAATCCAGCTGTTGACCTCTGAAAGTGGGAACTAGAATCCCACCCACGGAGGAGGGACTAAGTCTACCTTTCCTGACAAGAAGTAATTGGTCACAGAAGAAATGATTCTTTAGGACCTTCAAGGATTTCTCCCTACCAGGTTTAGATGTCTCACTGTTAGAGGCAGAAGCTAAGACAAAAGAACCGAGGTCCAAAAGCATTAGATGCCACCAATGTAACCTCATCTTTTGGAAGTGCCACCTCATGCTGAAAATCACATTCAACCACTTCTCCTTAGCTCGTGCTCTTTCAAGAATTACAAGACTGATTCAACTCCTCTCTCCCTCACTGAACCAGCTAGGTCAAGGTCAAGGTTCCCCTCGCACATGCATGTTAGTTATTCCCGACTCTAGAGGGGGGTGCTCATCTCCATTTCAAAGCAGAACAACCAGTGCTGTCCAAAGACATCTCCTTGGTCATGTGGCTAGCATGACTAAACATCGAAGGCACATGGAACGCTATTACCTTCCCACCAAAGGTGGTCCTGGTTTCTCTACTTGCATTTTTACATGCTTTCGAACTGCTAGGTTGGCAGAAGCTGGGACAAGTAACGGGAGCTCACTTTGTTACGTGGTGCTAGGGATTCGAACTGCTGAACTGCGAACCTTTCTAATCAACAACCTCAGCATTTTAGCCACTGAGTCACTGTGTCCTTTTTGGAATCGTTAGGTGACTAACTATCTGGCTGGCTAGATGTGCAAAGTGGCTCAGAAAGCAATAGTACTTAGACTTATATACAGCTTTGCAGTGTTTTGTATACCACTTTACAGTTAGAACAGTTAATCAGTGGAACACATCTTGCCTCCAGAAGATGTGATGCTGCACCACTGGAGGTTTAAGAAGAGATCGGACAACCATTGGCTGGTCTTCTGTTACCATATCACTGGGAACCCAGGCTTAATACCCAAAAACCACTGAGTGGCAAATGAGACATTAGCCTCCAGGTAAATACCTTTGTCTTCCCCTTAGCTTTCCTCCACTGCGCTACCACCATTTGAAATTTCCCAGGCGTAGCAGTAGTAGAAAGACTCCTATAGGCCAAGGGTAATGCTTCCTGAAAAATAGCAATAGCACTTAGACTTATAAACTGCTTCACAGTGCTTTTACAGCCCTCTCTAAGCAGTTTACAGAGTCAGCCTATTGCCCCCAACATTCTGGGTCCTCATTTTACCCACCTCGGAAGGATGGAAGGCTGCGTCAACCTTGAACCTGGTGAGATTTGAGCTGTCAAGTTGCAGGCAGCCAGCAGGCAGCAGAAGTAGCCTGCAGTACTGCACTCTAACCACTGCGCTACAGTGGCAGAAAAGATATTTTCAGATGGAGAAGCACATCTCACCTAGGGCACCGAAGCACCAATGTCTGAGGGCAAACGCATAGGCTCACTGAAAGAGGATGGATTTTAGAGTCCCTATGGCTGCATTGCTTTCTGGGTTGTTAAACAGCTTAGTTGGCTGTGAAACAGCATCAAAACAACATCACCAGAAGCCTTGGGTCTCAGCTTCTTAACCACAGACCCCAGACCTTGAATTACTTATTAGCTTTTGACCTGTAATTAAAAACATTGACACTGTTTTGCATTATGTACCTCTTCTTCACTTCAAACTCCTCACAACCAACAAGGAGTATGTCTTGCATTAAGCACAGCTTCTTGAATTCAAAAGCCATAATGGCCAGCTCTTATCTTACTGTGTCTAATGGATCATCAGTTGCTTTCTTACAGCACAGAAATGTCATTAAGTCTCTGTGTTAAGTATTATTAAATAATATTAAATATTATTAAATAATATTAAATATTATCATTTAATAGGCATTAAGAAGCATTAAAAACAGTGGTGGGATTCAAAAATTTTTTACTACCAGTTCTGTGGGCGTGGCTTGGTGGGCATGGAGCGGTGGGGAAGGATACTGCAAAATCTCCATTCCCACCCCACTCCGGGGGAAGGTTACTGCAAAATCCCCATTTTCTCCTGATCAGCTGGGACTCAGGAGGCAGAGAATAGATGGAGATGGGGCCAGTCAGAGGTGGTATTTACCGGTTCTCCAAACTACTCAAAATTTCTGCTACCGGTTCTCCAGAAGTGGTCAGAACCTGCTGAATAGCACCTCTGATTAAGAAGCATAGAAAAAATAATTGCTACCAACCTGCCTTTCATTGAGGACCTGTATACTGCACAAGTCAAAAAGAGGGCTGTGAAAATATTTACAGACCCCTCGCATCCTGGACATAAATTGTTTCAGATGCTATAGAGCACTTCACACCAAGACAACTAGACACAAGAACAGTTTTTCCCCAAACACCATCACTTTGTTAAACAAATAATTCCCTCAATGATGGCAAACTATTCACTAAGACTGCATTACTATTACTATTAGTGTTCTCATTATTCCTATCACCCATTTCCTCCCACTTATGACTGTTGCTTGTATCCTTATGATTTATATTGATATTGATTGTTTCCGGATTGCTAATTTGTACCCTATGATTACCATTAAGTATTGTACCTTATGATTCTTGATGAATGTAGTTTTTTTCTTTTATGCACACTGAGAGCATAGGCACCAAAGACAAATTCCTTGGGTGTCCAATCACACTTGGCCAATAAAGAATTCTATTATATTCTATTCTATTCTATATTCTATATTCTATATTCTATATTCTATATTCTATATTCTATATTCTCTTCTCTTCTCTTCCCTTCCCTTCCCTTCAGAACTCCTGTTTCCTACACATTCCAAGTTTCTCGATAGACAAGCTCTGTTATCTTTTCAGTTTACTCAATCCCCCCAACCCTTCTGAAAAATCCCTACATTTCTTTCTAAAAGAGACTGCACCAGGACTACTGTGATCCCATCTGTAAACCACAATGGCAGTGCAAGGCACAAAGCATAAAGCTCCAAATTCCCCACAGGCAGCATCTGCCTTTCTATAACCAATGGGCCATTATCTTGTAAATAATTCTGATTAAAATCTAGGAATCTCCCCAGACAAACAGAAGGGGAGCGGGTGGTGAGAATATAACCAATGGGAAGGCGAAAATGTTGGGCGGTCTTTTGTTGTGGTGTAGAAGTTTGAGGATGAGCATCTACAGGTAGCCCTCAACTTACAACAGTTCATTTAGTTCAAAGTTACAACGGCAACTGAAAAAAGTGACTTATGACCGTTTTTCACATGTATGGCCGTTGCAGCATCCCCCATGGACAAGTGATTGGAATTCAGATGCTTTTGCAACTGGTTCATATTTATGATGGTTGCAGTGTCCCAAGGTTATGTGATCCCTTTTTTGTGACCTCCTAACAAGCAAAGTCAATGGGGAAGCCAGATTCACTTAACAATCATGTTACTGAGTGAACAAATGCAATGTTTCACTTAACATGTGAAGGCAAGAAGAGTTGTAAAATGGGACAAACATGCTTAACAAATGTTGGCAACGTAAATTTGGGGCTTGATTGTGGTTGTAACTCGAGGGCTACCTATATAGAAGAAGCTCCTGTAAGTTCCTGTTTCAGTAAAACTAGTAGGAAAACCATATCCAAATGAAACATCCCAGATCTCTATCCTAAAGATAGCTGCATCTCTCAGCACATCCCTACTCTTAGTTATCTCCATTAGTTAAATAATCGAGTAAAATTGGAGTCGTAGCTTGGCAAATCCCAGAAATCCATTTTATAAAGCTACGTAGTCCAAACAACGAAAATCTGAATTTAAGACATTGCATTCTGACCACAAGGAAGAAACAACAACAATCATCTGCTTCTTTCTCTTCCTTCTTAACAAATCTAAGATGTCCCTGTCTTATATGAAGGAAAACAAATCTTCCTTTGAAGTCGATGCTTGGAATGAGTATCATATTTGTTATAGAATCTAGGAGTAGTAGATGTTTGAAGTGGTGCCACCCAGAATTTCATAAATTATTTTGCCTTCCAGTTCTCAAGCAAGATTGCAAAAGACTATTTGCTTTCAAAATTTCCTTCAAAGAAGAACAGAATTTCAATGAAATTTTCCAGTTTGGCATAAGGTCTTCTTGCATATTTCATGATGTGATGCTCAAGAATGGTTTAGGTGGCTCCTTGCCTTCCCCTGGTCCAATCTTTTCTCCAGGAGTCTGAAAATTATCCCAATGCAAGAAGCTCAAGGAATCATCTCATGGGACCTTTTCAGATTGGGGTTTGCTAGAAAGCAAGAACGATAGAATAAAAAAACCTGTGAGATTTCTACAAGCAGCTAATAACACAGGTAGACTAGAAATATCACTAGATGAGAAAGGCTGGCTACTTACCATTTGCCATGACTGAAATGCATGTGGGTGACAGGATCACACACAATGAATGATTTGCAGATGTTTCAATTTTGCCCCGTTGCACCTTCCAGAATACATGAGAAATTTAATTTAACTGCAAGAATTAGTACCATGTGCGGCACCAAAAATGCTGGTTCACATGCTTGATCGTAACCACATCCTGTCAATTAAATCACAATTCACATTTACCTGGGTCACACCAGTGGTGGGATTCAGCCAGTTCGCACCTATTTGGGAAAACCAGTTGTTCACTTTCTAAGCAGTTCAGAGAACCGGTTGTTGGAAGAAATCTCATTTTGTTTTTCCCCACTTTACAGGGCTAATCCTGTAAGGAAGGCAGGAAGGAAACATTCTGGTGTTGTTTCTAGCCTCATCTTTATTGCTTATAAGAAACTGCCTTTCCAGTTAACCCTTATTACATTGTAACAGCCAAGGCGGAGCGTCCATCGACCTAAGTGACGTTGAGTTGGCCACGCCCACATGGGCACATGACTACCAAGCCACGCCTACCTGGCTGGTCATTAGGGCAGAGAACTGGTTGTTAAAGCATTTGAATCCCATCACTGGGTTACACTTATGCTCATTAAAATCATTCACTGTAATACATACACTCACCCTTTAGTGGGAAAAAACAAAAAGCAAAAATGAGAAAAGCAAAACGATCCAGGGTATCCTAACATACTGGGTCTGAGGAATGCATTAATTAATTAATTAAAATCTAGGATATTTGTGTCCTACTTTTTCCCTTATCATGTACAATTTATAGAAATAGGAATAAGACTCGGTCTTTCAATGGGGTTTAACTCGAATAGATGTATGAACGGAATATTTTATTTTGCTCTTATTAATTGCTGCCTTTGAGGTGATTCCACATTTTGGAAATTAGTATATTGTCAACATATGCCTACAAATTGTTGAAATATCTTTTTAAAAAAATATCTTGAAATGTCTTTTGTTTAAAATCTGAAATAATACAGCATAAACAAAATAGAAGGCGATGGACTTCAAGTTAACTTATCATACTTGAATTCACCAAGAATGTATGGATAAGTAACTCCATTGTTGAGAAACTCTTTATTCTGTTAAAATAAAAAAAATAACAACAACCTTTCAAATAGAAGAGATTGAAAAGATAATCATATAGCCAAGAAGGGGGAAAAGGGGGCATGACGGCTCAGTGGTTAAAGACACTGAGCAAGTCAGCTGGAAAGCTGACAACCTGGCTTGGAGACCCATGTGCTATGCAACAGGGTGAGCTCCCATTTTTGCTCAGCTCTACCTAGCAATTCAAAAGCACGCCAGTGCAAGTAGGTAAATAGGTACCACTTGGACGGGAAAGTAACGGTGTTCTGTGCCCCTCAGAAAATATAGTCATGCTGGCCACATGACCACGGAACATCTTCGGACAATGGTAGGGGTTCTTCAGTTAAGAAATGGATGCGAGCATTGCCCCCTAGAATTGGACATAATTGGACGGGGGGAAACTTTACCTTTAAGGATGGAAAAGAGTATATTCTTTCCTTTAAATGTAGATGGGTTCCATAGTTGAAGTCGAAGAAACTAAGAATGGAATGCAGAACCTTATATGTTTGCAACAAGTCAGCTTCCATCAGGTAGGAAGTTGTATTCTTACACATAAGGGTTAACCATGCAGGGATGTGTTCCATTAATTTTGCATAGAAAAAAAAAAGGGTAAAGGCACTTCAACCAAAGCGATTGATCAATTTCCCTTTTCTTCCTCCTATTTTTAGAGAGACCTGTGAGTGATTTAAGGTTTGCAACTTTGCTGAATTAAAGGTCAGTGGCTGTAGCAGAGGTCTTGTGCCCATGAGTGCTCAAGGGCAACACAGTGACTTCTGGTCAACATAGTGCATGTACTTGGAGTGCTACAAGTGTTCTGATTAGCCTGTATTTTTCTGAAACGCTTTAAATGCCTTCAAACCAGCCAGAAGAATTTCTCTGTGTATTTGAAATACCCTACTCCTGAAAAAAGGGAGTTTTATTTAATAGGAAGCCTTGTGACGAGAGATATGATATCACACTGTTTCAAGAACAAATACATCTCTACTGTACCTCATCCAGTTAAAATATTAGAATGAAAATACACACGGGAAAGAAATTCCCATGGGAATAGAAGAGAAGAGAAGAGAAGAGAAGAGAAGAGAAGAGAAGAGAAGAGAAGAGAAGAGAATAACAGAGTTGGAAGGAACCTTGGAGGTCTTCTAGTCCAACTCCCTGCTTAGGCAGGAAACCCTACACCACTTCAGACAAATGGGTATCCAACCTCTTCTTAAAAACTTCCAGTGTTGGAGCATTCACAATTTCTGAAGGCAAGTTGTTCCATTGATTAATTGTCCTAACTGTCAGGAAAGTTCTCTTTAGTTCTAAGTTGCTTCTGTCCTTGATTAGTTTACATCCATTGCTTCTCGTCTTGCCTTCAAGTGCTTTGGAGAACACCTTGACTCCCTCTTCTTTGTGGCAGCCTCTGAGATATTGGAAGACTGCTATCATGTCTCCCCTAGTCCTTCTTTTCATTAAACTAGACATACCCAGTTCCTATAACCGTTCTTCATATGTTTTGGTCTCCAGTCCCCTAATCATCTTTGTTGTTTTTCTCTGCACTCTTTCCCAAGTCTCAACATCTAGAAACATTAATTCAATAACGGAATTAAATTAAATCTTAAGCAGCTATTCTAAAGTAATGTTTGTTGAGGTTACTGAACATTGCTTCTGGTCTGAATGGATGTCATCTGAACACATTCAACCCTGGCCAAAATATGAGAACAATAAAAAGATTCAAAATTCCAGTGCACCTTAATTAATTTCAGTTCCCGGGTAGTATTGAGAATTTGGATTGTCAGCTTTATGATTTATTTCACAATGAATTTGCTAGATGTTTCTTGTTTTCAAGGGGCTCTATAGTTATCAAGCACTACTTATTTCTTCTCCATTTTGGCATTCAACATTCTGATTGTCTGAGCTAACCCTTCTACCCCACCCCACCCCTTATGGAAATGTCTAGGGCAATGGAAGTGTATTATAATCTTCTGGACTAAATGAATGGACCTCCATATGCAGGTAGGTGAGAATTATTTTATCTTTCCTCTGCCTTGTAAAAAATCTTCCACCCCCACATCTAAATACCCAGCTCCTAATTCTAAAAGCAATTTCCTGGCAAGGGGACATGTTCTTCAAGAAAGGGAAGACCAAACCATCATAAATTTACAAACTTATTACCCAGTTCTAATAGTTCATTGTATTGACATTCTACTGCAAGCAATCCAATGTTTCAGCCTACGTAAATTAGCATACAAAACCAACTGTTGGATAACATCTTTCTTAGGATGAACTCGTGTATCATGAAAGAGTGTACGTGTTTGTGACTTCCTTTGAACTCAATTGGCAAGAATTCATTTTTTAAAAATTTATGGGTTGTTTAAGGTGGGTTTTTTTGGGGTGTGCGTGATATAAGTGAAGGCCTTTAGAAAGAGGTATGGGGATTATTTTCCCCATCATGAATCAGTTATCTTTACTTTAAGAAGTAATTTAGAATGTGCATTCAAAACCACTGCAAGCTGTTAAGTTGGAAAATCAATGACTTCCATTTGTCAAAGCAATACTTATCAACAGCCTGAGAAGTGCTCTATTCTTCCTGTTAAATTTTATTTTGTTAAGGAAATAATCTCTAAACAAAAGGTCGCCAAATCTATACGTGGATCACTTATAGCTGATATGTGACTGCAGAAAAATGTTCTGCGTTAGTTTCAAAAGCAAAATCAGATTCTTTTACAATGGTGACATAGCTTTCGTGACCCAGTGTTCTGATTTCAGCTGCGTTGTTATAGCATCAGATGTGATTAAGTAGAACTCCAATACACAAATATTCCATTGTGCAGCTGGGATATAATCTTGTCATTCGTGCAACCAATAAAATACAGAGTCTCCGATTGAGGAGTGAAGATGTTATTTACAGCTTCAACCTTGTGACTTTTTTTCAGCTTTGGATGTTTTTGTTTAAAAGGATTGCTATCCAGAGGAAGTGGTGTGTGTGTGTGAGAGAGACAGAGACAGAGACAGACAGAGATAGAGAGAAGAAGGAGAGAAAGAGAGAGGGGGAAGAGAGAAAGAGATAGAGAGAAGGAGAGAGGGAGAGAGAGAGAAGGGAAGGAGGCAGGGGGAAGAGAGAGAGAGAGAGCGACAGAAACAGAGACAGACAGAGACAGAGAGAAGAAGGAGAGAAAGAGAGAGGGGGAAGAGAGAAAGAGACAGAGAGAAGGAGAGAGGGAGAGAGAAAGAGAGAAGGGAAGGAGGCAGGGGGAAGAGAGAGAGAGCGACAGAAACAGAGACAGAGATAGAGAAAGAAATAGAAACAGAGTGAAGGAGGAGAGAGGGAGAGAGAGGAGAGAGGGAGGGGAGAGAGAGAGGGGGAACAATCTCACATTCTGGATAAATGTTAAGTTATCTCACAAATGCTGTATTATATTTCCAAGCATTCCAAAATAATATAATTGTTCAACTGGTGAACTACAGATTTTTCTCAGTATGACACAGAACACTTAAATGTCAGGTCCTGACTCATGGTGTTTGGATGGTATTAAAAAAAATAACCTACCAATATGTTGTTTAAAACTGACAGCATTAAGTAAGAGATTGAAGGGGGGGGGGGGAGAACAGAAACATATAATTAGGAGATAAGCCACTGAAAAAGTTCTCGGGCTGATAAGAGGTATAGGCTAAATTCTTCTGGCAAGCTACAGGTTCCCATCAGTATCAACAGAATGGTTGTAAGGTTCATATCTCTGCCACCAGTACGTTCTTCTACCTTTGCCAAATTTAAAGCTGAAAAGTTTGACATTGTGCCCTTAAAATTTCCTATGAACTGGAAATGGAGAATGGGCAAGTAGACTGCTGCCTTCTGTCTGCCTGGACTGTACCTCCTGCTACAGCCAGGAATTTTTTTTTAAAAAAAATGTTACCCAACAGAAAAGAGAATGGGATAAGTCTGAAAGAGATAAGTGGGGGAGAAGGGAGAGAGAAGGAGAATTGATATGTCTCTTCCCTCTATCTGGCATCGTGTGAATCTTCAGCACTCTTAAGTCCTGCTCAGTTATGCTTGGTGTCTTGCCATGAAAGTAGAGTTCATCTCCAAGGCATTTTCTCAGACCCACTTAAACACAAGCTTCTTTCATCAATTATTAAGTTATTAAGTTGTGGGGAAGGGAAGGGAAGGGAAGGAAAGGAAAGGAGAAAGGAGAAAGGAGAAAGGAGAAAGGAGAAAGGAGAAAGGAGAAAGGAAAGGAAAGGAAAGGAAAGGAAAAGAAGAAGACGGCTTGCAACTTTTACACAAGGTAGTTAGGAGGGGGAAAAACCCAACCAGTTGCTCTGCTCAGTTTTCTGTTTAAAAAGAAAAAGAAAAGAAATAAGCCGGATTTTGTCTTTCAGTCTTTTGGCAGTTCAGCTGTCGAGTGAATTAACAAAATGAGTCCAAACTATACTAATGTTTAACAGCTTTTTAATTTTATTAGCAACACCAAGATAAATTATTGAAGCATTGTTTTTAGTATTGTTTTACATTCCATTCAGAAATGACCTAACTTGGAACTCCATATACATTTAAAGATAAAGTGTGACACTTATTCAGAAAGCAACAATTATTAAAACTTACATGCCTTCATTACCAAGAAACCTTAATATATTTTCTAATTACTTCCAACAATACTCTATTTCAAAGCACATGATAACCCAGCAGAAGTTTACACATTTCACTTCAATCACAGGTTTTAAACTGTGGCTGTCAGTGTGTTATGCATTGAATTTCACTGTCATTTCTTGACGAAGGAAAAAAAAATAACAATAATCCAGTACTCAACATATTAAACTGGAAGCATTTCTCAAAAGAATATGAAAAAAGATAACTACAATCATTTTTCCCCCTCCTAAAGTATTACAAAATTTGAAACTAGTTCAAACTGAAGTAGAAATGACAATAAATAACCTTTTAAAAAGGAAGGAAACTTTTCACTTGTATGGAAATCCATACTTCTAAACTCATATGCCTACATTACAGAACATATACAAACCCTTTCATTTCGTATTGCTGCAATTACATGTTATAGTGAACACACATTATAATTCCTACTGACAAATATATAGAAATTCCTCTTTGATTTAAAGAGTTAACAGAGCAACAGGTATAATTTACACTTGTGCCAAGTGACATGATAATTTAGGAACAAGAAGGGGAAGAGGGGAAAAAAAGCAGCAATTCAGAAATGCAACAAGATTACACATTTTTACAAGAATAAAAGGAAATCCAAAATAGCTGTTCTTATTTTTTTTTATAAAAAAAAGTTATTGGGGTCTCTATATGACATAAAAATTCAGATCGAAACAATGACATAGGACTGTTTTATAATGTTGAATGACTGCCATTCCAGTCTCACTCCACATATCGGAATATCCTACTGCTTTCAATAAGTATTACACATGAATAGTTTTCTGCTAGATTAGTGTCTACAACTTTATGCTATTTGTGGTTTAAGCAGGATAACAATTTAAGTTATACAAAACCATGGTTTGAATACAGTACTGTAAATACCTATAGTTGTATTGCAACTAAAAGAACAATGAATTGGGTCAAAGTCTAATGTTTCTCAGTTTTTGGTACACTTGGATTAGACCAGGGGTGTCCAACTTCAGCAACTTTTAAGACCTGTGGACTTCAGCTTCCAGAATGGTTGAAGTCCACAAGGCTTAAGGTTGCCAAGATTGGACTCCCCTGGAATGGAGATATCATCTGTCCCATATTTTGAAGAACTGGACCTGATCATGCTTTGAAAGACTATAGCAGAATTATCTAGAATGCTAAAAACAAATTATTGTTGCTGAATTGTCTGAAATACAATCTCATTTAACTGTAAAAAACAAATCTTCCAAAACTAAAGTTTCATTATCTCATAGCTGCAATTTGAATTACACATAGATGCTTGAGTTTGTAGTCTTAAGACATTGAATATTTTGGTCATAATAATTCCCCAAGAAATCAGATTACACCTACTGCACTATATTCTTATCTACCTCTGTGTTGGAGCACAGTCTTCAAATTGAGTGGCATATAAAAGAATACTAGAAGCTGTTTTGTCTGTGCATAGAACTGGATGCAATGGAGTTGTTACATTTCTATCTAGAAGTGACTACAGCTTGAGTGTGCTTGAAAGTGAAAGGCACAAAGACTGTTATTGAATGAGTGCTCTGGAAGTACAGAAATTGTTTTGATCAAAACACCATCATTTACTACAAGATTGGATCCTCCAATCTTGGATCCTCCCTTTATGTAATTGTTCCTTTTTCTGCAGTTCAAATGACTTCAACAAATGAGCTCCTACATTTACACTATGATGAGATGGAACCTGATTCTCACTTCTTGCCCCTTACTCTCATTCTAAATAACTACAGAGTAACGACAATGTTAAGAGTTGCTTATTTTGCATGAAAGATGCGTATCAGTATCTGGGACAAAAAAAAAAAATCACTGGATTTTCCAGCGAACTTCCCAGTTCTGAATTGGGAAAAGCAGAGGAGCCTTTGACCATAGCCAAACATTCTAACGTTAATATTTGTTGGAAGACTCATTGCACTCTAACAAAAAAAATGTAATTAATGTTGAAGAATGGTGAGGTCAATATTGCAAGTGTCCCCGGCAGTGGTAGGATTCAGCCGGTTTGCACCACTTCGGGAGAACCGGTTGTTAACTTTCTGAGCAGTTTGGTGAACTGGTTGTTGGAAGAAATCATTACGGCAGAGAACCGGTTGTTAATTTATTTGAATCCCACCACTGGTCCCCAGATGAAAACTTGGCTTCTCTGCTAGGAAGTCACTGTTGATTCCGACAGTAGCTTTTTGAGCCAAAAATGTGCAGCAAAAAGGAAAGTAACATAAACAAAGGCTAAATGTCAACAGTGTTTGCAGACTTACTGACACCATCCATTTGTTTGTACTGAAATGACTAGTGAACCATTTGGCAAATGCTGCGCTAGGCACAGATCGGCCCTTTTATCCAGGAGTGCAAACTTCATTGGGCTGTTGGCATTCGACTTAATTAAAAAAGGAGGGAAGGCGATCTGAGCTTGGTGGGATATTGCCACGCAAATAGCAATGCATTATCTACAACAGCAGCTGAAGGCCCAAGACTTGGAGCCAACGTTTGGTCTCTGTTGACCTAGACCAACGCGAGGAGCCACTTTGTGAGGAGGAAAAGAGACTTGCGTCAGAAGGAGGACCTCAAGGAGTTGGCTAAGAGTCAAGGGCATCATCGAAATCTCTCCCAATGGTGAATAGTTCTGCAAAAATAAGGGTGCCTCTTAGAAGATGGGAAATATATGTATGAGTGTGTATGTGTACACTCAAAAGTGATAGATCATACACGGTTGTTTCCCCAGGGGGACATTTATCCAGCATTATACACCGAGAGTGATATTTGGATCACAAAATTGCCTACCTGTTAGATATGCATGCTGAAGGCACAAATCTCTTTCTTGGGGAAAAATGATTTTTTGGGGGGGTGAATCTATGCTTGCTGTTTTTAAAAAAAAAAACTCATGTAAAATATTCCTAAAATAAATTGGTTGGAGGGCAGTTTAAGCATGATACCTTATTCAGTAATAAGAGTATGGATTTTATTGAATCATGCCCTCTCCCTCGAGTGTTATACTAAGATCTGAAATCATACGAACTTGCTCAATAGTCCTTTACTAATTCTTCTTGTGGCTTAAATTTAACATGAAAATCTATATACCATACGATGCCCTTGCAAACAGCATTCCACTTTTGGAAAGAGTGGAATGCTGGAATCAAGTTTTGGGAGAAACGGAAGAATCAGAAGACGGGGAGGAAAGTAAGGCAGACAAAAATAATCTAATTGTCTAAAAAGGCACATCAGGTTTGGGTTGTTAGTCAGTAGGTGGTAAAAGCAGATTGTGACATTAGCTGCAGATTTCTAGAGGCAGAGCAACCTCAGGGATGGAACAGGGACATCTCTCACAAGCATTAATCTATAATAAATTGGGGTATCCACAGGGGTGAGCTTCAAAAATTGCAGCAATGGGTTCGCTGCCCCATTGCTGGGTGGGCGTAGCCATGGTGGGCATGAATGGTCAGCCTCCTACACCATGATGGCAGGGGAGTGTTTTTCACCCTCCCTAGTCTCCAGAGGCTTTCCTCGAGCCTCTGGGAGGGCAAAAACGGATCCCCCAGGCTCTGGAGGCCAGAAACAGGCCCATTTCCAGACTTCCAGAACCAGTAGGTCCATTTTCTGCCCTCTCCGAGCTTCCACACAGGCCTTGAATTTACCTGGCATGATGAACAGGCTGTGTGGAGACTCCGGGGAGGGGCAGGATGGGTGTGACCAGCCAGGGGTGGCATTTGGAGGTTTGCTAAACTGGGCAGAATCCTAGCTAGAGGATCGCCCCAAACCCCAGCAGCCCACCCCTATAGGTATCCCTATTTCTACAGTATTCAATTTTTGGTGCACTGCTACTAATATTGTATCAGAGGTGGGTTGCTTCCATTTCGGCCAAACTGGTGGTGGTATTTTGGGCTGGGTTGCAGAACTGACAGAGACCCAGGCTGGCCATGCCCCCAAACCGGTCCTAGTCGCCGCTGCCATTGCCAGCATGTTTTTTAGTAGTGAGTGTGCATGCACAGTTCCCGTGCACGTGCGAAGAACAATTTACATTAAACAGTGCAAATGTGCACAGCGCACGCAAAGCGCACATGAAACAAATTGGTAGTAAAACTGGGAGCAATCCACCTCTGTATTTTATACATACCCTTTCTAAGAAAAATCTATAAGGTACAATATGTCTAATTCTCAAGGAAACAAAGGATCTATTTAGTTTGTGCTAGCCAACACCAAATGCTGTGAAATAAGATTCATGAAGACCAAAATGTTTAGACTCATCTCCCCCCTCCCCTTCCTTGGAAACACAATTTTGAATGCCAAGTCATAATATTAATTAAAATAATAAGTTGTCAGCAGATACTGAATGAAATACACAAGACTCCTGCTTGGTGTGATAAGAGTGCTACCTATGAAAGAGGAGCAATAATATCTAGTAAAACCACAAAGTTGTCATTGTATGAAGTAAAATGTGTCCTAAAACAAATGGTTTACTATTCTATTGTTAAGAAAGTCAAATCTTGAGGAATCAAACTATGGTTCCAAAAAATTAGAGAAATGTTGACCCTTGGAAGTGAGCATCGATGGCTAATTCAGAAAAATCATAGGTTATTTTACAAATAGCCCCAACTGTAACTGAAAGTTTGGAAAAAAACAGCAAATTCAAAAGTCAGGCAAGAATTTGATTGCTTCTCTAAAATAAGTGTGGTCAAAGAGAAATCCTTGACTTTATAAAGCTGTAACTAAATTTATTTTGGTGCTACCTAGAGGCAAACCAGTATTAATGGCACTATCTACCAATCTGAATACTTTTTGAAGAGATCAATTCAACAGCAGTCTATGGTTTCATAAAAGTGTGCCTATTTTACAGCAACAAAATGTTCTCTAAGAAAAGTTTAATTTTATAATTGCAGGATTAAATCTAAATCTTTAGGGAAGATCAAAACCTTTTATTTTCTTATTAAAGCCTTATTTGTAGCAGTGGTTAAAGAAACTTCAAACAACCAAAGCCCTTGGGGGGGGAAAGAAACCCAGATTGATATAGAATACAGTTCTCTGTCAAACAATGAACTGGTACTTGATATTTGGATACTTCTCTTTTTAACAGAATAACGGAGTTGGAAGAGACCTTGGAGGTCTTCTAGTCCAACCCCCTTCTCATGAAAGATTCTTGATTTGAGAGGTTTCCATGCATAGAGCTGCACATACCAAGTCTCACTGCTTCTAGATGTTTGTATGATATTGACAGATAATTGGAGAAGTTTCCTAACAAGAAAAGGTCAGAGGACACAATTACTCCAATTACCTGTATCCTCCTCTCTGTGTTTCTGCTAATTCCTTAAATATGTTTTGAACAGGAAGGGATCTTGAAGGTCTTCTAGTCCAATCCCCTATGAAATCCTACATCATTTCAGATAAGTGGCTGTCCAGTCTCTTCTTAAATATCTCCAACAATGAAGCACTCCCAATTTCTGAAGGCAAGCTGTTCCATTGAAATGATGGTAGTGTTGTGAACTGGAGAAATGATGTCTACTAAACATCATAATCTGATGTTTAGTAGATCTGAGAAGGTGGTTCACAGTCTCTCGCCTCTCATATCTTTGCACACAAAGCACACACACAGGTAAACGCACACCCTATTTTGTTTATCATAAAGTATCTTTCAATTAAGATGCATTCCTTACAACCAGCTTTGGGTCAATAGAAGCATTATCCTGTATGCTAATGTGAGTTTCAGGATAGGTGGAATTCCTACAGTGACCTGTCTATCTCCAACTCAAAATAAACTTTTGCTTTAGGTTCATTTCATGAAATGTAAAACCAAATCAAACAAAACGGAAAGTTAGCCCACTGGATTGCACACTAAACTATTGCTGGCTACTTCAACAATTTATGTGAAGCATAACTGAATGAAAGCATAGATTCCTTGGGCCATTAATGACCCTGATGTATGATGTTGAGCTGAAAATAAATAAGACACAAGTGTGTGTGTGTGTGTGTGTGTGTGTCTGTGTGTGTCTGTGTCTGTGTGTCTGTGGTGTACAGGTCTGGGTCAACTGCCCTTTTACAATGTAATATATAACTAAACCGTAGTTAGTTTAATGAAAGATACTGGAACCAAACCCATCGTTATGTCAATGAAGACTCAATCATCAAAGCCTAAAGTGTCTAAAGACTGAGACATGTCAACTGGACCAAACGTTTTAAACCTGAGATGTTTCATTGCATCCCCTTTGGCCTGGATGATTGAGCCTTTGTTGACATGTTGCAACCCATTTTGGGAAGAAACCCCTGAAGTTGGTATGGCAAGCATTGGTACATGCCAACCATTCTCTGATGCTCTGCCTAACTAATTTTGCTCTGACTGATGAAGTTGCTTGGAGGAGCAATTTATTATTGTTCTGAACTTTCTGCTGATGCCCATGGAACCAGCAAACATATGATATGATTTTAGCCTCCGAAAATGTACAGATAAAACTTGAATGCTGAAAGCAGGGAAACAACTGACTATTATGTAAACTAGTAACCATTATTATCTGAGTTAGGAGTCAAAGGATGATGTGATTGAGGGATGACCCTATTTCTCTAAATAGAGTATGAATAAGGATAGTATTCTAACTGATTGTTCCACCATTGCATTCACATTAATTGAATCATATATACTTAAAACTCATAGGGCCAATGAAGAGTACACATAATTGGAGGAACAAGGTGAAATAAATGTGAGACATTCCCCAATTGTTATCCCAACTTAAATAAATGAATGCCCCTATTCTATAAAATGAGTTTCATAATCAGGAACATTTTAATTCACCAACTAGAAATGAGCAGAAACATTATTTAATAAGACCTCTATTTTATAACCTGAGACTCCAAATAATTGTGTGCCCCATCCCAAAGTGTTGGGTATGAGCTCCAAACTCAAAATTGTATTTATAATATCACCAAAAGAGAAGTCATTAATTATATTAACTATATTTAATTTGAACTAAATTTAGAAGTGAATTGAACTAAAGCAATTTAATTAATTCAATTTTTTGTCCAAATTCTTCGCTCTACTCTTTTTATTTATTTATTTTCAACCCAACAGTATGTCAGAAGTAAACTAAGTAAAGGAACTATCTGTCCATCTGTCCATCCATTAGCAGAAGTGTAACAAAACCAGACCAGATTTGGTGTGGAGAGAGAGGTTGCTCAAGAGAAAGATTGAAAGAAAGTTAAAAAAAAAATCCAGAAAACATTTTCTCCAACACTTCCCTATTGAAAAAACAGTTGGGTAAGGGCTCATAATGTTGCCTTTTGCTCTACTCTAAGACTACTTTGCCCTTCCTTCCTGGTCATGTGACTGCGAATAGAACTGCTTTTAACAGGCTGGGGAAAAAATGGGCAGACGTTGTTAAATCTATTTTCAAATTTCTACAATATATACCCTTTCCATCTAACAAGTATTCAAGCCAACTAATATTTCTTCACAAGTCGGTTGTGAAAAGATGGCTGACCTTTATTATGGGTAAGAAAAACACCTTTTTTCCCCTTTGAATGCTCTGTGTTTCCACAGGGTAAGAACCTGTGACAGATCCCATGTTTCTTAGCAGCAGATACAAAGCAAGAAAAACACAGGGTGAATACCCATCATTGATCTACTGAACTGTGAAGTAATATTGAGTTTCGTCTACACTGTATTTGAAGACAATGGGATCTAGGTTAGCTATAAAGAGAGGCAATAAGGATCACATTAGCATCCCATTGGCCAAGAAGCTGATTGAATTGGGGCTGAAAAGAATGTGGATGAAAATATTTGCTTAGTTTATTTGCTTAGCCGTCCTGGGTCCTTTGCGGAGAAGGGCGGGATATAAATGTGATTAAAATAAAAATTTTAGTGACATCTGATATTAGTTCTTCTCTTAGCAGCTTCCAAGCGATTGGCTTCTTCAAACTTTCTAAACTCAAGCAGCAGTAATTTTCTCTTCTGCCTCCCACCCTCTGACCCAGGTTGGTTTACACTTAAATGATACCTTAGCTGCAAATCTAACAGCATGTTCTGAATTAATACCCATTGAGCAAGGGTCTCCAACCTTTGCAACTTTAAGTCTGAAGGACTTCAGCTCCAGCTTTGCTGGCTGGAGAAGTCTGGGAGCTGAAGTCCTTCAGACTTAAAGTTGCAAAGGTTGGAGACCCCTGCCATTGAGGGTTCATCCCTTATTACTGTTGTTTACAGGTGCCCTTAAAGGAAGCATGCATTTGGAGCACTAAACATCACAAAACACCAGCCAGCAAATATTTTCTGGTTTCTCTCAGGAAATCCCATCAATCTGCTTCTCTATGATCAGACCAAACAATAATCCTATCCAGAGAGCAGCTGAAAAATATATAGAGAGGAGGAAGAGGAGGGAAAAGGATATTCTACTTCAATGGGAGCTAAGATTAAACTTTGCCCTGAAATTAGCAACTCGGAAAGTTCCTATTTTAGTTTCTTTGGGCAGGCCCCTTTTTTTAGAATGATGAGGCAGAATAGCTATTAAAAGGAGAGAAAGTGGGGCTTTTAATTTGCATAACATTAACAGCTGTCAATATTTTTCAGACTGTCAGAAATCCCACAGTGGGCATTTTTCTCCTACCCTCACCCCCTTTAAAAAAACAAAGAATTTGGAAAATATTCTTTGCTCTGCATAGTTATGTATTCTGGGTTTAGAATGGCAAATATGATCGGTTCCGAGTTCCCAGAATACAACACATTATCAGTCCATGCAATGTGTAGCTTCAGCTAATTCTTGAAACTATATATATATCTATGACCTGATGCCTTAAATGTCAAGAATCCAGAAGCTCATATTTTTTGCTTTCTCTCTCTCCTTTTAAATCAAAAATAATTCCCGTGGGTGAATTTGAACACATCCTTCAGATGGCTTGCCAGATATATAGCAAAGGACTGGTTCTGGTGCCTCATTTGATCTATTTATTCTTCTAAGTGGAAAATAAAGAATCAGAGAGGGGGAAACCAATTTGAAACCTCTCCTGCATTGATTCAATTCTAATTCCATTTTTTTAAATTTTCACCATGGAGGCCTCTCCCTTGATGGAATAACTTCCAATTTAGGAACTCAATAGGGTCTCATTTTTGGAACTAACACCATGATATATTTTTGAGTTATGCAGTTTGAAGGGTGTGGATTGTGAGGAATGGCATGTTGCTTCTCCAACAGTCCATAGTATTTGTAAGCTGCTTACTCTTGTTTTACTCATTGAGGCTCATTAGATGAATTTAAGACTGTGTGCTTTAGTTTTGTTAAGACTTTTTCTTCTTGGTGCTGTGCTATCAGGATTTATTTTGGATCTGACAAACTGAAGCATTTCAGTGCATGCGCAGCTGGTCTTCAAAGCATTCCTTTCATGATAGAAGGAGTGGTACCCATTTAGCAAAACTATGAATGCATTTATATGCTCCCCACCCATATCCAAACTGGAGCTGGAACATCAGATTATCACTTGCTTTGGGGTGACAATCGCCTTTAACTATTCTGGAGACTAAGACATATGAAGAACGGCTGCAGGAGCTGGGTATGTCTAGTTTGATGAAGAGAAGGACCAGGGGAGACATGATAGCAGTGTTCCGATATCTCAGAGGGTGCCACAAAGAAGAGGGAGTCAAACTTTTCTCCAAGGCACCTGGGGGCAGGACAAGGAGCAATGGGTGGAAACTAACCAAGGAGAGAAGCAACTTAGAACTAAGGAGAAATTTCCTGACAGTTAGAACAATTAACCTCTGGAACAGCTTGCCTCCAGCAGTTGTGAATGCCCCAACCCTGGAAGTCTTTAAAAAGATGTTAGACAGCCATTTGTCTGAAATGGTATAAGGTTCCTGCCCACGCAGGGGGTTGGACTAGAAGACCTACAAGGTCCCTTCCAACTCTGCTATTGTATTGTATTGTATTCTTGAAAAGTGTAAAAATATATGGTGATCAAAGCGGGTGGGGTGGGGGAACCTTTTAACTAAAATAAGTAATGAATAAAAAGGGTATTAAATTTCTCTGTGGATGTTGGAGTCCCCAAGTGGTGGCTCTTAACCACGACAACTTCCAAATCTGCCCACAATTAAAATCCCTCATGCCAAAACTACATGGTGTGTGTGTGTGTGTCACACGTTGAACTTCTTTGCCCTGGCTAGATAATTTGCCAACCCTGTATACTCAGACAATCTGGAAAAAAAATATCCTGCCGTTTGGTGACTCCAAAAATCATCCCTCACTGCAAAATAGCAACTATATAAATATACTCAAGAATAATAATGGTTTTGGGTTGTTGTTTTTTACAATGTAATATATGTGTCTATCATATCCATTCTATCATTTGATGATCACATCTATTTCCAGTAAGAAAACTGAAATGGTAAGTGGTTTAATTTTTGAAAATTATGAAAGATTCCTGCCTGATGAGGACTTTCAAAATTTCCCTATGAAAATATAAATACATATTGGAATAGCTGACTGGGGTTGTTGTTTGTGTGTGTGTGTGTTATGCCCTTATGTAACATAAAGAAATTTGGGGGTGGGTGGGGGAGAAAGCACATTTGGCTAAGGCTTAAAAAAGTGTCCAGTGTCTTCTCCTCAGTTCAGATGCTGAAAAGTTTGCAAGTTACCACATCAGTTTAAAAAAATAAAATAAAACCAAATCAGAATGCTAAAACATTGGAGCAGCAAACGTCCCAATCACATATTATAAATACAATCCTCTTGCATAACTGCTAATCTAATTTAAAAGTAGATGAATGGAATTTTTTTTTAATGGCCTGGACCAGATTAAAAGGCCACGCTCTTCCACAGAAGCACCATTTATAGCCAATAGAGGTCCATGCTCTAGAACAAAGAAGACGTTTAGCCCATCGTTTTTAGACATTTCTGAAAGCCGAATTTTCTAACAAATATAACTAAACTTACTTAGTCATTTTGTATGGGGTGGGTTGTTTTTTGTTTTGTTTTCTGAAATGGTCTGAAAGAAGGATTCTAAAACTTACCACACAAGTCAGGCCTCTTGATATATCCACTACTTCCTGTGCTACTACTCAGTCCATTAAAGGCTGCTAAGCCATCAGAGCTGTAGGCTCTTAGGACCGACAGCATGTTTACTTGCTTCTCCAGGACTTGTGGGGTTGACGTTGGTTCGGGTTTCATGACTACTTGTGCAGCTTCGTGGGGGGAAAGCAGATTCAAAGTGTGCCATTGCTTTTCAGAAGATGGCAAAGGAGAAATGAGTCCTTGGGAGTTTTTGGAGGCCACGGAGCTTGGTAGGCTGTCTCCTCTGTCACTGCTATCTTTGCTTGGATTGGGCAAGGGTTGGTTCATAAGGTCAGATTCGGGCTCAAGGTCATCCTCATCGATCGTTTCTTCCTTGGAAGACTCCATATCTTCAGAGGATGCAATGTCGGACAGGTCATCAGTAGCATTTTTATTGATGGGGTCAGAGAGTATCATGGACGGGTCATCTTCAGACTGGGTTTTCAGGTCCATGTCCGCAGTGGTGCAAGAATTGTGTGCTCCGTCGACGCCAGAGTAGACACCGAATTGCTTATAGAAGTCAGCGGCAAAATTATAAAAAGTGGAGTCCACGTGACCAGGCCACAAGGAATTCTTTTGATCTCCAGGAGAGTCCTTGGATCCCTGAGACATTCTTTCAGAAGGATCCACTTGAGCTATCAGATTTGAAACGGCTGAATCTTTATTGGACTGTAAAGAAGTTGGCAGGAGGTTGGCCTTATGTGTTGAAGCCACGGTCTCTCTAGGTTGGTCTTTACCATTTCTAATGGATCCTAAAACACCATCTTTGCGCTTCGCTTTGCCTAAATGATTGGCTTGAAGATGAAGGGCCATTAGTTCCATAGAAGACGTTGTGAAGGAGCAAAACAAGCAGCCGTGCCAAGCAATATTGTCTTGAACAGTAATGGATGAACCTGGAAGACTGCCGGCATCGGGCCTGACAGAGAGATCAAGAGGCTCATATTGCGATTTTTCTGTTTTTCTCTGTTTAATGGGCACCTTTTCCTCACTACTCTCTGAACCCAAAAGTTTTGCGGAAAGGCAACTGGAGAGGACTTTGTCTTTCTTTTCTTTTTCTTTCTTTAAGGAACTGAGGACGAAGCTGTCCATAAAAGCTTGAAGGGACCCTTGGAAGTTCACTCCGTTTCCGACCATACTATGATATGCTCGGCCCAGGTCAGAAAAGCGGGTCCCTTTGGAAGGCGTGTCCTTCATATTGTCGGAGGAAACCTCAGAGGAGATACCAACTGAATGGCCTGTGTGGTCTCCTGGAGAAAGCATTCCTGGGGGCCACTGTTGAGATCCCATCCCACTTCGGAAATCTATGCCAGGAAGACCCTTGAATGCTCCTCTCAGCACTTCAGGTCTAACAAACATGGATCCTTTACTTGATGTTTCTTCTTTGTGCTCTTGACTTTGAGACTGTCCGGAGAGCGACCCAGCGCCATTCTGCCGCTCCCGGTGGTGTCGTTCCAGGTGGTATTTCAATGACGCAGATTGGGTACCAGCATAATCACAGTGGGGACATTTGTAAGGTTTCTCACCTGCAATGATCAAAAGGCAAATTTACTGGAGGGGAAAAAATGAAACAAGATTTCTACACTTCTACAACAATAATGGCCACCATGAACCTCCCATACACACAAGGTATTTTCTTCCTTAATATTAAATTAAAATTTTAAGGGTGTTTTTTCTTCCCCCTTTTAAACAGCTTTCTACAAGCTTGACATGTTATAAGCACACAATCAACCATCTCTTCTTTAACCTAATATGCTAAAGCTGCTGTAGAATTAGAAGCTATGATTATGAAAATGAAGCAACACCATTCCACACCATGATCATTAAAAGTACAAGCAGAGGGCAGTGGGTGGGAGAAGAGAGAGACAGAAAGAGAGAGAGACACACACAAAGTATATAACAAATGGATGACTACAATGTTTTTCTGTATACAATAGCACTAAAATTTGTTTAAATTATACACATGGAAACCATTTTTAAACCTAAAAATTTTATGGCACTGTTACGCAAGACTGAAATGAATGATTTAAGTCTTGCTCTGCAGTAAATCATGGATATAATTAGCAAATGGCATTCTGCACAAGTAATTTATCATTATTTGGAGGGCACCATTCCAGAAGGATTCAAGGATCTGCAGACCTGCTGCATTGTTTCCAAATAAAGAACTATAAATATGGTGTCTATAAAATATTAATACGATTTTAGTGCATTGCAACTGCATCGGGCTAAGAACATATAGTTAAGATAAAAGGTAGTCGATAAAAATTAAAGAGAAAAAGAGTAATAAAAAGGTACAAAATAGATTCTGTTGCCCTGAAATAAATATTATCTACTGTTGTTGTTTGCTTTTTGCAGTGTTTTAAATTTGCATTAATGGTTCCTCTATTGTATAATGGATAAAATCTGTAATTTACCTATAATAAGATGTCTTTCCAAAAGTAAGAGTTGGCTGAAGCTGCATTCTAAAATACATATGATATTTTTTGGGTTTTATATTTTATTTTAGTGCAAAGCCCATATGGTTCTTTGATTTTGATTTAAGAAAAATGTAGGTGTTCTCCAGCACATATGTGAAATATTTACAGGCGTTCACACATACCCCCCCCCCAAAAAGAGAAAACCTGAGTAAAGAAACAGGAATGTAAATATATAGGAATGTTGCTTGAGCTGCTATCAAGTGATTCTTTAAGGACCTGGCTGCTGGACTCGTCACTGAAACAGACAGCAGTCTGACAGTCTTAGAAGCTTCTTTTAATGGTGTTCTGTCAATAACAACAATTATTTTTATGAGCAATTGAAATAACAAGGACATTTCTTTCTTCTCTGGAGTGATTTAAACAATAAGACAAGCCATCTGTGAACTGTGTACCCTAATGTTCTTTCTTCATTTTCTGCTTCTCTCCCCTGTCCCCATATCAAGAAAAAAATAAGTAAATATATAGATAACATAACTAAGCTACGTTATGTTGTACTGTCCTTAGGTAGCACTGATGATGTTATCTAGTTAGGGTAATGAAATGTCTGCAAGAAAACAAGCAAAGTCAGAGAGTACCAAGGACTCCGCCTGTATTGAATTGTACATTACATTACACACACACCAGTGGTGGGTTTCTGCAGGCTTGCACCTACTCGCAAGAGCCGGTTGGTGAAATTTAGAGAACCGGTGAGAGGGGGTTCCACTGGCGTACCTGGAAGTAAATCTGGCCCGCCGCTGCCAGTGACCCAACGGGAAGGAAAGGAAAGGAAAGGAAAGGAAGGGAAGGGAAAGGAAGGAAGGAAGGAAGGAAGGAAGGAAGGAAGGAAGGAAGGAAGGAAGGAAGGAAAGAAAGAAAGAAAGAGAAAGAAAGAAAGAAAGAAAGACAGACAGACAGAAAGAAAGAAAGAAAGAAAGAAAGAAAGAAAGAAAGAAAGAAAGAAAGAAAGAAAGAAAGAAAGAAAGAAAGAAAGAAAGAAAGAATTTATCATCACAATTGAGTCCAAAATTTTGGTTGCTAAGCAAGAGCATTGTTAAATGAGTTTCACCACATATTAAAAGGTGGCCACTCCCACCCTGTCACATGACTGCCAAGCCACGCCCACAAAATAGGCCACACCTACAGAGTAGGTTCTAAAAAATTTGAAACCCACCACTGACACACACGCACGCACACACAGAGAGAGAGAGAGAGAGAGAGAGAGAGAGAGAGAGAGAGAGAGAGAGAGAGAGAGAATGAATATGACTCAGTTACAGCTTCATAGTGCTTTACAGTCCTCTCTAAGCAATTTACAAAGTCAGCATATTGTCCCCAACCATCATTTTACCAATCTCTGTAGGATGGAAAGCTGAGTTACCTTTGAGCCAGTCAGGATTGAACTCCTGGCAGTGGGATACAGAGTTAACCTGCAGTACTTCATTCTAACCACTATACCACCATGGCTCTTTATTCTTAGGCAAATGTGTCCATCTCCTTCAATTATGACCTTCAAGAAAGTTGGACTGGCAGCTCTTAGAATTTCTAGGTAGCAAAGCAATTTTCAGCAGAAAGCAGGGATTTATCGTCCCAACCAGATGGGTATTTAATGGGTGCCATGTTGGAAACAGACACAGTTTAAATGTAGATCTCTTAAAACACAAATATCAGGCTATTCTAATTTACTTGTGAAGACCTCTGACATTTTATTTTGTGTCAAGTCCCACCCATGTTTGCTCATTTAACACTGCTGTTATTAATGATTCATTCTTTTGTGACTCAATTGTTTTTTTCTGTTATTTCACTGTACTGCTTTTCCAAGTTCTAATCACTGAAGTATACAACAATGGCCAACAGTTAGTCCATCCGGACAGAACATCCTTCTGAATTTTGTTCTAGTTCCTAGCTTGAAGGCATACAAGACACTTAGCAAAATGTGAGCTATACGACAAATTTTAATTGAATAAAATTTGAATTCAATGCATATTATTCTGCCTGCAAATGCAAAACCATCTCCAGTCAAAATGTGCATTAATGTGGAACAGGGATAGAAAATATTTTTGAAAGCAGAATTAACATGAGCCAAAAATAGATACAGATTTCCTGGTAAGGATTTATATCCAAAATATTCAACACATATAAAAGTGTACTATCTTTCCATGACTCTCTTAAAAGGTGAATGTATTGTATGGTTTGTAAAGAAGGGTAGAGTCCAAACTTCTAAAGACAGTTGAACTGGGCAATTATAAGAATTACATTTCAAGAATTTTGGGGGGACTCATTCTAATCGATAGAAGACTGCCTTATACTGAATGAGGCCATTTTATCATGCATCTCATGCATCTGTTTGTGTTTGAGTAAACAACCTAATGTTTTGGACTGCAAATCCCATAATCCTTTATCATCCACCATGCTGCTCTAGGCTGCTGGGAGTTGATCAAAATAGGGAAAAGATGCCACATTTAACTGTCCAGTTTTAATTAGAGGTCTTCTCCAACTCTGTCTGGAAAGTGGTATCCTAAGGCTTTCAGGACCATCATTTATCCTCAAGAATTAAAATTGCGAATATATCACTGAATAATGAAATGAACAAGTAAATGTCCCTTGGTAGATTCTAATACACATACTGAACACTCTGTGTGTGTTTTTTAAAAGCCATTCAATCAATTAATAAGATATTGATAATCTATTTCATCAATGGCAAGAGAAGGTATTTCAGAAAAGAACTGCAGCATGCTTTAATTACTTCATTATTCTCCCTGTTCCTACTCAGTAATTTCTTTTATCATTCTAATCACTCACTTCACACTTTTGAAACCAAATGGAATATCAAAGGTTCTGTGGGATTATTTTTGGATCGTGCACATGTTCCCCACATAGCTCATCTGTTTGTCAGAAATACCAATTGCATTTTGACTCTTTTTACTCCCTTGCTACCCATGAAATATGCAAACCAAAAACAAAGGGGGGAAAAAAGATAGAGGATTCTTATTTCTATTACATTCTGTTCTGTTGCACAACTAGCTGGATAATATTTAAACCTTCCTCGTCATCTTTACTTCTTCTTTTTTCTCGTGCAAAGCCACATAATTGAATTTAAATCCTATCCTGAATATGTATTTAGTCTCTCTCTATATATTTTACATAGTTAATATTAGAAGAAATAAATATGGATGCTCCTTAGCTCTGAAGCTCCAGTACATTAATATAAACTGTACAGCCATTTCCCCTAAAGCTTATATATGTATATATTTGCAAACCTGAAGAATTTTTACACAGCTGCTTATTGCTAAACAGTGTCTTGTCCAGAAGGGGACAATCTGTGTCTCTAATTGCTGTCAGTGAAGCTGAGATTCATTATGTGACTTTCCCATTAAAATGTGAGCATTAATTTGTATAATGAAATATCACCCACTGCAGCGTTCATTAGCCCCACTGTATACACCACATTGTTAGCTACCTAGAAACTGTAGTTAATTCCACTAATGGATATTTCCCTACTTAGTGTTTGGTAGGAAAATATATATACAGTTAACATTACCTTTTAAACTTTTTAAGATTATTTAAATTCGATCAATTATTTTCGACAAAAGTTTGGGATGTCATTAAATCGAAGGCAGGCGAGTGGTATAATATTAAGGATGAAGTTATCTGGAGAAACAAATAGGAAATGGGGAGGAATCTTTTTAGCTCAATTTTGAATATATATATATATTTAAAGTCAGTGACAAAAGTGTTTCTGCTCCTGGTGCATGAGGCCATTTTCTTCAATTATGTTTCTAATCCATCTTGCCTCTGTAAATACGGTTAGGAGATATTTCCAGGAGATGGCATGAGCTGAGTTTATTTCTGTCAACGTCATACTGAATATTCCTTAGACATATGACAACTATCTGTAGCAATTTTAAGAAGAGGCTGTAATTTCCGATTAGGAACAATCCTGTCGCTCTGTTTTCAATTCATAGATCATAATCTGAACGCAGGCAAATCACACCAAGTGTAAAACAACTACATTGGGAAGGAAAGAAGGAAGGAAGGAAGGAAGGAAGGAAGGAAGGAAGGAAGGAAGGAAGGAAGGAAGAAAAGTGTGTGAGAGAAAAAAGAAAAAGAATAGGAAAAATGTCTTTGTTTGGAAGCAGATTTAAGAAGCCTCTTTTAGAGAGCTACCATTGCCTGGCCTTGAGTGGCATTGACATGTCACAATATGTAGAATGCTGGGGGGACACAATGGCAGACTGAAGAGGAGCTGTGGAGCATTGTGGAACAAGAAGTAGTGAACGGATCAGCACCTCACAAATTCTTCACACAGAGGCTTCCCATAAGAAGACCATAAAACAGTTGTCTCCAAGGGGTTTTGGAGCTTTGGGGCTCAAGGGAAAAATCAACTTTCAAGCCTTCATATGAACAAAGAAATAAAAAGTAGCCCTTTAATTACAATGAAAGATTATGAGGAAGAAGTATTTATTTAGCCCCCCCTCCTGTCTGTCTGTCTGTCTGTCTGTCTGTCTGTCTGTCTGTCTATCTATCTATCTATCTCTGTCTATTTATCTATGTCTGTCTGTCTGTCTACCTATCTATCTCTATCTGTCTGTCTGTCTGTCTGTCTGTCTGTCTGTCTATCTATCTATCTATCTATCTATCTATGGCTGTCTATCTGTCTATCTATCATCTATCTATCTATCTATCTATCTATCTATCTATCTATCTATCTATCTATCTATCTATCTCTGTCTATCTCTATCTGACTATCTATCATCTATCTATCTATCATCTATCTACTAATTCATTCTATCTATCTATCTATCTATCTATCTATCATCTATCTATCTATTGCGACTCATCTCACATAAATGACATTTGGTTGCTTACAATTGAATATATAAAAACAATAAAATACATACTATAAAATAAAAAAACAAACATCATAAATAACCATCAATAAAGCCCTCAATCACTCTCATGAGAGCTCAGTCCTGGGAAGGAAACCAAGTTTTTAGGGTCTTGTGAAAAGACCAGCAGACTCTGACCGTCCTTGTTTTACATGTAAACATTTGAACAGAATGAAATATATATATATAACGTGAATGAAATTTTGAGTGTACTCTAGATTACGTTTTCCAATCCATTCTCCTCAATGCTCGGCAGCTGCCCTACCAGATACATCTCTTGCATTCTTTTCCTCCCATGGCCTCTAAGAAAAGCCTGAGGGGACAGAAGCAGTGCTTCCTATGCAAGGGGGCTTTTGTCTCCAATAGTTATGAGGAAGCGTCTAGTGATTCTTTCCCTGAGTGTAATGGGTTCCAATCTTGATAATTAGTCAACAATGGGGTTTTTTTTCTTTTAAAACCATCCCACAGAGTGGATGAGTGCATCTTGTAATAGCGACTTCCATAGCTAATTTTGCAATATGGCCATGGAAGGAGGGGGGGGGGGTGTCTATCTGTCAGTACTCTTGAACGAATCTGGATTCTAATACTTGGGGTGAAGGGAGATTAAACTTTGACTTAAAAGATTGATATGTCCCTTATGCCATTAACATGATTGGGTGAATTACTATTTCTTTCCATACTCCAATATTATTCCAAGGGTAGAATTGGAGTGAATTCCAATTCTAAAATGATTATAAAATTGAGGGGGAAATGCTAAAGTGTTTAAATCTTGCAGCAGATCAGTGGTGGGTTGCCAATTTTTTTACTGCCGGTTTGGGCATGCTCGCGTCCACGCAATGGTTCTGTGCATGTGCAGAAACATCTGGGTGAGTGGGCGGAGCCTCCTGCCACTGCTACTACCGGTTTGCCCAATCCGGGCCGAACCAGGAGTAACCCACCTCTGCTTCTGATCCATTAGTTCTTTATCACTCTATCACCTTTCAACTTATGTAGCAATTATTTAATTCCCTACACATGTTCGTTCTCAAACATAGACTGTTTTGTTATGTTCATGCATTTTTCTAAACAGAAGAACAATGAAGACATTTGTGCATCTATTAATCAAATGCAAAATAAGCAGTTCTTTCTGGCCTTTACTTATAATAAATATTTGCAATTTCTAAAATACTTTAAAAACAGATTAAATATATTTCTTTCGGTTTTGTATTTTTTGTCCTTTCACTGAAGTTTGGAAGAGAACAGTCTGTTTTTGCAAAAAAGAAAAAGAAAGTTCAATTTAAATCAAACTCTTCAACAACAGAAGGACATGTAAAAGAAAATTGTTTGCTTTTGAATATATATATATAATCTATTTGATAATTGGTCAATGGTCAGGTCAGAAAACATGCCCGCATGTAGGAATGTGCATGCACATAGTCATACAGAAAAGCACACAACTTTTCAACCAAGGATTGCCCATATTAAATTTTACAAAATCAACATAGCTAGATCTTTCAATTATTTGAATAGTCTCAATGTTTCCAGTGAAAGGGAGGTCCGTGCTCTTAAATCTACAATAAGCAGGGTGGAGACTGATGTATGAAACAATGCTTATCTAAGTTAGCTATTTAGAACACCCAAAGACAACTCACGCTCAATCACATCAACACTGACCTCAACACATCATTAGAGGACATTTTTGTAGGCGAAGAGATGGCTGATCTTCAGCTTTATCTAGCACCAATTTAGCTTTAACTATCAGTTGACTAGATTCTTCTACTAAAGTTAGCAATGATAAACTCTTATGTGTTTTGAATTCAATGAATATTCCTGGTTATTTGCACCTGATATTCGTCTAGATGGCGCTACAGAAAAATCAATGGAATTCACGGGGGCAGGACTTAGGTTTCTTCTGGCAACAAAATGACTCAAAACTAATGACTCATTTAACACCACCTTCCAGCTCATCTGCCTATTTTCCTACACATTTGTCCAAATAATATGCCATGTTAAGGAACCCCCCCCCCCCACTCCCCGTGATCTGGCTGCAGAAGAATGGTAAAAATTGGGGATAGTTGGTCCTTGGTTCAGGCAATAAGGGACAATGTTGCTGAGAGTTAAATTACTACTGCTGGCCAGCTGATCAACTGTTTGATGGTCAGCCACAATGGCAGAAAACATTTCTGCATCCAAATCAGTTTGAATTAGCAACTTTACCCTACAATTTTTGTAGTGTTTTTCAAAAATGGATAGCCCATGAGAGAGAGAGAGAGAGAGAGAGAGAGAGAGACAGACAGACAGACAGACAGACAGACAGACAGACAGACAGACAGACAGACAGACACACAGACACACAGACACACAGACACACAGACAGAGGCAGAGGGAGACAAAGACAGAGACACAGAGAGAGAGATGGAGATGGATTGGTCCTTTGATCTAGAAAAAACCCCAGGTATAATGGAATGGAATGAGGATGTGGAATTCTAGGAGGCAGGTAGAGAGAGAAGGGGCACTCCAGAGAAGTATGAGGCAACACAGCCCAGATGTTACTGTGTGTGTAAGAGAAAGGAGGTAAAGACAGCCTCTCCCTAATAGTTCATTGACTATATTGCAGATAGCAGAATGCTCCATTTGGCAAGATTTTGTCCTTATGTGAGAAACAATAATCAATCATCAATTCTTGGTTTTGGACACCACATTGGGAAATTTTTGGATTGCAAAGCTGAGAGTTTTACAATGTGAAGTTCACGATCCTGGCATGGGTTGAAAGAGTGAGAGGTTACATTTTGGCCTCCTCCATCTCGATTCCCTTCATCCCACCTAATGACAGGGCCAGCATTGCCACTTACTAAATGGTAGGAAGAAGACTGCGGATACAATCCTTGTGGGAGGTGGTTGAGTCCCCTCACTTCCAGAGGACATATTTTGTGCATCTTTTTCTGTACAGAAGTATCACTGTTTTGTGAGGAGGAAGGCTCACCTGTGTGTATCCTCAGGTGAACTTTTAAGTGATGGGATGTCCTGAATGTTTTCCCACAGTAGGGACAGTCCTTCATGGCAGACCCAAGGCTCCTATCTCTCAACAGCGATGATTGCTGGACGCCGGCAGATCTTCCAGCTTCCTCTCCAACATCTGAAACAGAGAGAGAGAACGTTCTCACATCACTTCAGCACATGTCAAGAAGTTGTTCTCACTCAAACTGCTAATGCAACACAAAGCGAAACATGTCAATACTACACCTGTCTGTTTCATTCTTTTAAATCTGACAGAATGCTGACAATTCATGTATTTTCTTGTTATTCTCTTAAATTATTTCATCTTTTCCATCGTCGTTTTTAAGCAGCATATGGTACCTTTATACAGAACTGAATTAGACAAGAAAAGAAACAGCTGTGTCAGCAGCTGGTTTGATTTCTTCTTTTGCTTCATTCCTATTAAGTACTTTCTCATCCTTAAAAAAAAAAACCACAAAAACTTTTTCTTCCTTGTGTTTTTTTCCAGAAAAGTTTTTTTTCCTGCCTTTCTTGCTTTTGCTCGACTGTTAATATGCAGGCGTATGCAAGCCAAGCTGTGCATCCCTTTCAAAAGTTTTGAAGACTAAAGGAAGCGGTAAGAACATTACTACAATTGATACTACTAATATTAATGGTATTAGGCGTAATGCACAGGAAATTAAGCACTTTTAAATATAAGCCTTTGGTTAATTCATTAAGTACTGTTGGTTTTAATAGAAGACTAAGCAGATGTGCAAATCTCTCACAATGAAATCAAGGAGATTTAAAATTGTTCACCCATTAAATGGACTATACCCAATGTTTGTGGGAACTTGTCACATAAATTATACCAAGCTACAGCTTTTCTTTTATTCTTTTCAATAGAGCGAGATGCCATCGCAATTTAATTGTGTCACATGATTATTCCTACTTCATTCTGCATCCAAGAGGCAAAAAAAAGAGCTTTAACCCACAGCTTTATCTCAGATAACATCCACATTGGATTTATCTGCAGTGTAGCCTTAACTGTTCTTGTTCTCCGCTGATGCCATCTTCCGAATAAGCTGGTTTAGGGGAAACTGGACCGAGGTATCTTAGTTATTATAGTTGGCACTGAGGATGAAATGTAGTTGGGCAATGCATCTAAGGGCAAACAGCCAAGTTCAGAGGTGTCTGAAGATTAGGGGGCTGGATGATTAGGGGGCTGGAACACCTTCCTTACCATCTGAGGCTGCAACGGCTGGGTCTCTTCACTCTAGAACGACGGCACCTGAGAGGTGACCTGATTGAAGTCTATGAAATCATGCACGGTGTGGACAAAGTAGAAAAGGAAAAACTGTTTTCCCTATCGCACAACACTAAAACTAGGGGGCACTCCATGAAACTTTTGGAAGCTAGACCTCAAATAAATAAGAGGAAGTACTTTTTCACCCAGAGGATCACTGGTCTATGGAACTCCCTGCCAGAAGAAGTGGTGACAGCTGTCAGCCTCGACACCTTTAAGAAAGGATTAGACGAGTTTATGGAGAACAAGGGTATCCATGGCTATCATTATGGATGCCTAAGGACACCCTCCGGGTTGGAGAGATAGGCAAGATATCTCTGAATGCCATTTGCAGGGAATCCTAAGCAGGTGAAGACATCTGCTTGGGAAGACCCTGAAGCGAATGGGGAGCCACTGTGTGAGACAGAATGCTGGACTGGATGGGCTGTGGCCTGTTCCAGCAAGGCTATTCTTATATTCTTATGTTCTTATGTCTGAGGTTTAACCTCATCTACAAATATTTTCTTCTATTGAAAGAATCTCTCTCCAGCCTCCATTTGAACTCACCCAAAAATGGGGAATGCCTCAACCACAGTGATTGGTTGAGCCCCATGCCATTGTCCCAGTATACCTTTGACTTTATGAGATTTAACAAACACAGGGCTGACCAAAGAACACAGGGAATATGGAAAAGAAGAGCAAAAAAACCCCAAACAAACTTAGAATCATGGGCATTGTGACAGTTCCGTGTAATGCCATCCAGTAATATACGTTAACGCTGCATAGCAATAGCACTTAGACTTATATATCGCTTCATAGTGCTTTTACAGCCCTCTCTAAGTGGTTTACAGAGTCAGCCTCTTGCTTGACAAATCAAGCTTAGAATAGGTGTACAAAGAGACCTGTGGGAAATTGCAGAAAGCCTGAAGCAAGCCCCAGTGAAGGGGAAACGAACAAACCATCAAAACACCTGAGGGAAAATATATATGTGAGTTTTATGGATGTATTTGCGAGACCGCCTCTTGCCCCATACATCCCTTAGACCGATACGCTCCCACAGAGAGGGCCTTCTCAGGGTGCCGTCGGCCGGGCAATGCCGACTGGCGACACCCAGGGGAAGAGCCTTCTCTGTGGAGGGCCCCACCCTTTGGAACGACCTACCCCCCGAATTACGCACCATCACCGACATGCGCCTCTTCCGCCAATGTCTAAAGACATACCTATTCCAACAAGCCGGCCTAGCCTAACCTCCCATGGGAACTTTTAGATAGTTTTATTGGGTATTTTAAAATTGGGTTTTTAGCATAGGATAAGACGGTTTAATTTATATTTTAAATTGTGTATTTATTTTTGTACTCTGTATGTTTTTTAAATTTCCTGTGCGCCGCCCTGGGTCCTTTGCGGAGAAGGGCGGGATATAAATGTAAATAAACTAAACTAAACTATTTCCTCGATAATCCATAAAGTAAATACATGTGTGTTTCTGAAAGGTGAAAAATGGTTAAAATATCTCTCAAGGAAATCACATACAACATTAACATTCCCTGGACGTCAAAGCTTTGCTTTTTTGTTTTCTTAGAATGAAAACAATAAACAACTGGATAAAAGAAACACACGAATAAATGTCCCTGAGTGTTGTGCTTGACCTTCCAGCAAATCTTAACACAAAATAGTTGTTAGAAAGCTAGGGAGAAGCATGGATAGAAACCCTGAAAGTCTCTACAGCATTGAACAGTAACACAACATAGAGTCTGGGTGGACTGAGCTATTTTATATTGCTGGATTCCTCTGGAAACTCTCATTGTCATATCATTCGCACCGCACTGAGCAGGAAACAAAATTCAGCAGAAGAAAATGCTCTGGAGTGTGCAAAATTAAGACGGCATGTACGAAGTGGAAAACCCCAAATGTGTGAAAGGATCCTTTTTATTTTTGTTTGGGGTTTCTATAAACATTGTGCAGCAGGACAGAAAGAAAGAAAAAATGCAGATCAACAGAGAGCTAAAACTAACCAGCCACTCCAGATAAACTTATGGAATCGGAGTACTAGTTATGCTTTGCTGGACGTCACTCTTAATGACAGCTCGTTAGACAGTTCTCTTTTATCTTGCTGCCTAGGATATGTGTGGCCCAATAAAAAAAGAATAAATTTGTAAGATAAACAGTTCGCTTTGCAGATGTAAGAGACTGATTTTCACTTGACCCAAAATTGATTCCCCTCCCCCCCCCCCCCCCCCAATCCTTCAAATTCATTTTTGGTGAGGCTGAAAAGCTGTCGTGTTTAGTACTAATCCCTCAGAAAAAGGAAAAAGGAAAACAGAGAGGCAGGACAATGTGTGGGTGGTCTGGAGAATTGTCCTTTCCACTTAACTTATAGTCAGTAGATTGGTCGAGTGGGGCCAGTCTTACCTACAAGGACCTTTAAAAAAAAAATCCATACATTTATGGGCCCCTAAAATGAGTTGAGAATTTTCTTCTGTTCTCCCTCCCTCCCTCTCCTTCCCTTCCCTCTCCCTCCCTCCTTCTCTCTCCCTCCTCCCCTACACATACACACCGAGAGAGGTTCAGACAGATGGGGTTAATTCTACTTCATTGTAAGGTGATATTAACAAAATCTGAATGTACATTTCCCCTTTGGAGATGTTTGGTAACATAGTTAAGGGAGACTCCTTCCCTTGATATATTATCGGACAATTTCTCCTTCCCCTGGAGAAATTAATAGAAATCATCCAACTTAAAGTTAGCGAGGAATTTCCGAAGATAATTTCTGCCAAGCTTTTAAACCCCACAAAAAAGTTACCCTTCCTCCGCCCAGCCAATTTGTCCAAGAGAATAAAATTGCTTTTTAAAAAAAGCACACCAGAGAATGCACTCCATTGTCTGCCGTTTGAAATCTAAAAACGATGCCATCAATTCCATTTTTTTCTGAAAGTCACAGTTATTGTTTGTAACAGTGCTTTTGGTATTTAATAAGTGACCTCATGTTAAATATTCTGCAAGAGCTACCATCGTTTTGGGCTTCTTAACAACTTGCCTCTTTTGTTGTTTTATCAAAGGGTTTAGGGTGCTTTTTTTTTTTAAGTGACCATGTATGGTCATGTTACACTGTTAAGCATTAATATGGATCGGCAAAGAATTTGTTGAAACAAAGAGCTATTTTAGAGCTGATTTGGAAGAAAGCCTACCAGTGAGAGAAAATAGCTCTGCCCTGTTTGTGTAATTAGAAATGAAGATTATACCAAAAAGCTCTTTTGGTAAATGAAAAATATAGACTTTATTATTTTTTCCCCCCTGTTAGACACTTGAATGACATGGAGAAACAAAAGAGCCACCCTGCCTTGCATTCTGAGTGACTGTCTAACTCTAAGAAAAGATAACTAGGTTTGAAAAAATGGATCAACTTTAATAGAGATGGCTAGGCAGCTTCCCTGGGTAGTACAAGCATTCAGACAAACAGCTACGTGACAATAACCCCCCTCCAATAATCATAACCATAACACTGAGCATTTCCCTTTATCCAGTGTCAGAATAACAGGGACCTTGGAGGTCTTCTATATCATTTCAAAGACCCTATATCATTTTCAAACAAATCGTTGTCTAATCTCGTCTTTAAAGTCTCCAGTGTTGGAGCACTCACAACTTCTGGAGACAAGTCCTTCCACTGATTAATTGTTCTCACTGACGGGAAATTTCTCCTTAGTTCTAGGTTGCTTCTCTCCTTGATTAGTTTCCCTCCATTGCTTCTTGTCCTGCCTTCAGATGCTTTGCACAATAGATTGACCTTGTCTTCTTTGTGGCAGCCCATCAAATATTGGAACATTGTTATCATGTCACCCATGATCCTATTAAACACACCCAATTCTTGCAACCGTTCTTTGTATGTTTTACCCTCCAATGCCCTAGTCATTCTTGTTGCTCTTTTCTGCACTTTTTCTAGAGTCTTAACATCTTTTTCATTCCGTGGCAACCAAAACTGGATGCAACACTCCAAGGCATTATAAAGTCACATCCCCTTGTATTCATATTAAGCTGAGTTAGCAATAGCTGCAATCATTCTGACCATAGGATGGTGCAACAGTATTCTAAGGCAGGGGTCTCCAACCTTTGCAACTTTAAGTCTGAAGGACTTCATCTCCCAGACTTCTCCAGCCAGCTTTGCTGGCTGGAGAATTCTGGGAGCTGAAGTCCTTCAGACTTAAAGTTGCAAAGGTTGGAGACCCCAGTTCTAAGGGATGAAAAATTGGTTTCCAACTACTACCATTTTACTATGGTGCATTAAAAAAAAAAAACAGTTGGATTGGTTGGGAAAAAACAGGCCAGTGTGAAGGCCACATGGTTTAATGGTTCATAACCAAGAGGATTGGGAAAAATATGGAGCTGGTGGACAGGCAATGGTGGGAATCTTACCCATGAAAATGCATTGTTGTCAGCTTGTGGGAAATTACTGCTTGCTTCACAGTTTTATCTTTGGGGGATTCAAACTATAAGCAAATGGGCTTTGCTGCCCCTGCAGAAATTCTAGATGGAGCATGGCTGCAGGGGCAGTGCCCAAAAGTTGCAAGTCATCAAAGAGTCCTGTTCTGTATGCAGAAAAGTTAGAAGTTAGAAGCCATAGAAAGAATTGGCTGATAACTAAAAAAAAAGCTGAACTTTGAGCGTGTCATATACAGTCTGTACTTCCTGGTTGGTGGAGTAGGAGTAACAATATGTTGGTTTGCAATGTATTCTCTAAATTGGAGATCCTACATTGCAGGCATAAAAAAAAAGAATAAAAGAAACATCACTACAATGTGTAGCTTTGTTTGGCCGTGTCTTTATTAATTGATTAAACTGAAAGAGGAGGAGGGGAAGGAAGAGGGGGAAGCAGAGGGGAAGGGGGAGGTGGAGGAGAAAGAGGAGAAGAAGGAAAAGGAGGAGAAGAGGAAGAAGGAGGAGGAGGAGGAGGAGGAGGAGGAGGAGGAAAAGGAGAATGAGGAGGAGGAAAAGGAGAAGGAAGAGAAGGAGGAGGAAGAGAAGGAAAAGGAAGAGGAGGAGGAGGAAGCTTCATGTTCCTCTCCATTGGAAAAGGCATTTAGCATTATTCAGGGAGTCAGTTGTGAGTCACTCTTTTCTTTACCCCCTTAAAAAAAAATCTAGGTAGCAATCCAACGGTATTACAAATACTACTAAGACATTGAAATCTGCCTTACACTTAGAGACTTTTGTTCTATTCATTTTGCATAAATCTAGCTAAAGACATTCTGCAAAATTTAAAAGCATATCAGGAATTTAAAATCTGACCACATGTCCTTAAGCTAAGGAGCCCACTGTGTCTTGAAAGCATGAAATTAATGTTATGTCAAGCCACTAACAGCCACTCACAACCCAGAAAGCTCACAGACTCTCATCAGTTAGGTTTATTGGAAGGAAATGAGGTTAGATTACAGAATCTAAGGAAATAGATAGGTGTACTTTAGCACCCCATTATCAAGAAGTACATTGGGGCCTCTTTGCTTCCTCTGATCATCTCTCTAACTGCCTCTTGATGCAAAGGATCAAGTCTTTTGCGGTCTTTTTGGTTCATAAAGAAAGAATGTACAGATGTTTATGGAGTACAGATGTTTATAGGATGAGTGTAGAGTAGATAGAGTGAGACCCCTTACTTCATCACACATTCACCTTCATTTTTTTTTAATTCTGTTTTTTTATGGATTGTGTTGTGATTTCTTCATTTCATTGTTGTGAGCCATCCAGAGGAAATTGAGAGTTGGAGAACAAGTTCAAAGGAAAATTATTATTTAAGTGAAGTAAACATTCATTTTATTTAAAACAAGTTTAAATAAGAACCATACAAACGGATAAAAAGGTCCTGACTCATAACATAACCAGATTTAACTCTGGTGGACAAGAAGAAAGTGTGGACAAATGATGTGGCAATACTGAGAGATAGTAGAATGGAAGACAAAGAGGAGATCACAAAGAATCAAGATCTGGAAATTAAAGTTGAAAGAATAGGGAAAAAACAGTCAACATCTCAAAATGTTGAGAAATGATTTTGTTCCCCCCGCCCCTCAAAATGCCCAAGGGTGAGTGCAGAGTTGTGGAATTCATCTACTTAAGACTGAAAAAGCATGTGAGTTTTTGGTCTTTGGTTGTTTGGCATAGTAGTTAGAACGCAGTATTGCAGGCAAATTCTGCCCACAGCCTGAAGTTTGATCATGACTGGCTCAAGGCTGCCTTCCATTCTTCCAAGGTAGGTAAAATGAGGACCCAGATTGATGCCCCAACCCTGGAAGTCTTTAAGAAGATGTTAGACAGCCATTTGTCTGAAATGGTATAAGGTTCCTGCCCACGCAGGGGGTTGGACTAGAAGACCTACAAGGTCCCTTCCAACTCTGCTATTGTATTGTATTGTATTGTATTGTATTGTATTGTATTGTATTGTATTGTATTGTATTGTATTGTATTGTATTGTATTGTATTGTATTGTATTGTATTTTTGGGGGGCAATATGCAAATAATGCATATTAAACCTCCCCCAGAGTACTGTAAAATAACGGTCACCAACTGGTGATCCGTGGACTACTGGTGGTCCGTGAGAAAATTTCGGTGGTCCACAGAAAAATTATTTCCATTTTTTTATATTGCACTAAATCAGGGGTCCTCGAACTACGGCCCCCTGGGATGGATATGTGTGATGAACATTTGTGCTGCTGCAGAAAGTCTCCCCCTTTGGGGTTCTTTTTGTGTGGGTGGGAGGGGGGCAGAAATTCCGACTTGGGGTCTGCTTCAGCCTCCTGGTGGGGGTCTTTGGGCCAAGGGTTGGAGGGAATGCTGCTGGTGGCAAAGAGCCGGAGGACCTTGTTCTAATGCAGGGGTCTGCAAAGTCGGCTCTTTTAAGACTGGTGGACTTCAACTCCCAGAATTCCCCAGCCAGCATGGCTGGCTGGGGAATTCTGGGAGTTGAAGTCCACCAGTCTTAAAAGAGCCGACTTTGCACACCCCTGTTTAATGGAACTGCATCATGGCCTGCTACTGGCAGATCATCTCAGCCTGCTGAAGCTCCAGGCACCGGTACCTAGTCTTGCACTCCCGTAGGTCTTTCCTCTGCTTGGTAAGCCTATGTTCCTAATCCTCCTTCTCAGTCAGATCCAATTTGCCAACTCTTTTTCATGATGGCTGCTTAGCTCCAACAACTGCTTCCTGTTGGGGGGCAGGGGAGGAGTGTCTGGGAGGGGAGGGGCAAGTAGAGACTGGCAAGGTGCCCCTCAACATGAGTGACATTGCGTTGGCCACGCCCACCCAGTCACATGACCACCTAGTCACACCCACCCAGCCAGTCATTAGGCAGTCATTAGGCCTAGGATGAGTCTCTCTGCCTCTGGGGTTTTATGGGGAATTAGTATTATTTAGTTTTAATGGGAATTTTAGCGCAGGTTATATTTAATTTGTTTTTAGAATTGTTGTATGTATTGAAAACACACTTTTTCTGCCTTGCCGGCCTGGGATAGCTACTCCTCTGTCTTTAGGGTTTATTGGGGATCTCTAGTTAGATAGTTTTAACGGGTATTTTAGCACAGGTCACTTAATTTAATGTATTTTTAATGACATATGTATATAGTTATTGTTCTTATTCCTCCTGTGCATCGCCCCGAGTCCCTGTGGGGAGAGGGTGCGGTTTATAAGTAATAAATTATTATTATTATTATTATTATTATTATTATTATTATTATTATTATTATTATTATTATTATTTGGTTTTTATTCTACCTGTGCACCGCCCCGAGTCCCTGTGGGGAGAGGGTGCGGTTTTACAAATTAAATTATTATTATTATCATTATATTATTATTATTAGTGGTCCATGGGATTTAAAATTATGAATTTAGTGGTTCCTGAGGACCGAAAGGTTGGTGACCCCTACTGTAAAGCACTATGGAGCAGCATATAAGTCTGAGTGCTATTACTATTGGTTAGAGAATCTTCTTTCCTGCAGGTTACAGGTTCTCTCGCTTTCCCTAATCCTACTAAATCCCAAGACAAAACGCTCCTCCAAGTGAAGGGAAGCCTTTTCAGATCAAGAAATTCCAATAGGCTGCAGAATGAGAAAGAGACAAGTAATCGAATACTAACTTGCAACAAGAAGCAACAACAAAGGAAAAAAATACCACTAGGAAGAAATTTTACAGAAAATCCAAACACACTTGGGATCGAGGTAGAAAGACAGATGCATATTTTTTTTTCCACAGGGGAAAGAAACTTTCAGGAAATTGCAAAACAGATTTTTGATGTGGCATTAATTAAAATGGATGTGGATCATCCCAAATAACTTTCCCCTCAGGAAATATAGTTGTTGTTATATTCTTTTAAAAAGAACAACAGCAATGCCTCTTAAACACTCTTCTATACTCTTCATTTAATAATTTGGCAGCAGGGAAAAAAAAATCCCCAGTGAACGTTGGCCTGGCCTATGTCTTTCTCTTTAACCAGCTGAGCGATCAGAGCTTTTAATATAGCTGTTCCAATTATTGTAAAAGTCATCTAGTACCTTATAACCACAAATATTGACAGTTTATTGCACAACACATCCATGACATTTGAAGGTCACATCATACATAATACATACACTTTTATAAAAATGTCTGGAACAAAGAGATACATGATCAGCAATTACCTCTTACTAGCAGTTGGGCTTTAAAAAAAGAGAAAGAAATATACACACTGGACCAAAAACAGGAAATGTTATTAATTAAAACAACAAAAACTTTGCTGTAACAACAAAACTTTTAATAAATATTGGTTTCTTTTCAGTTCATAAGATACAGTCTATACTAAAAAGAAATATAACCTTCCATATATTATTGCTGGATTGTTTAACTCTTAAGTCTTAACCCATATCCATACCAAAGGCCCTTTTTATCCAGCTGGCCACTGGCCACCTTAGTTCTGCATGGAAGGAAGTTCCTCCAGAAAGGCTTATCTTAACCCAACTTGTTGTAAAAATCACACTCATTAAGAATTATGGAAGTTGAACTCCGTTGCATCTGCCCATCCCCAAACTGGAAAAAGTGGATTGTCATTTCCAAAAGCTTACACAACAATCAGTTGGTTAGTTCTAAAATTGTCCCAAGACAAGTTTGTTGGGTTTGCTGCAAAAGTATGACATGACTACCTCTTTCAAAAATATTTCTAAGCTTGAGACTTTATGAGAAAAAGTCTACAATATCGAGAAATTTTAGTTGATTTTTTTTCCAAATCTGATAGTAACATTTCTTGAGTAAATATGAAAAACTGATATCAACAAAACACAATATTCATTGCTTCCACTCTCCTGTGACCATAACTGGTTCTAATGTAGATTTGTGCTATTTCTTTGCTTTTCTTACACATGCACAGTACATACATTTGCACTTGATCATTGCACAACGGCAAAACAGCCAAAAATCAATTGCATAATGAAAGAATCTTGCTTTGATTCCTCAACCTGCTTGCCTAACAAAAACATTAAGTAGAATATCCAATGGTCATGTTTGCAGCTTCTGCAACTTATTTCTGGAATATTCATATCAGAGTCATTGAATCTGACAAACAGACTCCCCCAAAAAGGAGCATTGTTTTCTTGATGCACAGTTAGATCAGATACCCAATTTGGAAGAGTTATCTTACAGAAGTCCATCTTTAATTAAAGTCTTTGGTGTCCTCCTATTAGAATGGGTGTTTGCTACTGATTAAACAGAGGCAGGAAATGAAATTGTCCATTCATATCATCTATCATAAGCATGTTGAGCATGGGCACATAGGTATTTCCGGGCCAAAGGCTAGACTTGTACTGTGCTATACTCAAAGAAATGGGAGGCACCAAGACAGAGAAGTGGACAGAAGCAAAAATCAAAAACCAGATTTAATTTTCTTTCTTTTAACAGAGTAAAAGCATTGGAAGAGAGCTTGGAAGTCTTCCAGTCCAATCTCCTGCTCAGGCAAGAAACCATATACCTATACAATACAAACCCTGTATCTATACCTTATACAAATGGTTGCCCAATCTCTTCATATATATTTTTAAAATCAAATTAAAATAAATGACATTAAGGAAATAGAGTGAGTAGACTACCCATCTATTATTATTATTATTATTTTTAAATCCCCTTAACTTACAATATGGTAACAACTTTGGGAAACTTCCTAGGAGCTAAATTTAAAACATTAACATTGAGACACTGACTTTGATATGCAATCATATTTCAATCCCAAAGAGACACTTCAAAACAAGACGGGCAGCCAATCAATTTAATAAATAAATAAATGTTTGCACTGTGTATCAGTTGTTCACGTAATAGAATCTCTGCCCCCAATCTTATTGGGAACTGCATGTTGTCATTTCTGTTCAGTTCTTATGGGTTTCTTTTAAAGTAAAAATTATGAATATGTTGGAAACGATTCAAAAAGTCTTCTTGAAAGAAGCAAAAGTAAAACTAAAAAAAGAAAAAAAATCTTATCCATAAACAGAAGTGGAAAAACAAAAATAAAAGGAGAATGTTTTGCATGCTTTATTGGTGATTGTCCATTAAGAAAACACTAAATATAACCGAGTTCTGAATCTGAGACCATCAACTAGTCTCTATTTTATGGTTCACACAATGGTGGGATTTAAATTTTTTTACTACCAGTTCTGTGGGCGTGGCTTTGTGGGCAAGGAGTGGCTTTGGGGTGTGGCAGGGGGAAGATGACTGCAAAATCCCCATTCCCTCCCCACACCACTAACTTGCTTTCCAGCTCCATTGTCCTGTTCAGGGCAACAAAAGATGATCAGCTGGGAGGCTGTGAGGCAGCAGGGGCGGGGCCAGCCTGTTTGCCAGTTCTCCAACCTACTCAAAATTTCCACTACCGGTTCTCCAGAACCTGTCAGAACCAGCTGAATACCACCTCTGGGTTCACACAACATTCCTGACAAAGTTTTTCTCCTATCTTCAATTATGGAAAATACCGGCAAGATATATGTAGAGGTGAGATGTAAAATCCATTGCCTTGTCAAAATATTGAATGCATAATCTTCTGGGTTTCTTTAATATATATTTATGAATATACTTATACATATATTAATGGTATTTATTTCAGTAATACTATCCAATCATAATGAAGTACTTACATGCCTCCTGAACATTTTACTCAATCCTATTTATAAACATTTCCAGTCAAAGCAAACATCTTCTACCAGCCATTCCCTCCATGGCTCAGATGGGCCTTGAAGTTGACCAGCGGTCATCTTCTCCACAGTGATCTCAAACCACTGAGAACACCTGAGCCAACTGACCAACTATAGAATACAAAATAAAAAAGGCCAAAATGCTGATATTTAGATTCCTACACTGAGGAGGATGCCACTCTACCAAAGGTTCAATTTTTGGCAGTTCTGCTGGTGTTATTGTAGGAAGCTGCAATTTGTTGATGGATCTTATAAAATTCTTGGACATGGTTCCAAGTGCCCCAATAAGAATGGGTATCACTGTTACATGTTTCATGCATAACTGTGTAGTTTCAATGGCCGGGTCGTAGTATTTCATGATAATGATGATGATGAAGACTTAGGAATTTCCCTATCTGTTGTTAAGAGTAGGGGATTGGAACATTATGTCCCATTTTTCCGGAAAAGGGCTGGTTCCCCCCCCCCTCAACCATTCAGGGAGAATGAAAAGGGAAATGAATGGAACATTTATCAGAAAATGATTTTCAGATAATTTTTGCTCTAGCTTTAGTGTGGTGGCAGAACTGAAGAGAGTTGACTTGGTGCCACTCTATCAGAGCAACTCCACTAAAATTAATGAGACTTACAATGAGAGCTGGATAGAGGTCATCCCTAAGAGACCAAGCAACATAATTTGACTAGGAATGTGAATTTTGCCAGACTTTGGCCCATAACCATTGGAAGTAACGCATTAATTAAACTTAACACCGGTGAAACAATTTGGGTAATTTGGACTGATGGATGTTAAGGTAAGGTCATCTGCAAGCGGCCTCAGTAACACCAGAATTCAGATTTCTAAGATCAGCTACACGTTTTATGAGCAGCAAATGAATACATACGTGTGGTTTTTTTCAAAGAACTACCTAGATGGCTTTGCAGACATAATCATTTGCTCCTGCGTTTATAAGATGCTATATGAAAATTAATAATGTATGCTGATGTTTGTAATTCTCCATAAATATACATACCTCTGCTAATCCATGAAGTTAATAATAAGTTCATACTGGAAAAAGCAATTATGTTGGGAAAAGTTAGCGGTAAGGGGAAACCAGGCCGCCAAAAAACATGGTGGGTGGACACCAGGAAAGCTGAAACCAGTCAGACCATAGAAGCACTCAAAGAAGTAGTTTTCAAAAGTGCTTTTTCAAAAGGCAACTGGACTTCCTTTGTTTTTCCTCGAAGATGTTTTGCTTCTCATCTAAGAAGCTTCCTTAGTTCTTGGGTGAGAAACAAAAGTCTTCAAGGAAAAACAAAGAAAGTCCAGTTGATTTTTGAAAAAGCACCATTGAGACAATCATGGTCTGGATGACTGAGAATCTCCATAGACTTAAAGAAGTAGTATTAACAGTAGAAGATGTGGAGAGACCTGGCCCATAGACATGCCAAGATTCGGACAAGACTGAATAGATATCATCATCATCATCATCATCATCATCATCATCATCATCATCATCAATTCATACAACTATCATAACCCACCCATCCTAACCCAATGTATTGAGTGAAGAAGATATGAATAGTTCTTAGTGAATTGAGTATGGTACAAGTTTTATTTTTCTCTTTGCAGGGACACCTGGCCCATCTGATGTCCTCTGGTAGATTAGATTTCTATTATCCCCTCATTAAACACGGCTATCCTGGATTGAATGGGCAAGGAAATTGTGACAACTGCTCATTCCCCCTCTTGTTGGCACGTGCCCTGCTTTCAATGTGAAGCCCAACTTTTAAAGAGGTTTACCATGTTATCTCTCTAAACTTGTCATACCCATCAACTGCAGTTCCATTCACTTGAATTTGATTTCTTTGAGTCCACTAATACTTCAAATAGCTACGCCAACATTTCCAACCACTGACTTTCTGTCATTTGTTCAGTACAGTGGTGAGATTCCAAATTGTTTACTAATAGTGGGCACGGCTTGGCTTGGCTTGATGGGTGTGGCAGGGGAAGGATACTGTAAAATCTCTATTTCCTCCCGATCAGCTGGGACTCCGAATGCAGAGAATGGGGCAGGACCAGTCAGAGGTAGTATTTACCGGTTCTCCAAATTAAACAACATTTCTGCTACTGGTTCTCCAGAATTGGCCAGAGCCTACTGAATATCACCTCTAGTTCATCTTAATTATCAATAACAGGTTAACTTTATTTTCGGTAGTCAGGATGCAAAATTAATGGAAGGGCAGATTAAATCCATTCCGATCACAATTTTTCTGTTTCTATACTAAACAGGAACGTTCTTATATTAGGAACGTTCACACTTTACGTTGGAAAAAAAAAAGCATACTTGGAAGAATATGGAATTCCTTACAGCCCTAAAGGAGTACTCACAGCCAGACTAATTAACCCTTATGTACTCCAACTAGTTAATTATCTAATTCTTAATACTGAATTTTATTTCACATTTAACAGGGGTGATTCTGGATTGCTCTCAGTTCAATGAATATAAGGCGGTGATTTTATTTTGATTACACCAATCACAAAATCTTAGGTGTATAGTAATAACCATCTGGCTTTCTTATTACAAATATTTCCCTGTTTCCTGAATTTTCCCTTTGAGCCCCTTCCTTTCCCTTTTTTTCCCCCGGGATCAAGCCTAGATACTTTAGAAGTCAAAGAGAAATCCCAATTCACCACTACAAATATAATAGATGGCTTTGCTCCATTCATGAACATGATTATTTAATCAATATATGCTTATTCTCTGGTTCATGAAGATTTGTGGAGAATATATATAGTGGTTCAAATCCCTAGCGCCGCGTAACGGAGTGAGCTCCCATTACTTGTCCTTGCTTCTGCCTACCTAGCAGTTCGAAAGCATGTAAAAATGCAAGTAGAAAAATAGGAACCACCTTTAGTGGGAAGTTAACAGCGTTCCATGCGCTTTCTGCATTTGGTCATGCTGGCTACATGACCATGGAGACGTCTTTGGACAGCGCCGGCTCTTCAGCTTTGAAATGGAGATGAACACGGCCCCCTAGAGTCCAGAATGACTAGCACATACGTGCGGGGGGAACCTTTACCTTTATATAAATAAATACTCCATCCTCTTACACTGTAGGATTCCCTGAACGAAACTGTGAAATGACTTAATGTCCACAGACATAAAATTAGAGCTCTTATATTTACATAGTTAAATGGTGGTTTAACTATTCCAACAGTACAACAAACCCAGATGAAATTTGGGCTAGAATATGGTTTATGAGTATGGTGTAGTCTTCCTTTTCTGCTTCATTTGTTTATTGATATATTCTGAAGGAGGCATTTATAAATGTCTTACTGCCCTAAAACAGATTTATCTGCTATTTGACATATTGAAAAGAAATGCGGTTGAAAACTTGAATGAAATTAAAACTCGTAATTAAGAAACAAGAGGAAAAGGAAGGTATGATAATGTCAAATAAATCATCCCTCCAAGAAAGAAAAATAATAAATAATTACAATTTATCTTTCCTTATTGAATAAATCACTCACAAATACAGACTCCCAAGTCAGAGAATGAAGCTTTGCTCTCTTTTTACACCTTTTGTACTATAGATATGTTTAAAAAAAGTATTTTTTTAAACAAAAGTATTTTTGTTGTATTGTATTTGCTGAATAGAACAATTATAGAAAGGACAGAGCATAAGCAACATCTAGATCAGTGGTTCCCAACCTGTTTTTTGGCCATGTCCCACCTAAGCATCTCTAAAATCCTGATGCCCCCCCCCCCCCCGTGACATATAATTCTTATTATTCAAAAAAATGAACTGCTACTCATGCGGAGGAAACCTAAAAGGCCATTAACTTGATTTAAACATTGTTCCAAAGAATATAACATCCATGAAAGAGAAAAATAAAAGAACAAAAGGCAGTAGAAGTACGGAGGAACTGAAAAATAATAGTATGAAGGGATATGAAAAAACAGCAAATAAAGTTTCAAAACATATAATGGAGAACAGAGATGCACAAATATAAAATGGTTTTAATGAAAGCTTTTTCTGTAATTTATTTATTTATTTATTTATTTTATTTTATTTTAATTCGATTTATATCCCACCCTTCTCCACGAGGGACCCAGGGCGGCGCACAGGAATTTAAAACATATAAAACGAAATATACAAAATTTAAAAGCATATTAAATTAAACAATCCTATGCTAAAACCAAATTAAAACCCCAATTTAAAACTATCTAAAATAGTCCCAGCGGGAGGTTAGGCTAGGCCGGCTTGCTGAAAAAGATGTGTCTTTAGACACTGGCGGAAGAGGCGGAGGTCCGAGATGGTATGTAGTTCAGGGGGTAAGTCGTTCTAAAGGGCAGGGCCCGCCACAGAGAAGGCTCTTCCCCCGGGTGTCGCCAGACGGCATTGCCCGGCTGACGGCACCCTGAGAAGGCCCTCTCTGTGGGAGCGGATCGGCCGAAGGGATGTATGTGTCAGTCTCGCTAGTTCCTGCTTCGCTGCCATGGAAACGGGGAGGGTGGGGGGTTTGGGGTGAATGTGTTCTGCTGGTGGACAATGTTGATGTTTCGTGTTATCTCCTGTTTAACGGACCTGCATTCCAGGATGGTGAAACCTGCCCACCTGATGTTGGAGATGGCTGCATATTGGACAATGCACAGGGGGGGTTTGGGGATTGGGATGGGCTTAAGCTTAATACTTTCTGTTCGCGCCTAAACTATTCATTCTCAGCTTTACTTGGTCTGTACGCTATCGTAACTTAGTAAAAGGAGCCTTAACATTTCAAAATAATGTCTAAGTGTGGTCTTTCCTGAGTCAACGAAGAAACAGGCCTGACAGTATGGGGCAGGAGACGGTCACGCATGTAACTAGGCCCCGAGCCATGGAGCGATTTAAAGATGGTCATCAGAACCTTGAAGCGCACCCGAAAGACCACAGGAAGCCAGTGCAGCTCGCGCAGGATAGGTGTTATATGGGAGTATCTCGGAGCTCCCGTTATTACCCGCGCGACCGCATTCTGGACTAGC